>CM077935.1:7404148-7793943 GCA_039797435.1 Crotalus adamanteus | reverse complement strand
TTCAACTCCTGCTGGGATGCTGGAACGTGCTATATTGCATTAGCTAAAGCTAGATCTGTAAGTTTTGGGAGAATCCACCAGGAAAGTAGCGAGGCCTTGATTGGACCTCCATTATATTTATAGTGTATTATACTCTATATAAACCCCATTTCAACTCCTGCCAGGCTGCTGGAACGTGCTATATTGCATCCACTGCTGCTAGATCTGTAAGTTTTGGGAGAATCCACCAGGAAAGTAGCCACGCCCTGATTGAACCTCCATAATATTTATAGTGTATTATACTCTATTCAAACCCCATTTCACCTCCTGCCAGGCAGCTGGAACGTGCTATATTGCATCCGCTGTTGCTAGATCTGTACGTTTTGCGAGAATCCACCAGGAAAGTAGGGAAGCCCTGATTGGACCTCAATTATATTTATAGTGTATTATACTCTATTTAAACCCCATTTCAACTCCTGCCGGGCTGCTGGAACGTTCTATATTGCATCCGCTGCACCTAGATCTGTACGTTTTGCGAGAATCCACCAGGAAAGTAGGGAAGCCCTGATTGGACCTCAATTATATTTATAGTGTATTATACTCTATTTAAACCGCATTTCAACTCCTGCCGGGCTGCTGGAACGTGCTATATTGTATCCGCTGCTGCTAGATCTGTAAGTTTTGGGAGAATCCACCAGGAAAGTAGCCACGCCCTGATTGGACCTCTATTATATTTATAGTGTATTATACTCTATTTAAACCCCATTTCAACTCCTGCCGGGCTGCTGCAATGTGCAATATTGCATCAGCTGCTGCTAGATCTGTAACTTTTGGGAGAATCCACCAGGAAAGTAGCGAGGCCCTGATTGGACCTCCGTTATATTTATAGTGTATTATACTCTATTTAAACGCCATTTCAACTCCTGCCGGGCTGCTGGAACGTGCTATATTGCATCAGCTGCTGCTAGATCTCTAAGTTTTGGGAGAATCCACCAGGAAAGTTGTGAGGCCCTGATTGGACCTCCATTATATTTATAGTGTATTATACTCTATTTAAACCGCATTTCAACTCCTGCTGGGATGCTGGAACGTGCTATATTGCATTAGCTAAAGCTAGATCTATAAGTTTTGGTAGAATCCACCAGGAAAGTAGCGAGGCCTTGATTGGACCTCCATTATATTTATAGTGTATTATACTCTATTTAAACCCCATTTCAACTCCTGCCAGGCTGCTGGAATATGCTATATTGCATCCGCTGCTGCTAGATCTGTAAGTTTTGGGAGAATCCACCAGGAAAGTAGCCACGCCCTGATTGGACCTCCATAATATTTATAGTGTATTATACTCTATTCAAACCCCATTTCACCTCCTGCCAGGCTGCTGGAACGTGCTATATTGCATCCGCTGTTGCTAGATCTGTACGTTTTGCGAGAATCCACCAGGAAAGTAGGGAAGCCCTGATTGGACCTCAATTATATTTATAGTGTATTATACTCTATTTAAACCCCATTTCAACTCCTGCCAGGCTGCTGGAACGTGCTATATTGCATCCGCTGCAGCTAAATCTGTAAGTTTTGGGAGAATCCACCAGGAAAGTAGCGAGGCCCTGGTTGGACCTCCATTATATTTATAGTGTATTATACTCTATTTAAACCCCATTTCAATTCCTACAGGGCTGCTGGAACGTGCTATATTGCATCCGCTGCTTCTAGATCTGTAAGTTTTGGGAGAATCCACCAGGAAAGTAGCCAGGCCCTGATTGGACCTTCTTTATATTTATAGTGTATTATACTCTATTTACACCCCATTTCAACTCCTGCCGGGCTGTTCGAACGTGCTATATTGCATTAGCTAAAGCTAGATCTGTAAGTTTTGGGAGAATCCACCAGGAAAGTAGCGAGGCCCTGATTGGACCTCCATTATATTTATAATGTATTATACTCTATTTAAACCCCATTTCAACTCCTGCCGGGCTGCTGGAACGTGCTATATTGCATCCGCTGCTGCTAGATCTGTACGTTTTGTGAGAATCCACCAGGAAAGTAGGGAAGCCCTGATTGGACCTCCATTATATTTATAGTGTATTATACTCTATTTAAACCCCATTTCAACTCCTGCTGGGATGCTGGAACGTGCTATATTGCATTAGCTAAAGCTAGATCTGTAAGTTTTGGGAGAATCCACCAGGAAAGTAGCCACGCCCTGATTGGACCTCCATTATATTTATAGTGTATTATACTCTATTCAAACCCCATTTCACCTCCTGCCAGGCTGCTGGAACGTGCTATATTGCATCCGCTGCTGCTAGATCTGTACGTTTTGCGAGAATCCACCAGGAAAGTAGGGAAGCCCTGATTGGACCTCAATTATATTTATAGTGTATTATACTCTATTTACACCCCATTTCAACTCCTGCCGGGCTGTTCGAACGTGCTATATTGCATTAGCTAAAGCTAGATCTGTAAGTTTTGGGAGAATCCACCAGGAAAGTAGGGAGGCCCTGATTGGACCTCCGTTATATTTATAGTGTATTATACTCTATTTAAAACCCATTTCAACTCCTGCCGGGCTGCTGGAACGTTCTATATTGCATCCGCTGCACCTAGATCTGTACGTTTTGCGAGAATCCACCAGGAAAGTAGGGAAGCCCTGATTGGACCTCAATTATATTTATAGTGTATTATACTCTATTTAAACCGCATTTCAACTCCTGCCAGGCTGCTGGAACGTGCTATATTGCATCCGCTGCTGCTAGATCTGTAAGTTTTGGGAGAATCCACCAGGAAAGTAGCCACGCCCTGATTGGACCTCTATTATATTTATAGTGTATTATACTCTATTTAAACGCCATTTCAACTCCTGCCGGGCTGCTGGAACGTGCTATATTGCATCAGCTGCTGCTAGATCTCTAAGTTTTGGGAGAATCCACCAGGAAAGTAGCGAGGCCCTGATTGGACCTCCATTATATTTATAGTGTATTATACTCTATTTAAACCGCATTTCAACTCCTGCTGGGATGCTGGAACGTGCTATATTGCATTAGCTAAAGCTAGATCTATAAGTTTTGGTAGAATCCACCAGGAAAGTAGCGAGGCCTTGATTGGACCTCCATTATATTTATAGTGTATTATACTCTATTTAAACCCCATTTCAACTCCTGCCAGGCTGCTGGAACGTGCTATATTGCATCCGCTGTTGCTAGATCTGTACGTTTTGCGAGAATCCACCAGGAAAGTAGGGAAGCCCTGATTGGACCTCAATTATATTTATAGTGTATTATACTCTATTTAAACCCCATTTCAACTCCTGCCAGGCTGCTGGAACGTGCTATATTGCATCCGCTGCAGCTAGATCTGTAAGTTTTGGGAGAATCCACCAGGAAAGTAGCGAGGCCCTGGTTGGACCTCCATTATATTTATAGTGTATTATACTCTATTTAAACCCCATTTCAATTCCTACAGGGCTGCTGGAACGTGCTATATTGCATCCGCTGCTTCTAGATCTGTAAGTTTTGGGAGAATCCACCAGGAAATTAGCCAGGCCCTGATTGGACCTTCTTTATATTTATAGTGTATTATACTCTATTTACACCCCATTTCAACTCCTGCCGGGCTGTTCGAACGTGCTATATTGCATTAGCTAAAGCTAGATCTGTAAGTTTTGGGAGAATCCACCAGGAAAGTAGCGAGGCCCTGATTGGACCTCCATTATATTTATAGTGTATTATACTCTATTTAAACCCCATTTCAACTCCTGCCGGGCTGCTGGAACGTGCTATATTGCATCCGCTGCTGCTAGATCTGTACGTTTTGCGAGAATCCACCAGGAAAGTAGGGAAGCCCTGATTGGACCTCAATTATATTTATAGTGTATTATACTCTATTTACACCCCATTTCAACTCCTGCCGGGCTGTTCGAACGTGCTATATTGCATTAGCTAAAGCTAGATCTGTAAGTTTTGGGAGAATCCACCAGGAAAGTAGGGAGGCCCTGATTGGACCTCCGTTATATTTATAGTGTATTATACTCTATTTAAAACCCATTTCAACTCCTGCCGGGCTGCTGGAACGTTCTATATTGCATCCGCTGCACCTAGATCTGTACGTTTTGCGAGAATCCACCAGGAAAGTAGGGAAGCCCTGATTGGACCTCAATTATATTTATAGTGTATTATACTCTATTTAAACCGCATTTCAACTCCTGCCAGGCTGCTGGAACGTGCTATATTGCATCCGCTGCTGCTAGATCTGTAAGTTTTGGGAGAATCCACCAGGAAAGTAGCCACGCCCTGATTGGACCTCTATTATATTTATAGTGTATTATACTCTATTTAAACGCCATTTCAACTCCTGCCGGGCTGCTGGAACGTGCTATATTGCATCAGCTGCTGCTAGATCTCTAAGTTTTGGGAGAATCCACCAGGAAAGTAGCCAGGCCCTGATTGGACCTTCTTTATATTTATAGTGTATTATACTCTATTTACACCCCATTTCAACTCCTGCCGGGCTGTTCGAACGTGCTATATTGCATTAGCTAAAGCTAGATCTGTAAGTTTTGGGAGAATCCACCAGGAAAGTAGCGAGGCCCTGATTGGACCTCCATTATATTTATAATGTATTATACTCTATTTAAACCCCATTTCAACTCCTGCCGGGCTGCTGGAACGTGCTATATTGCATCCGCTGCTGCTAGATCTGTACGTTTTGTGAGAATCCACCAGGAAAGTAGGGAAGCCCTGATTGGACCTCCATTATATTTATAGTGTATTATACTCTATTTAAACCCCATTTCAACTCCTGCTGGGATGCTGGAACGTGCTATATTGCATTAGCTAAAGCTAGATCTGTAAGTTTTGGGAGAATCCACCAGGAAAGTAGCCACGCCCTGATTGGACCTCCATTATATTTATAGTGTATTATACTCTATTCAAACCCCATTTCACCTCCTGCCAGGCTGCTGGAACGTGCTATATTGCATCCGCTGCTGCTAGATCTGTACGTTTTGCGAGAATCCACCAGGAAAGTAGGGAAGCCCTGATTGGACCTCAATTATATTTATAGTGTATTATACTCTATTTACACCCCATTTCAACTCCTGCCGGGCTGTTCGAACGTGCTATATTGCATTAGCTAAAGCTAGATCTGTAAGTTTTGGGAGAATCCACCAGGAAAGTAGGGAGGCCCTGATTGGACCTCCGTTATATTTATAGTGTATTATACTCTATTTAAAACCCATTTCAACTCCTGCCGGGCTGCTGGAACGTTCTATATTGCATCCGCTGCACCTAGATCTGTACGTTTTGCGAGAATCCACCAGGAAAGTAGGGAAGCCCTGATTGGACCTCAATTATATTTATAGTGTATTATACTCTATTTAAACCGCATTTCAACTCCTGCCAGGCTGCTGGAACGTGCTATATTGCATCCGCTGCTGCTAGATCTGTAAGTTTTGGGAGAATCCACCAGGAAAGTAGCCACGCCCTGATTGGACCTCTATTATATTTATAGTGTATTATACTCTATTTAAACGCCATTTCAACTCCTGCCGGGCTGCTGGAACGTGCTATATTGCATCAGCTGCTGCTAGATCTCTAAGTTTTGGGAGAATCCACCAGGAAAGTAGCGAGGCCCTGATTGGACCTCCATTATATTTATAGTGTATTATACTCTATTTAAACCGCATTTCAACTCCTGCTGGGATGCTGGAACGTGCTATATTGCATTAGCTAAAGCTAGATCTATAAGTTTTGGTAGAATCCACCAGGAAAGTAGCGAGGCCTTGATTGGACCTCCATTATATTTATAGTGTATTATACTCTATTTAAACCCCATTTCAACTCCTGCCAGGCTGCTGGAACGTGCTATATTGCATCCGCTGTTGCTAGATCTGTACGTTTTGCGAGAATCCACCAGGAAAGTAGGGAAGCCCTGATTGGACCTCAATTATATTTATAGTGTATTATACTCTATTTAAACCCCATTTCAACTCCTGCCAGGCTGCTGGAACGTGCTATATTGCATCCGCTGCAGCTAGATCTGTAAGTTTTGGGAGAATCCACCAGGAAAGTAGCGAGGCCCTGGTTGGACCTCCATTATATTTATAGTGTATTATACTCTATTTAAACCCCATTTCAATTCCTACAGGGCTGCTGGAACGTGCTATATTGCATCCGCTGCTTCTAGATCTGTAAGTTTTGGGAGAATCCACCAGGAAATTAGCCAGGCCCTGATTGGACCTTCTTTATATTTATAGTGTATTATACTCTATTTACACCCCATTTCAACTCCTGCCGGGCTGTTCGAACGTGCTATATTGCATTAGCTAAAGCTAGATCTGTAAGTTTTGGGAGAATCCACCAGGAAAGTAGCGAGGCCCTGATTGGACCTCCATTATATTTATAGTGTATTATACTCTATTTAAACCCCATTTCAACTCCTGCCGGGCTGCTGGAATGTGCTATATTGCATCCGCTGCTGCTAGATCTGTAACTTTTGGGAGAATCCACCAGGAAAGTAGCGAGACCCTGATTGGACCTCCATTATATTTAAAGTGTATTATACTCTATTTAAACCCCATTTCACCTCCTGCCAGGCTGCTGGAACGTGCTATATTGCATCCGCTGCTGCTAGATCTGTACGTTTTGTGAGAATCCACCAGGGAAGTAGGGAAGCCCTGATTGGACCTCCATTATATTTAAAGTGTATTATACTCTATTTAAACCCCATTTCAACTCCTGCCAGGCTGCTGGAACGTGCTATATTGCATCCGCTGCTGCTAGATCCTTAAGATTTGGGAGAATCCACCAGGAAAGTAGCCACGCCCTGATTGGACCTCCATTATATTTATAGTGTATTATACTCTATTTAAACCCCATTTCAACTCCTGCTGGGATGCTGGAACGTGCTATATTGCATTAGCTAAAGCTAGATCTGTAAGTTTTGGGAGAATCCACCAGGAAAGTAGCCACGCCCTGATTGGACCTCCATTATATTTATAGTGTATTATACTCTATTCAAACCCCATTTCACCTCCTGCCAGGCTGCTGGAACGTGCTATATTGCATCCGCTGCTGCTAGATCTGTAAGTTTTGGGAGAATCCACCAGGAAAGTAGCCACGCCCTGATTGGACCTCTATTATATTTATAGTGTATTATACTCTATTTAAACCCCATTTCAACTCCTGCCGGGCTGCTGCAATGTGCAATATTGCATCAGCTGCTGCTAGATCTGTAACTTTTGGGAGAATCCACCAGGAAAGTAGCGAGGCCCTGATTGGACCTCCGTTATATTTATAGTGTATTATACTCTATTTAAACGCCATTTCAACTCCTGCCGGGCTGCTGGAACGTGCTATATTGCATCAGCTGCTGCTAGATCTCTAAGTTTTGGGAGAATCCACCAGGAAAGTAGCGAGGCCCTGATTGGACCTCCATTATATTTATAGTGTATTATACTCTATTTAAACCGCATTTCAACTCCTGCTGGGATGCTGGAACGTGCTATATTGCATTAGCTAAAGCTAGATCTATAAGTTTTGGTAGAATCCACCAGGAAAGTAGCGAGGCCTTGATTGGACCTCCATTATATTTATAGTGTATTATACTCTATTTAAACCCCATTTCAACTCCTGCCAGGCTGCTGGAATGTGCTATATTGCATCCGCTGCTGCTAGATCTGTAAGTTTTGGGAGAATCCACCAGGAAAGTAGCCACGCCCTGATTGGACCTCCATAATATTTATAGTGTATTATACTCTATTCAAACCCCATTTCACCTCCTGCCAGGCTGCTGGAACGTGCTATATTGCATCCGCTGTTGCTAGATCTGTACGTTTTGCGAGAATCCACCAGGAAAGTAGGGAAGCCCTGATTGGACCTCAATTATATTTATAGTGTATTATACTCTATTTAAACCCCATTTCAACTCCTGCCAGGCTGCTGGAACGTGCTATATTGCATCCGCTGCAGCTAGATCTGTAAGTTTTGGGAGAATCCACCAGGAAAGTAGCGAGGCCCTGGTTGGACCTCCATTATATTTATAGTGTATTATACTCTATTTAAACCCCATTTCAATTCCTACAGGGCTGCTGGAACGTGCTATATTGCATCCGCTGCTTCTAGATCTGTAAGTTTTGGGAGAATCCACCAGGAAAGTAGCCAGGCCCTGATTGGACCTTCTTTATATTTATAGTGTATTATACTCTATTTACACCCCATTTCAACTCCTGCCGGGCTGTTCGAACGTGCTATATTGCATTAGCTAAAGCTAGATCTGTAAGTTTTGGGAGAATCCACCAGGAAAGTAGCGAGGCCCTGATTGGACCTCCATTATATTTATAGTGTATTATACTCTATTTAAACCCCATTTCAACTCCTGCCGGGCTGCTGGAATGTGCTATATTGCATCCGCTGCTGCTAGATCTGTAACTTTTGGGAGAATCCACCAGGAAAGTAGCGAGACCCTGATTGGACCTCCATTATATTTAAAGTGTATTATACTCTATTTAAACCCCATTTCACCTCCTGCCAGGCTGCTGGAACGTGCTATATTGCATCCGCTGCTGCTAGATCTGTACGTTTTGTGAGAATCCACCAGGGAAGTAGGGAAGCCCTGATTGGACCTCAATTATATTTATAGTGTATTATACTCTATTTAAACCCCATTTCAACTCCTGCCAGGCTGCTGGAACGTGCTATATTGCATCCGCTGCTGCTAGATCCTTAAGTTTTGGGAGAATCCACCAGGAAAGTAGCCACGCCCTGATTGGACCTCCATTATATTTATAGTGTATTATACTCTATTCAAACCCCATTTCACCTCCTGCCAGGCTGCTGGAACGTGCTATATTGCATCCGCTGCTGCTAGATCTGTAAGTTTTGGGAGAATCCACCAGGAAAGTAGCCACGCCCTGATTGGACCTCTATTATATTTATAGTGTATTATACTCTATTTAAACCCCATTTCAACTCCTGCCGGGCTGCTGCAATGTGCAATATTGCATCAGCTGCTGCTAGATCTGTAACTTTTGGGAGAATCCACCAGGAAAGTAGCGAGGCCCTGATTGGACCTCCGTTATATTTATAGTGTATTATACTCTATTTAAACGCCATTTCAACTCCTGCCGGGCTGCTGGAACGTGCTATATTGCATCAGCTGCTGCTAGATCTCTAAGTTTTGGGAGAATCCACCAGGAAAGTAGCGAGGCCCTGATTGGACCTCCATTATATTTATAGTGTATTATACTCTATTTAAACCGCATTTCAACTCCTGCTGGGATGCTGGAACGTGCTATATTGCATTAGCTAAAGCTAGATCTATAAGTTTTGGTAGAATCCACCAGGAAAGTAGCGAGGCCCTGATTGGACCTCCGTTATATTTATAGTGTATTATAATCGATTTAAACGCCATTTCACCTCCTGCCAGGCTGCTGGAACGTGCTATATTGCATCCGCTGCTGCTAGATCTGTAAATTTTGGGAGAATCCACCAGGAAAATACCGAGGCCCTGATTGGACCTCCATTATATTTATAGTGTATTATACTCTATTTAAACCCCATTTCAACTCCTGACAGGCTGCTGGAATGTGCTATATTGCATCCGCTACTGCTAGATCTGTAAGTTTTGGGAGAATCCACCAGGAAAGTAGCCACGCCCTGATTAGACCTCCATTATATTTATAGTGTATTATACTCTATTTAAACCCCATTTCAACTCCTGCCGGGCTGCTGCAATGTGCTATATTGCATCAGCTGCTGCTAGATCTGTAACTTTTGGGAGAATCCACCAGGAAAGTAGCGAGGCCCTGATTAGACCTCCGTTATATTTATAGTGTATTATACTCTATTTAAACCCCATTTCAACTCCTGCCGGGCTGCTGGAACGTGCTATATTGCATCAGCTGCAGCTAGATTTGTAAGTTTTGGGAGAATCCACCAGGAAAGTAGCGAGGCCCTGATTGGACCTCCATTATATTTACGGTGTATTATACTCTATTTAAACCCCATTTCAACTCCTGCCTGGCTGCTGGAAGGTGCTATATTGCATCCGCTGCTTCTAGATCTGTAAGTTTTGGGAGAATCCACCAGGAAAGTAGCGAGGCCCTGATTGGACCTCCATTATATTTATAGTGTATTATACTCTATTTAAACCCCATTTCAACTCCTGCCGGGCTGCTGCAATGTGGTATATTGCATCAGCTGCTGCTAGATCTGTAACTTTTGGGAGAATCCACCAGGAAAGTAGCGAGGCCCTGATCGGACCTCCATTATATTTATAGTGTATTATACTCTATTTAAACCCCATTTCAACTCCTGCCGGGATGCTGGAACGCGCTATATTGCATCCGCTGCAGCTAGATCTGTAAGTTTTGGGAAAATCCACCAGGAAAGTAGCGAGGCCCTGATTGGACCTCCATTATATTTATGGTGTATTATACTCTATTTAAACCCCATTTCAACTCCTGCCTGGCTGCTGGAAGGTGCTATATTGCATCCGCTGCTTCTAGATCTGTAAGTTTTGGGAGAATCCACCAGGAAAGTAGCGAGGCCCTGATTGGACCTCCATTATATTTATAGTGTATTATACTCTATTTAAACCGCATTTCAACTCCTGCTGGGATGCTGGAACGTGCTATATTGCATTAGCTAAAGCTAGATCTGTAAGTTTTGGGAGAATCCACCAGGAAAGTAGCGAGGCCCTGATCGGACCTCCATTATATTTATAGTGTATTATACTCTATTTAAACCCCATTTCAACTCCTGCCGGGATGCTGGAACGCGCTATATTGCATCCGCTGCAGCTAGATCTGTAAGTTTTGGGAAAATCCACCAGGAAAGTAGCGAGGCCCTGATTGGACCTCCATTATATTTATGGTGTATTATACTCTATTTAAACCCCATTTCAACTCCTGCCTGGCTGCTGGAAGGTGCTATATTGCATCCGCTGCTTCTAGATCTGTAAGTTTTGGGAGAATCCACCAGGAAAGTAGCGAGGCCCTGATTGGACCTCCATTATATTTATAGTGTATTATACTCTATTTAAACCCCATTTCAATTCCTGCAGGACTGCTGGAACGTGCTATATTGCACCCGCTGCTGCTAGATCTGTAAGTTTTGGGATAATCCACAAGGAAAGTAGCGAGGCCCTGATTGGACCTCTATTATATTTATAGTGTATTATATTCTATTTAAACCCCATTTCAACTCCTGCCGGGCTGCTGGAACGTTCTATATTGCATCCGCTGCAGCTAGATCTGTACGTTTTGCGAGAATCCACCAGGAAAGTAGGGAGGCCCTGATTGGACCTCCATTATATTTATAGTGTATTATACTCTATTTAAACCCCATTTCAATTCCTGCAGGACTGCTGGAACGTGCTATATTGCACCCGCTGCTGCTAGATCTGTAAGTTTTGGGATAATCCACAAGGAAAGTAGCGAGGCCCTGATTGGACCTCTATTATATTTATAGTGTATTATATTCTATTTAAACCCCATTTCAACTCCTGCCGGGCTGCTGGAACGTTCTATATTGCATCCGCTGCAGCTAGATCTGTACGTTTTGCGAGAATCCACCAGGAAAGTAGGGAGGCCCTTATTGGACCTCCGTTATATTTATAGTGTATTATAATCTATTTAAATGCCATTTCACCTCCTGCCAGGCTGCTGGAACGTGCTATATTGCATCCGCTGCTGCTAGATCTGTAAGTTTTGGGAGAATCCACCAGGAAAGTAGCCACGCCCTGATTAGACCTCCATTATATTTATAGTGTATTATACTCTATTTAAACCCCATTTCAACTCCTGCCGGGCTGCTGCAATGTGCTATATTGCATCAGCTGCTGCTAGATCTGTAACTTTTGGGAGAATCCACCAGGAAAGTAGCGAGGCCCTGATTAGACCTCCGTTATATTTATAGTGTATTATACTCTATTTAAACCCCATTTCAACTCCTGCCGGGCTGCTGGAACGTGCTATATTGCATCAGCTGCAGCTAGATTTGTAAGTTTTGGGAGAATCCACCAGGAAAGTAGCGAGGCCCTGATTGGACCTCCATTATATTTATAGTGTATTATTCTCTATTTAAACCGCATTTCAACTCCTGCTGGGATGCTGGAACGTGCTATATTGCATTAGCTAAAGCTAGATCTGTAAGTTTTGGGATAATCCACCAGGAAAGTAGCGAGGCCCTGATCGGACCTCCATTATATTTATAGTGTATTATACTCTATTTAAACCCCATTTCAACTCCTGCCGGGATGCTGGAACGCGCTATATTGCATCCGCTGCAGCTAGATCTGTAAGTTTTCGGAAAATCCACCAGGAAAGTAGCGAGGCCCTGATTGGACCTCCATTATATTTATGGTGTATTATACTCTATTTAAACCCCATTTCAACTCCTGCCTGGCTGCTGGAAGGTGCTATATTGCATCCGCTGCTTCTAGATCTGTAAGTTTTGGGAGAATCCACCAGGAAAGTAGCGAGGCCCTGATTGGACCTCCATTATATTTATAGTGTATTATACTCTATTTAAACCCCATTTCAACTCCTGCCGGGCTGCTGCAATGTGGTATATTGCATCAGCTGCTGCTAGATCTGTAACTTTTGGGAGAATCCACCAGGAAAGTAGCGAGGCCCTGATTGGACCTCCGTTATATTTATAGTGTATTATACTCTATTTAAACCCCATTTCAACTCCTGCCGGGCTGCTGGAACGTGCTATATTGCATCAGCTGCAGCTAGATTTGTAAGTTTTGGGAGAATCCACCAGGAAAGTAGCGAGGCCCTGATTGGACCTCCATTATATTTATAGTGTATTATTCTCTATTTAAACCGCATTTCAACTCCTGCCGGGCTGCTGCAATGTGGTATATTGCATCAGCTGCTGCTAGATCTGTAACTTTTGGGAGAATCCACCAGGAAAGTAGCGAGGCCCTGATTGGACCTCCATTATATTTATAGTGTATTATACTGTATTTAAACCGCATTTCAACTCCTGCTGGGATGCTGGAACGTGCTATATTGCATTAGCTAAAGCTAGATCTGTAAGTTTTGGGAAAATCCACCAGGAAAGTAGCGAGGCCCTGATTGGACCTCCTTTATATTTATGGTGTATTATACTCTATTTAAACCCCATTTCAACTCCTGCCTGGCTGCTGGAAGGTGCTATATTGCATCCGCTGCTTCTAGATCTGTAAGTTTTGGGAGAATCCACCAGGAAAGTAGCGAGGCCCTGATTGGACCTCCATTATATTTATAGTGTATTATACTCTATTTAAACCGCATTTCAACTCCTGCTGGGATGCTGGAACGTGCTATATTGCATTAGCTAAAGCTAGATCTGTAAGTTTTGGGAGAATCCACCAGGAAAGTAGCGAGGCCCTGATCGGACCTCCATTATATTTATAGTGTATTATACTCTATTTAAACCCCATTTCAACTCCTGCCGGGATGCTGGAACGCGCTATATTGCATCCGCTGCAGCTAGATCTGTAAGTTTTGGGAAAATCCACCAGGAAAGTAGCGAGGCCCTGATTGGACCTCCATTATATTTATGGTGTATTATACTCTATTTAAACCCCATTTCAACTCCTGCCTGGCTGCTGGAAGGTGCTATATTGCATCCGCTGCTTCTAGATCTGTAAGTTTTGGGAGAATCCACCAGGAAAGTAGCGAGGCCCTGATTGGACCTCCATTATATTTATAGTGTATTATACTCTATTTAAACCCCATTTCAATTCCTGCAGGACTGCTGGAACGTGCTATATTGCACCCGCTGCTGCTAGATCTGTAAGTTTTGGGATAATCCACAAGGAAAGTACTGAGGCCCTGATTGGACCTCTATTATATTTATAGTGTATTATATTCTATTTAAACCCCATTTCAACTCCTGCCGGGCTGCTGGAACGTTCTATATTGCATCCGCTGCAGCTAGATCTGTACGTTTTGCGAGAATCCACCAGGAAAGTAGGGAGGCCCTGATTGGACCTCCGTTATATTTATAGTGTATTATAATCTATTTAAACGCCATTTCACCTCCTGCCAGGCTGCTGGAACGTGCTATATTGCATCCGCTGCTGCTAGATCTGTAAATTTTGGGAGAATCCACCAGGAAAATACCGAGGCCCTGATTGGACCTCCATTATATTTATAGTGTATTATACTCTATTTAAACCCCATTTCAACTCCTGACAGGCTGCTGGAATGTGCTATATTGCATCCGCTGCTGCTAGATCTGTAACTTTTGGGAGAATCCACCAGGAAAGTAGCGAGGCCCTGATTGGACCTCCATTATATTTATAGTGTATTATACTCTATTTAAACCCCATTTCAACTCCTGCCGGGCTGCTGCAATGTGGTATATTGCATCAGCTGCTGCTAGATCTGTAACTTTTGGGAGAATCCACCAGGAAAGTAGCGAGGCCCTGATTGGACCTCCATTATATTTATAGTGTATTATACTCTATTTAAACCGCATTTCAACTCCTGCTGGGATGCTGGAACGTGCTATATTGCATTAGCTAAAGCTAGATCTGTAAGTTTTGGGAGAATCCACCAGGAAAGTAGCGAGGCCCTGATTGGATCTCCATTATATTTATAGTGTATTATACTCTATTTAAACCCCATTTCAACTCCTGCCAGGCTGCTGGAACGTGCTATATTGCATCCGCTGTAGCTAGATCTGTAATTTTGGGGAGATTACACCAGGAAAGTAGCGAGGCCCTGATCGGACCTCCATTATATTTATAGTGTATTATACTCTATTTAAACCCCATTTCAACTCCTGCCGGGCTGCTGGAACGCGCTATATTGCATCCGCTGCTTCTAGATCTGTAAGTTTTGGGAGAATCCACCAGGAAAGTAGCGAGGCCCTGATTGGACCTCCATTATATTTATAGTGTATTATACTCTATTTAATCCCCATTTCAACTCCTGCCGGGCTGCTGGAACGTTCTATATTGCATCCGCTGCAGCTAGATCTGTACATTTTGCGAGAATCCACCAGGAAAGTAGGGAGGCCCTGATTGGACCTCCGTTATATTTATAGTGTATTATAATCTATTTAAACGCCATTTCACCTCCTGCCAGGCGGCTGGAACGTGCTATATTGCATCCGCTGCTGCTAGATCTGTAAATTTTGGGAGAATCCACCAGGAAAATAGCGAGGCCCTGATTGGACCTCCATTATATTTATAGTGTATTATACTCTATTTAAACCCCATTTCAACTCCTGCCAGGCTGCTGGAATGTGCTATATTGCATCCGCTGCTGTAAATCTGTAAGTTTTGGGAGAATCCACCAGGAAAGTAGCCACGCCCTGATTGGACCTCCATTATATTTATAGTGTATTATACTCTATTCAAACCCCATTTCACCTCCTGCCAGGCTGCTGGAATGTGCTATATTGCATCCGCTGCTGCTAGATCTCTACGTTTTGCGAGAATCCACCAGGAAAGTAGGGAAGCCCTGATTGGACCTCCATTATATTTATAGTGTATTATACTCTATTTAAACCCCATTTCAACTCCTGCCAGGCTGCTGGAACGTGCTATATTGCATCCGCTGCTGCTAGATCCTTAAGTTTTGGGAGAATCCACCAGGAAAGTAGCCACGCCCTGATTGGACATCCATTATATTTATAGTGTATTATACTCTATTTAAACCCCATTTCAACTCCTGCCGGGCTGCTGCAATGTGCAATATTGCATCAGCTGCTACTAGATCTGTAACTTTTGGGAGAATCCACCAGGAAAGTAGCAAGGCCCTGATTGGACCTCCGTTATATTTATAGTGTATTATACTCTATTTAAACCCCATTTCAACTCCTGCCGGGCTGCTGGAACGTTCTATATTGCATCCGCTGCAGCTAGATCTGTACGTTTTGCGAGAATCCACCAGGAAAGTAGGGAGGCCCTGATTGGACCTCCGTTATATTTATAGTGTATTATAATCTATTTAAACGCCATTTCACCTCCTGCCAGGCTGCTGGAACGTGCTATATTGCATCCGCTGCTGCTAGATCTGTAAATTTTGGGAGAATCCACCAGGAAAATACCGAGGCCCTGATTGGACCTCCATTATATTTATAGTGTATTATACTCTATTTAAACCCCATTTCAACTCCTGACAGGCTGCTGGAATGTGCTATATTGCATCCGCTGCTGCTAGATCTGTAAGTTTTGGGAGAATCCACCAGGAAAGTAGCCACGCCCTGATTGGACCTCCATTATATTTATAGTGTATTATACTCTATTTAAACCCCATTTCAACTCCTGCCGGGCTGCTGCAATGTGGTATATTGCATCAGCTGCTGCTAGATCTATAACTTTTGGGAGAATCCACCAGGAAAGTAGCGAGGCCCTGATTGGACCTCCATTATATTTATAGTGTATTATACTCTATTTAAACCGCATTTCAACTCCTGCTGGGATGCTGGAACGTGCTATATTGCATTAGCTAAAGCTAGATCTGTAAGTTTTGGGAGAATCCACCAGGAAAGTAGCGAGGCCCTGATTGGATCTCCATTATATTTATAGTGTATTATACTCTATTTAAACCCCATTTCAACTCCTGCCAGGCTGCTGGAACGTGCTATATTGCATCCGCTGTAGCTAGATCTGTAATTTTGGGGAGATTACACCAGGAAAGTAGCGAGGCCCTGATCGGACCTCCATTATATTTATAGTGTATTATACTCTATTTAAACCCCATTTCAACTCCTGCCGGGCTGCTGGAACGCGCTATATTGCATCCGCTGCTTCTAGATCTGTAAGTTTTGGGAGAATCCACCAGGAAAGTAGCGAGGCCCTGATTGGACCTCCATTATATTTATAGTGTATTATACTCTATTTAATCCCCATTTCAACTCCTGCCGGGCTGCTGGAACGTTCTATATTGCATCCGCTGCAGCTAGATCTGTAAGTTTTGGGAGAATCCACCAGGAAAGTAGCGAGGCCCTGATTGGACCTCCGTTATATTTATAGTGTATTATACTCTATTTAAACGCCATTTCACCTCCTGCCAGGCGGCTGGAACGTGCTATATTGCATCCGCTGCTGCTAGATCTGTAAATTTTGGGAGAATCCACCAGGAAAATAGCGAGGCCCTGATTGGACCTCCATTATATTTATATTGTATTATACTCTATTTAAACCCCATTTCAACTCGTGCCAGGCTGCTGGAACGTGCTATATTGCATCCGCTGCTGCTGGATCTGTAACTTTTGGGAGAATCCACCAGGAAAGTAGCGAGACCCTGATTGGACCTCCATTATATTTAAAGTGTATTATACTCTATTTAAACACCATTTCACCTCCTGCCAGGCTGCTGGAACGTGCTATATTGCATCCGCTGCTGCTAGATCTGTACGTTTTGCGAGAATCCACCAGGAAAGTAGGGAAGCCCTGATTGGACCTCAATTATATTTATAGTGTATTATACTCTATTTAAACCCCATTTCAACTCCTGTCAGGCTGCTGGAACGTGCTATATTGCATCCGCTGCTGCTAGATCCTTAAGTTTTGGGAGAATCCACCAGGAAAGTAGCCACGCCCTGATTGGACCTCAATTATATTTATAGTGTATTATACTCTATTTACACCCCATTTCATCTCCTGCTGGGTTGTTCGAACGTGCTATATTGCATTAGCTAAAGCTAGATCTGTAAGTTTTGGGAGAATCCACCAGGAAAGTAGCGAGACCCTGATTGGACCTCCATTATATTTAAAGTGTATTATACTCTATTTAAACACCATTTCACCTCCTGCCAGGCTGCTGGAACGTGCTATATTGCATCCGCTGCTGCTAGATCTGTACGTTTTGCGAGAATCCACCAGGAAAGTAGGGAAGCCCTGATTGGACCTCAATTATATTTATAGTGTATTATACTCTATTTAAACCCCATTTCAACTCCTGCCAGGCTGCTGGAACGTGCTATATTGCATCCGCTGCTGCTAGATCCTTAAGTTTTGGGAGAATCCACCAGGAAAGTAGCCACGCCCTGATTGGACCTCCATTATATTTATAGTGTATTATACTCTATTCAAACCCCATTTCACCTCCTGCCAGGCTGCTGGAACGTGCTATATTGCATCCGCTGCTGCTAGATCTGTAAGTTTTGGGAGAATCCACCAGGAAAGTAGCCACGCCCTGATTGGACCTCTATTATATTTATAGTGTATTATACTCTATTTAAACCCCATTTCAACTCCTGCCGGGCTGCTGCAATGTGCAATATTGCATCAGCTGCTGCTAGATCTGTAACTTTTGGGAGAATCCACCAGGAAAGTAGCGAGGCCCTGATTGGACCTCCGTTATATTTATAGTGTATTATACTCTATTTAAACGCCATTTCAACTCCTGCCGGGCTGCTGGAACGTGCTATATTGCATCAGCTGCTGCTAGATCTCTAAGTTTTGGGAGAATCCACCAGGAAAGTAGCGAGGCCCTGATTGGACCTCCATTATATTTATAGTGTATTATACTCTATTTAAACCGCATTTCAACTCCTGCTGGGATGCTGGAACGTGCTATATTGCATTAGCTAAAGCTAGATCTATAAGTTTTGGTAGAATCCACCAGGAAAGTAGCGAGGCCCTGATTGGACCTCCGTTATATTTATAGTGTATTATAATCTATTTAAACACCATTTCACCTCCTGCCAGGCTGCTGGAACGTGCTATATTGCATCCGCTGCTGCTAGATCTGTACGTTTTGCGAGAATCCACCAGGAAAGTAGGGAAGCCCTGATTGGACCTCAATTATATTTATAGTGTATTATACTCTATTTAAACCCCATTTCAACTCCTGCCAGGCTGCTGGAACGTGCTATATTGCATCCGCTGCTGCTAGATCCTTAAGTTTTGGGAGAATCCACCAGGAAAGTAGCCACGCCCTGATTGGACCTCCATTATATTTATAGTGTATTATACTCTATTCAAACCCCATTTCACCTCCTGCCAGGCTGCTGGAACGTGCTATATTGCATCCGCTGCTGCTAGATCTGTAAGTTTTGGGAGAATCCACCAGGAAAGTAGCCACGCCCTGATTGGACCTCTATTATATTTATAGTGTATTATACTCTATTTAAACCCCATTTCAACTCCTGCCGGGCTGCTGCAATGTGCAATATTGCATCAGCTGCTGCTAGATCTGTAACTTTTGGGAGAATCCACCAGGAAAGTAGCGAGGCCCTGATTGGACCTCCGTTATATTTATAGTGTATTATACTCTATTTAAACGCCATTTCAACTCCTGCCGGGCTGCTGGAACGTGCTATATTGCATCAGCTGCTGCTAGATCTCTAAGTTTTGGGAGAATCCACCAGGAAAGTAGCGAGGCCCTGATTGGACCTCCATTATATTTATAGTGTATTATACTCTATTTAAACCACATTTCAACTCCTGCTGGGATGCTGGAACGTGCTATATTGCATTAGCTAAAGCTAGATCTATAAGTTTTGGTAGAATCCACCAGGAAAGTAGCGAGGCCCTGATTGGACCTCCGTTATATTTATAGTGTATTATAATCTATTTAAACGCCATTTCACCTCCTGCCAGGCTGCTGGAACGTGCTATATTGCATCCGCTGCTGCTAGATCTGTAAATTTTGGGAGAATCCACCAGGAAAATACCGAGGCCCTGATTGGACCTCCATTATATTTATAGTGTATTATACTCTATTTAAACCCCATTTCAACTCCTGACAGGCTGCTGGAATGTGCTATATTGCATCCGCTACTGCTAGATCTGTAAGTTTTGGGAGAATCCACCAGGAAAGTAGCCACGCCCTGATTAGACCTCCATTATATTTATAGTGTATTATACTCTATTTAAACCCCATTTCAACTCCTGCCGGGCTGCTGCAATGTGCTATATTGCATCAGCTGCTGCTAGATCTGTAACTTTTGGGAGAATCCACCAGGAAAGTAGCGAGGCCCTGATTAGACCTCCGTTATATTTATAGTGTATTATACTCTATTTAAACCCCATTTCAACTCCTGCCGGGCTGCTGGAACGTGCTATATTGCATCAGCTGCAGCTAGATTTGTAAGTTTTGGGAGAATCCACCAGGAAAGTAGCGAGGCCCTGATTGGACCTCCATTATATTTACGGTGTATTATACTCTATTTAAACCCCATTTCAACTCCTGCCTGGCTGCTGGAAGGTGCTATATTGCATCCGCTGCTTCTAGATCTGTAAGTTTTGGGAGAATCCACCAGGAAAGTAGCGAGGCCCTGATTGGACCTCCATTATATTTATAGTGTATTATACTCTATTTAAACCCCATTTCAACTCCTGCCGGGCTGCTGCAATGTGGTATATTGCATCAGCTGCTGCTAGATCTGTAACTTTTGAGAGAATCCACCAGGAAAGTAGCGAGGCCCTGATCGGACCTCCATTATATTTATAGTGTATTATACTCTATTTAAACCCCATTTCAACTCCTGCCGGGATGCTGGAACGCGCTATATTGCATCCGCTGCAGCTAGATCTGTAAGTTTTGGGAAAATCCACCAGGAAAGTAGCGAGGCCCTGATTGGACCTCCATTATATTTATGGTGTATTATACTCTATTTAAACCCCATTTCAACTCCTGCCTGGCTGCTGGAAGGTGCTATATTGCATCCGCTGCTTCTAGATCTGTAAGTTTTGGGAGAATCCACCAGGAAAGTAGCGAGGCCCTGATTGGACCTCCATTATATTTATAGTGTATTATACTCTATTTAAACCGCATTTCAACTCCTGCTGGGATGCTGGAACGTGCTATATTGCATTAGCTAAAGCTAGATCTGTAAGTTTTGGGAGAATCCACCAGGAAAGTAGCGAGGCCCTGATCGGACCTCCATTATATTTATAGTGTATTATACTCTATTTAAACCCCATTTCAACTCCTGCCGGGATGCTGGAACGCGCTATATTGCATCCGCTGCAGCTAGATCTGTAAGTTTTGGGAAAATCCACCAGGAAAGTAGCGAGGCCCTGATTGGACCTCCATTATATTTATGGTGTATTATACTCTATTTAAACCCCATTTCAACTCCTGCCTGGCTGCTGGAAGGTGCTATATTGCATCCGCTGCTTCTAGATCTGTAAGTTTTGGGAGAATCCACCAGGAAAGTAGCGAGGCCCTGATTGGACCTCCATTATATTTATAGTGTATTATACTCTATTTAAACCCCATTTCAATTCCTGCAGGACTGCTGGAACGTGCTATATTGCACCCGCTGCTGCTAGATCTGTAAGTTTTGGGATAATCCACAAGGAAAGTAGCGAGGCCCTGATTGGACCTCTATTATATTTATAGTGTATTATATTCTATTTAAACCCCATTTCAACTCCTGCCGGGCTGCTGGAACGTTCTATATTGCATCCGCTGCAGCTAGATCTGTACGTTTTGCGAGAATCCACCAGGAAAGTAGGGAGGCCCTGATTGGACCTCCATTATATTTATAGTGTATTATACTCTATTTAAACCCCATTTCAATTCCTGCAGGACTGCTGGAACGTGCTATATTGCACCCGCTGCTGCTAGATCTGTAAGTTTTGGGATAATCCACAAGGAAAGTAGCGAGGCCCTGATTGGACCTCTATTATATTTATAGTGTATTATATTCTATTTAAACCCCATTTCAACTCCTGCCGGGCTGCTGGAACGTTCTATATTGCATCCGCTGCAGCTAGATCTGTACGTTTTGCGAGAATCCACCAGGAAAGTAGGGAGGCCCTTATTGGACCTCCGTTATATTTATAGTGTATTATAATCTATTTAAATGCCATTTCACCTCCTGCCAGGCTGCTGGAACGTGCTATATTGCATCCGCTGCTGCTAGATCTGTAAGTTTTGGGAGAATCCACCAGGAAAGTAGCCACGCCCTGATTAGACCTCCATTATATTTATAGTGTATTATACTCTATTTAAACCCCATTTCAACTCCTGCCGGGCTGCTGCAATGTGCTATATTGCATCAGCTGCTGCTAGATCTGTAACTTTTGGGAGAATCCACCAGGAAAGTAGCGAGGCCCTGATTAGACCTCCGTTATATTTATAGTGTATTATACTCTATTTAAACCCCATTTCAACTCCTGCCGGGCTGCTGGAACGTGCTATATTGCATCAGCTGCAGCTAGATTTGTAAGTTTTGGGAGAATCCACCAGGAAAGTAGCGAGGCCCTGATTGGACCTCCATTATATTTATAGTGTATTATTCTCTATTTAAACCGCATTTCAACTCCTGCTGGGATGCTGGAACGTGCTATATTGCATTAGCTAAAGCTAGATCTGTAAGTTTTGGGATAATCCACCAGGAAAGTAGCGAGGCCCTGATCGGACCTCCATTATATTTATAGTGTATTATAATCTATTTAAACCCCATTTCAACTCCTGCCGGGATGCTGGAACGCGCTATATTGCATCCGCTGCAGCTAGATCTGTAAGTTTTGGGAAAATCCACCAGGAAAGTAGCGAGGCCCTGATTGGACCTCCATTATATTTATGGTGTATTATACTCTATTTAAACCCCATTTCAACTCCTGCCTGGCTGCTGGAAGGTGCTATATTGCATCCGCTGCTTCTAGATCTGTAAGTTTTGGGAGAATCCACCAGGAAAGTAGCGAGGCCCTGATTGGACCTCCATTATATTTATAGTGTATTATACTCTATTTAAACCCCATTTCAACTCCTGCCGGGCTGCTGCAATGTGGTATATTGCATCAGCTGCTGCTAGATCTGTAACTTTTGGGAGAATCCACCAGGAAAGTAGCGAGGCCCTGATTGGACCTCCGTTATATTTATAGTGTATTATACTCTATTTAAACCCCATTTCAACTCCTGCCGGGCTGCTGGAACGTGCTATATTGCATCAGCTGCAGCTAGATTTGTAAGTTTTGGGAGAATCCACCAGGAAAGTAGCGAGGCCCTGATTGGACCTCCATTATATTTATAGTGTATTATTCTCTATTTAAACCGCATTTCAACTCCTGCCGGGCTGCTGCAATGTGGTATATTGCATCAGCTGCTGCTAGATCTGTAACTTTTGGGAGAATCCACCAGGAAAGTAGCGAGGCCCTGATTGGACCTCCATTATATTTATAGTGTATTATACTCTATTTAAACCGCATTTCAACTCCTGCTGGGATGCTGGAACGTGCTATATTGCATTAGCTAAAGCTAGATCTGTAAGTTTTGGGAAAATCCACCAGGAAAGTAGCGAGGCCCTGATTGGACCTCCTTTATATTTATGGTGTATTATACTCTATTTAAACCCCATTTCAACTCCTGCCTGGCTGCTGGAAGGTGCTATATTGCATCCGCTGCTTCTAGATCTGTAAGTTTTGGGAGAATCCACCAGGAAAGTAGCGAGGCCCTGATTGGACCTCCATTATATTTATAGTGTATTATACTCTATTTAAACCGCATTTCAACTCCTGCTGGGATGCTGGAACGTGCTATATTGCATTAGCTAAAGCTAGATCTGTAAGTTTTGGGAGAATCCACCAGGAAAGTAGCGAGGCCCTGATCGGACCTCCATTATATTTATAGTGTATTATACTCTATTTAAACCCCATTTCAACTCCTGCCGGGATGCTGGAACGCGCTATATTGCATCCGCTGCAGCTAGATCTGTAAGTTTTGGGAAAATCCACCAGGAATGTAGCGAGGCCCTGATTGGACCTCCATTATATTTATGGTGTATTATACTCTATTTAAACCCCATTTCAACTCCTGCCTGGCTGCTGGAAGGTGCTATATTGCATCCGCTGCTTCTAGATCTGTAAGTTTTGGGAGAATCCACCAGGAAAGTAGCGAGGCCCTGATTGGACGTCCATTATATTTATAGTGTATTATACTCTATTTAAACCCCATTTCAATTCCTGCAGGACTGCTGGAACGTGCTATATTGCACCCGCTGCTGCTAGATCTGTAAGTTTTGGGATAATCCACAAGGAAAGTAGTGAGGCCCTGATTGGACCTCTATTATATTTATAGTGTATTATATTCTATTTAAACCCCATTTCAACTCCTGCCGGGCTGCTGGAACGTTCTATATTGCATCCGCTGCAGCTAGATCTGTACGTTTTGCGAGAATCCACCAGGAAAGTAGGGAGGCCCTGATTGGACCTCCGTTATATTTATAGTGTATTATAATCTATTTAAACGCCATTTCACCTCCTGCCAGGCTGCTGGAACGTGCTATATTGCATCCGCTGCTGCTAGATCTGTAAATTTTGGGAGAATCCACCAGGAAAATACCGAGGCCCTGATTGGACCTCCATTATATTTATAGTGTATTATACTCTATTTAAACCCCATTTCAACTCCTGACAGGCTGCTGGAATGTGCTATATTGCATCCGCTGCTGCTAGATCTGTAACTTTTGGGAGAATCCACCAGGAAAGTAGCGAGGCCCTGATTGGACCTCCATTATATTTATAGTGTATTATACTCTATTTAAACCCCATTTCAACTCCTGCCGGGCTGCTGCAATGTGGTATATTGCATCAGCTGCTGCTAGATCTGTAACTTTTGGGAGAATCCACCAGGAAAGTAGCGAGGCCCTGATTGGACCTCCATTATATTTATAGTGTATTATACTCTATTTAAACCGCATTTCAACTCCTGCTGGGATGCTGGAACGTGCTATATTGCATTAGCTAAAGCTAGATCTGTAAGTTTTGGGAGAATCCACCAGGAAAGTAGCGAGGCCCTGATTGGATCTCCATTATATTTATAGTGTATTATACTCTATTTAAACCCCATTTCAACTCCTGCCAGGCTGCTGGAACGTGCTATATTGCATCCGCTGTAGCTAGATCTGTAATTTTGGGGAGATTACACCAGGAAAGTAGCGAGGCCCTGATCGGACCTCCATTATATTTATAGTGTATTATACTCTATTTAAACTCCATTTCAACTCCTGCCGGGCTGCTGGAACGCGCTATATTGCATCCGCTGCTTCTAGATCTGTAAGTTTTGGGAGAATCCACCAGGAAAGTAGCGAGGCCCTGATTGGACCTCCATTATATTTATAGTGTATTATACTCTATTTAATCCCCATTTCAACTCCTGCCGGGCTGCTGGAACGTTCTATATTGCATCCGCTGCAGCTAGATCTGTACATTTTGCGAGAATCCACCAGGAAAGTAGGGAGGCCCTGATTGGACCTCCGTTATATTTATAGTGTATTATAATCTATTTAAACGCCATTTCACCTCCTGCCAGGCGGCTGGAACGTGCTATATTGCATCCGCTGCTGCTAGATCTGTAAATTTTGGGAGAATCCACCAGGAAAATAGCGAGGCCCTGATTGGACCTCCATTATATTTATAGTGTATTATACTCTATTTAAACCCCATTTCAACTCCTGCCAGGCTGCTGGAATGTGCTATATTGCATCCGCTGCTGTAAATCTGTAAGTTTTGGGAGAATCCACCAGGAAAGTAGCCACGCCCTGATTGGACCTCCATTATATTTATAGTGTATTATACTCTATTCAAACCCCATTTCACCTCCTGCCAGGCTGCTGGAATGTGCTATATTGCATCCGCTGCTGCTAGATCTCTACGTTTTGCGAGAATCCACCAGGAAAGTAGGGAAGCCCTGATTGGACCTCCATTATATTTATAGTGTATTATACTCTATTTAAACCCCATTTCAACTCCTGCCAGGCTGCTGGAACGTGCTATATTGCATCCGCTGCTGCTAGATCCTTAAGTTTTGGGAGAATCCACCAGGAAAGTAGCCACGCCCTGATTGGACATCCATTATATTTATAGTGTATTATACTCTATTTAAACCCCATTTCAACTCCTGCCGGGCTGCTGCAATGTGCAATATTGCATCAGCTGCTACTAGATCTGTAACTTTTGGGAGAATCCACCAGGAAAGTAGCAAGGCCCTGATTGGACCTCCGTTATATTTATAGTGTATTATACTCTATTTAAACCCCATTTCAACTCCTGCCGGGCTGCTGGAACGTTCTATATTGCATCCGCTGCAGCTAGATCTGTACGTTTTGCGAGAATCCACCAGGAAAGTAGGGAGGCCCTGATTGGACCTCCGTTATATTTATAGTGTATTATAATCTATTTAAACGCCATTTCACCTCCTGCCAGGCTGCTGGAACGTGCTATATTGCATCCGCTGCTGCTAGATCTGTAAATTTTGGGAGAATCCACCAGGAAAATACCGAGGCCCTGATTGGACCTCCATTATATTTATAGTGTATTATACTCTATTTAAACCCCATTTCAACTCCTGACAGGCTGCTGGAATGTGCTATATTGCATCCGCTGCTGCTAGATCTGTAAGTTTTGGGAGAATCCACCAGGAAAGTAGCCACGCCCTGATTGGACCTCCATTATATTTATAGTGTATTATACTCTATTTAAACCCCATTTCAACTCCTGCCGGGCTGCTGCAATGTGGTATATTGCATCAGCTGCTGCTAGATCTGTAACTTTTGGGAGAATCCACCAGGAAAGTAGCGAGGCCCTGATTGGACCTCCATTATATTTATAGTGTATTATACTCTATTTAAACCGCATTTCAACTCCTGCTGGGATGCTGGAACGTGCTATATTGCATTAGCTAAAGCTAGATCTGTAAGTTTTGGGAGAATCCACCAGGAAAGTAGCGAGGCCCTGATTGGATCTCCATTATATTTATAGTGTATTATACTCTATTTAAACCCCATTTCAACTCCTGCCAGGCTGCTGGAACATGCTATATTGCATCCGCTGTAGCTAGATCTGTAATTTTGGGGAGATTACACCAGGAAAGTAGCGAGGCCCTGATCGGACCTCCATTATATTTATAGTGTATTATACTCTATTTAAACCCCATTTCAACTCCTGCCGGGCTGCTGGAACGCGCTATATTGCATCCGCTGCTTCTAGATCTGTAAGTTTTGGGAGAATCCACCAGGAAAGTAGCGAGGCCCTGATTGGACCTCCATTATATTTATAGTGTATTATACTCTATTTAATCCCCATTTCAACTCCTGCCGGGCTGCTGGAACGTTCTATATTGCATCCGCTGCAGCTAGATCTGTACATTTTGCGAGAATCCACCAGGAAAGTAGGGAGGCCCTGATTGGACCTCCGTTATATTTATAGTGTATTATAATCTATTTAAACGCCATTTCACCTCCTGCCAGGCGGCTGGAACGTGCTATATTGCATCCGCTGCTGCTAGATCTGTAAATTTTGGGAGAATCCACCAGGAAAATAGCGAGGCCCTGATTGGACCTCCATTATATTTATAGTGTATTATACTCTATTTAAACCCCATTTCAACTCCTGCCAGGCTGCTGGAATGTGCTATATTGCATCCGCTGCTGTAAATCTGTAAGTTTTGGGAGAATCCACCAGGAAAGTAGCCACGCCCTGATTGGACCTCCATTATATTTATAGTGTATTATACTCTATTCAAACCCCATTTCACCTCCTGCCAGGCTGCTGGAATGTGCTATATTGCATCCGCTGCTGCTAGATCTCTACGTTTTGCGAGAATCCACCAGGAAAGTAGGGAAGCCCTGATTGGACCTCCATTATATTTATAGTGTATTATACTCTATTTAAACCCCATTTCAACTCCTGCCAGGCTGCTGGAACGTGCTATATTGCATCCGCTGCTGCTAGATCCTTAAGTTTTGGGAGAATCCACCAGGAAAGTAGCCACGCCCTGATTGGACATCCATTATATTTATAGTGTATTATACTCTATTTAAACCCCATTTCAACTCCTGCCGGGCTGCTGCAATGTGCAATATTGCATCAGCTGCTACTAGATCTGTAACTTTTGGGAGAATCCACCAGGAAAGTAGCAAGGCCCTGATTGGACCTCCGTTATATTTATAGTGTATTATACTCTATTTAAACCCCATTTCAACTCCTGCCGGGCTGCTGGAACGTGCTATATTGCATCAGCTGCTGCTAGATCTGTAAGTTTTGGGAGAATCCACCAGGAAAGTAGCGAGGCCCTGATTGGACCTCCATTATATTTATAGTGTATTATACTCTATTTACACCCCATTTCAACTCCTGCCGGGCTGTTCGAACGTGCTATATTGCATTAGCTAAAGCTAGATCTATAAGTTTTGGGAGAATCCACCAGGAAAGTAGCGAGGCCCTGATTGTACCTCCATTATATTTATAGTGTATTATACTCTATTTAAACCCCATTTCAACTCCTGCCGGGCTGCTGGAATGTGCTATATTGCATCCGCTGCTTCTAGATCTGTAAGTTTTGGGAGAATCCACCAGGAAAGTAGCGAGGCACTGATTGGACATCCATTATATTTATAGTGTATTATACTCTATTTAAACCGCATTTCAACTCCTGCTGGGATCCTGGAACATGCTATATTGCATTAGCTAAAGCTAGATCTGTAATTTTGGGGAGATTACACCAGGAAAGTAGCGAGGCCCTGATCGGACCTCCATTATATTTATAGTGTATTATACTCTATTTAAACCACATTTCAACTCCTGCCAGGCTGCTGGAACGTGCTATATTGCATTAGCTAAAGCTAGATCTGTAAGTTTTGGGAGAATCCACCAGGAAAGTAGCGAGGCCTTGATTGGACCTCCATTATATTTATAGTGTATTATACTCTATTTAAACCCCATTTCAACTCCTGCCAGGCTGCTGGAACGTGCTATATTGCATCCGCTGCTACTAGATCTGTAAGTTTTGGGAGAATCCACCAGGAAAGTAGCGACGCCCTGATTGGACCTCCATAATATTTATAGTGTATTATACTCTATTCAAACCCCATTTCACCTCCTGCCAGGCTGCTGGAACGTGCTATATTGCATCCGCTGTTGCTAGATCTGTACGTTTTGTGAGAATCCACCAGGAAAGTAGGGAAGCCCTGATTGGACCTCAATTATATTTATAGTGTATTATACTCTATTTAAACCCCATTTCAACTCCTGCCAGGCTGCTGGAACGTGCTATATTGCATCCGCTGCAGCTAGATCTGTAAGTTTTGGGAGAATCCACCAGGAAAGTAGCCAGGCCCTGATTGGACCTTCTTTATATTTATAGTGTATTATACTCTATTTACACCCCATTTCAACTCCTGCCGGGCTGTTCGAACGTGCTATATTGCATTAGCTAAAGCTAGATCTGTAAGTTTTGGGAGAATCCACCAGGAAAGTAGCGAGGCCCTGATTGGACCTCCATTATATTTATAGTGTATTATACTCTATTTAAACCCCATTTCAACTCCTGCCGGGCTGCTGGAATGTGCTATATTGCATCCGCTGCTGCTAGATCTGTAATTTTTGGGAGAATCCACCAGGAAAGTAGCGAGGCCCTGATTGGACCTCCATTATATTTATATTGTATTATACTCTATTTAAACCCCATTTCAACTCGTGCCAGGCTGCTGGAACGTGCTATATTGCATCCGCTGCTGCTGGATCTGTAACTTTTGGGAGAATCCACCAGGAAAGTAGCGAGACCCTGATTGGACCTCCATTATATTTAAAGTGTATTATACTCTATTTAAACACCATTTCACCTCCTGCCAGGCTGCTGGAACGTGCTATATTGCATCCGCTGCTGCTAGATCTGTACGTTTTGCGAGAATCCACCAGGAAAGTAGGGAAGCCCTGATTGGACCTCAATTATATTTATAGTGTATTATACTCTATTTAAACCCCATTTCAACTCCTGTCAGGCTGCTGGAACGTGCTATATTGCATCCGCTGCTGCTAGATCCTTAAGTTTTGGGAGAATCCACCAGGAAAGTAGCCACGCCCTGATTGGACCTCAATTATATTTATAGTGTATTATACTCTATTTACACCCCATTTCATCTCCTGCTGGGTTGTTCGAACGTGCTATATTGCATTAGCTAAAGCTAGATCTGTAAGTTTTGGGAGAATCCACCAGGAAAGTAGGGAGGCCCTGATTGGACCTCCGTTAAATTTATAGTGCATTATACTCTATTTAAACCCCATTTCAACTCCTGCCGGGCTGCTGGAACGTGCTATATTGCATCAGCTGCAGCTAGATTTGTAAGTTTTGGGAGAATCCACCAGGAAAGTAGCGAGGCCCTGATTGGACCTCCATTATATTTATAGTGTATTATACTCTATTTAAACCGCATTTCAACTCCTGCTGTGATGCTGGAACGTGCTATATTGAATTAGCTAAAGCTAGATCTGTAAGTTTTGGGAGAATCCACCAGGAAAGTAGCGAGTCCCTGATTGGACCTCCATTATATTTATAGTGTATTATACTCTATTTAAACCCCATTTCAATTCCTGCAGGTCTGCTGGAACGTGCTATATTGCATCCGCTGCAGCTAGATCTGTACGTTTTGCGAGAATCCACCAGGAAAGTAGGGAGGCCCTGATTGGACCTCCATTATATTTATAGTGTATTATACTCTATTTAAACGCCATTTCACCTCCTGCCAGGCTGCTGGAACGTGCTATATTGCATCCACGGCTGCTAGATCTGTAAATTTTGGTAGAATCCACCAGGAAAATACCAAGGCCCTGATTGGACCTCCATTATATTTATAGTGTATTATAGTCTATTTAAACCCCATTTCAACTCCTGCCAGGTTGCTGGAATGTGCTATATTGCATCCGCTGCTGCTAGATCTGTAATTTTTGGGAGAATCCACCAGGAAAGTAGCCACGCCCTGATTGGACCTCCATTATATTTATAGTGTATTATACTCTATTCAAACCCCATTTCACCTCCTGCCAGGCTGCTGGAATGTGCTATATTGCATCCGCTGCTGCTAGATCTGTACGTTTTGCGAGAATCCACCAGGAAAGTAGGGAAGCCCTGATTGGACCTCCATTATATTTATAGTGTATTATACTCTATTTAAACCCCATTTCAACTCCTGCGAGGCTGCTGGAACGTGCTATATTGCATCCGCTGCTGCTAGATCCTTAAGTTTTGGGAGAATCCACCAGGAAAGTAGCCACGCCCTGATTGGACCTCCATTATATTTATAGTGTATTATACTCTATTTAAACCCCATTTCAACTCCTGCCGGGCTGCTGCAATGTGCAATATTGCATCAGCTGCTGCTAGATCTGTAACTTTTGGGAGAATCCACCAGGAAAGTAGCAAGGCCCTGATTGGACCTCCGTTATATTTATAGTGTATTATACTCTATTTAAACCCCATTTCAACTCCTGCCGGGCTGCTGGAACGTGCTATATTGCATCAGCTGCTGCTAGATCTGTAAGTTTTGGGAGAATCCACCAGGAAAGTAGCGAGGCCCTGATTGGACCTCCATTATATTTATAGTGTATTATACTCTATTTAAACCCCATTTCAACTCCTGCCGGGCTGCTGGAATGCCCTATATTGCATCCGCTGCTGCTAGATCTGTAATTTTTGGGAGAATCCACCAGGAAAGTAGCGAGGCCCTGATTGGACCTCCATTATATTTATAGTGTATTATACTCTATTTAAACCCCATTTCAACTCCTGCCGGGCTGCTGGAACGTGCTGTATTGCATCCGCTGCTTTTAGATCTGTAAGTTTTGGGAGAATCCACCAGGAAAGTAGCCAGGCCCTGATTGGACCTCCATTATATTTATAGTGTATTACACTCTATTTAAACCCCATTTCAACTCCTTCCGGGCTGCTGGAACGTTCTATATTGCATCCGCTGCAGCTAGATCTGTAAGTTTTGGGAGAATCCACCAGGAAAGTAACGAGGCCCTGGATGGACCTCCATTATATTTATAGTGTATTATACTCTATTTAAACCCCATTTCAACTCCTGCCAGGCTGCTGGAACGTGCTATATTGCATCCGCTGCTGCTAGATCTGTAAATTTTGGGAGAATCCACCAGGAAAATACCGAGGCCCTGATTGGACCTCCATTATATTTATAGTGTATTATACTCTATTTAAACCCCATTTCAACTCCTGCCAGTCTGCTGGAACGTGCTATATTGCATCCGCTGCTGCTAGATCTGTACGTTTTGGGAGAATCCACCAGGAAAGTAGCCACGCCCTGATTGGACCTCCATTATATTTATGGTGTATTATACTCTATTTAAACCCCATTTCAACTTCTGCCGGGCTGCTGGAACGTGCTATATTGCATCAGCTGCTGCTAGATCTTTAAGTTTTGGGAGAATCCACCAGGAAAGTAGCAAGGCCCTGATTGGACCTCCATTATATTTATAGTGTATTATACTCTATTTAAACCCCATTTCAACTCCTGCCAGGGTGCTGGAACGTGCTATATTGCATTCGCTAAAGCTAGATCTGTAAGTTTTGGGAGAATCCACCAGGAAAGTAGCGAGGCCCTGATTGGACCTCCATTATATTTATAGTGTATTATACTCTATTTAAACCCCATTTCAATTCCTGCAGGGCTGCTGGAACGTGCTATATTGCACCCGCTGCTGCTAGATCTGTAAGTTTTGGGAGAATCCACCAGGAAAGTAGCGAGGCCCTGATTGGACCTCCATTATATTTATAGTGTATTATACTCTATTTAAACCCCATTTCAACTCCTGCCAGGCTGCTGGAACGTGCTATATTGCATCCGCTGCTGCTAGATCTGTAAGTTTTGGGAGAATCCACCAGGAAAGTAGCCACGCCCTGATTGGACCTCCATTATATTTATAGTGTATTATACTCTATTCAAACCCCATTTCACCTCCTGCCAGGCTGCTGGAACGTGCTATATTGCATCCGCTGCTGCTAGATCTGTACGTTTTGCGAGAATCCACCAGGAAAGTAGGGAAGCCCTGATTGGACCTCAATTATATTTATAGTGTATTATACTCTATTTAAACCCCATTTCAACTCCTGCCAGGCTGCTGGAACGTGCTATATTGCATCCGCTGCTGCTAGATCCTTAAGTTTTGGGAGAATCCACCAGGAAAGTAGCCACGCCCTGATTGGACCTCCATTATATTTATAGTGTATTATACGCTATTTAAACCCCATTTCAACTCCTGCCGGGCTGCTGCAATGTGCAATATTGCATCAGCTGCTGCTAGATCTGTAACTTTTGGGAGAATCCACCAGGAAAGTAGCGAGGCCCTGATTGGACCTCCGTTATATTTATAGTGTATTATACTCTATTTTTAACCCCATTTCAACTCCTGCCGGGCTGCTGGAACGTGCTATATTGCATTAGCTAAAGCTAGATCTGTAAGTTTTGGGAGAATCCACCAGGAAAGTAGCGAGGCCCTGATTGGACCTCAATGTCAAGATATTCCCAAGAATATTATCAGACCATAGTCCTGTATGGATGGAGTTATCTACTGAAGATGGGAACAGAAGGACTTGGAGATTGAATGAAAATTTATTTAGATATGAGGGGAATTTACAGAGATGTAGAGATTATTTAAAGGAATTTTTTCTTTTGAATATGCATAAGGGTACTTCGATGCCAATGGTATGGGATGCTAGTAAAGCTTATATGAGAGGGGTCTTGATTTATATGAACAATATGCATAGACGTAAACAGATGCAGAAACGTAAAGAGCTGGAAGCAGAGATTAAATCTAAGGAAAAGGCTCTTATATTAAATCCATTGGACAATAATTTAAAGGCTTCTATTAGTTTGCTTAAGGAGCAATTTAACATGTTAATAGCTGATCAGATTGCAATTAATTTGAGGTATATGCAACATAATACATTTTGTAATGCAAATAAACCTGGTAGGTGGTTGGCTTACCAACTACGAAAGAAACAGAAATCTAGGATTATAGAAAAAATAAATTATAAAGGTAAAGAAGTTTATCAACAAAATTTGATTAAAAGGAGTTTTTTAGATTTTTATTCAAAGTTATATGCTAGTGAAAACAAACAAGTTTCAGATATAGAAAAGTATTTACAGGAATCACATTTTCCTAAACTTACTATTGATCAAAGAGATGAGATTAATGGCTTAATTACTTCCGATGAGATTATTTGGGCAATTAAACAACTGAAAGTTGGTAAGGCTCCAGGTACAGATGGATTAACAGCAATTTATTATAAAATGTTATCTGAAGAAATGATAGAACCATTGAAGGAACTTTTTAATAACATTCTGTCGGGAGCAGAGGTACCTCCATCATGGAGAAGGGCTTTTATATCATTGATTCCGAAGGAGGATCAAGATTTGACTCAGCCCCAAAATTATAGACCTATATCTCTTTTGAACACAGATTATAAAATTTTTTCAAAAATATTGGCAAATAGATTAATGTGAGTTTTGAAGCAATTGGTTCATAGTGACCAGTCTGGATTTATATCTGGAAGATATATGAAATATAATGTTAGACAAATTGTTAACCTAATTGAGTATTTGGATAAGAACAATCAAATCCCTGCTGCTTTGATTTTTTTAGATGCTGAAAAAGCTTTTGATCAATTAGACTGGCAATTTTTATTCAGAGTAGTAGAGGAAATGAATTTTGGGGATAAATTTTTATTTGCCCTTAAGGCAATATATCAACAACAATCTGCACAAATCATAGTTAATGGAGGTTTAACAGAAGCGTTTAAAATTGAAAAGGGTACAAGACAGGGATGTCCTTTATCCCCATTGTTATTTGTTTTAACAATGGAGATTTTACTTATTAAAATTCGGGAGTCACCCAGAATAAAGGGAATAAAAATAAATAAGAGTGATTATAGATTGAGAGCGTTTGCTGATGATTTGGTTGTGACATTATCTCAACCGACAGATTCGGTTAGAGGTCTGGTTGAAATTTTAAATCAGTATGGAAAGGTTTCAGGTTTTAAGGTAAATAATAATAAGACTAAAATATTATCGAAAAATATGTCTATGAAGGAAAAGGACACCATGGTTAGATTAAATGGTTTTGAAATAGTGAAAAAGGTTAAATATTTAGGAGTTTATTTAACAGCTTCTAATGTTAAATTGTATAAAAATAATTATGAGACATTACGGATAAAAGTGCAAAAAGACTTAAATAATTGGAAAAAATTACAATTATCTTTGTTGGGAAGAATTTCGGCAGTTAAAATGAATATTCTTCCAAAGTTTCTTTTTTTTATTTCAAATGATACCTATTTTGAAAAAAGATGCTAATCTGGAGGAATGGCAGAAGGGGATTAATAAGTTTATTTGGGCAGGGAAAAAGCCGAGAGTTAAATTCAAAATTATGCAGGATACACGGGAAAGAGGTGGATTGAAGGCACCTAATTTAAAATTGTACTATGATGTGGTGGCTTTAACGTTGATTAGTGATTGGCTCAACTTAATAAATAAAAATATTCTTTCTCTTGAGGGATGGGATTTATTATATGGATGGCACGCGTATTTGATTTATGATAAAAAGGTTGATCAGGTTTTTAAAACCCATATTTTGAGAAGTGCCTTGTTGCATGTCTGGAAGAAATATTATTATAGGTTAAATTATAAAATCCCAATTTGGGGGATTCCAGGACACATGATCGAGGGAGTATCTAGGGGAGTAAATTTGGATAAGATTTCTTATAAGGAATTACTTAGTTTGGTTGGGCAGCATTGGCAATTAAAGCCTTTAACTGAGTTGAAGCAAGAAAATATTGTATATTCTTGGTTTTATTATAACCAATTGTTATTGAGGTGGAGTATAGATCAAAAGGTTGGAATTACTTTAGAGGATGTGAATTTGGTAAAACAGATTAAAGATCAAAGTCGAGCTCATATAAAAAGAATTTATTATGTTTTAATAGAATTGGATTCTGAAACAGAGTTGGTTAAAGATTGTATGATTAAATGGGCGCAAAATATTCAAGAGCCGATTTTATTGGATACATGGGAGACAATTTGGGTTAGAAATGTAAAATTTACTCAAGCTCAAAATTTGAGAGAAATTTTTTATAAAATGTTTTATAGATGGCATTTGGATCCCCAAAAGTTGTCCCGCATGTATCCGAATTTACAGCCTAAATGTTGGAGATGTGGAAACTTAGATGCAACCTATTTCCACGTTTGGTGGACTTGTAGAGATATTAAAGCTTTTTGGATTAAGATTTGGTGGAATACTCAAAAGATTTTTAAGAAAAAGATAAAGTTTACTCCGCAATTATTTTTGTTGGGTATTACTGTAGATTTTGATGTTAAAGAAACTAATTTGATGTTGAACCTTATAACAGCTGCAAGATTATTGGTGGGGCAATATTGGAAGAAAGATTTGTTGCCTACTTTGGAAGAATGGATACTTAAAGTGTCTAATTTAGCAGAAATGGCAAAAATCTCCGCCTATTTGAAGGACCATTCACAAGAAAGATATATTATGGTTTGGAGAAGATGGATTGATTATATTCAGAAGAAATATGAAATTGAAAAGTATTATCTTGCTTTTGAGTAGATTTTAGATAATTATTAATAGTTTTAATTATATTATTATTTTTGACTTAATTTGTTAATATTTGTATTGAGAAGGAGTTAAGGTGTGTTATGGTATTGATTGATAGTATAGTTGGTTTATGTTAGTTGGATTATATTTGTTTATCATTTTGTTTTACCCTGTAATCAGCTCTGGGAAGTGGGGGAGGGGGGAGGGGGTGGGGGGGTTTATATTGTAATAAATTTATAAAACTTTTAATAAAAAAAACCAATAAACACACAGAGACTTTCAAGCTGTCTCAAGCTGTGACAAACAGTTCTGCAGCAGCTTCAAATCTCTGCTCAAGACATGCCTGAGTCTTTTTCTTAGCATCATTACAACTGGCGCCTTGAACTGGGACATCCCCTTCCGAGGGAAAGCAGCAACCAACATATTTACAGTCGTCTGGAACAGACCTCTTGGTGCACCTTCTTGTCTTCTCGTCCTGCGAGATTTCTCAAACTGTAAGTATGGGCTGAGATATATCTCACCATCACCAAAAGCATGTAAGAGAGTTAAAGTTTCTCTTACACAAATCAGGCATGACAATGCCTGAAAGGGAGCTTAGGAAGCTAGTGAGTGAGATAGGAAACAACTGTCCTTGGTATCCTGAAAGGGGGGACACTCCAACTTAAGGATTGGGAAAGAATAGGTAACACCCTTCATCAGGAACCCCGAGCCTCAGTGGATGTTTTGCATTGTTGGCATCAATGTCGCCACGCAGTGGAAAAATATAGAGCTGATGCAGTACAATTAAGTTCTACTCCCTCTCCAGGTTTTGATCATGAAAAAGTTTCAGTTCCATCAGCTCCTCTATCTTAAACGATGGATGTGACACCTTCAGAGTAAAAGAATTCTAGATCTTATGTTTCCATTCGCCATGTATTAGAAAATCAAATGGCAAAAGGGGAGGGAGATATGCAGGAAATAGCAGATATGCTCTCAGTTTGTCCTGTACATTTGACTGGGCAGGTAGATACGAATGGAGCCCCAGTGGTTGAATATCGACCACTTTCTTATGCAATCTTAACAGAATTGCGTAAGGGTATAAGAGATACTGGGTTAAACAGTTCATGTGTGCAAGGTTTGTTAGAAGCAACAATGAGGAATCATGTTTTGGTACCAGAAGATTGGAAAACAACAATTCGTATGTTATTAACACCAGCTCAGTATGTGGTATGGGATAGTGAGTTTAGACATCAATGTGCATTAAGAGCTGCAACTTTTGGAGGTGCTTACCTCCCAGAGCAGTTATATGGCTCTGGTGATTACACTCCAGTGGATGCACAAATTGTTTTGCCTATAGCTACTCTTCAAATATCCTCTGAATGTGCTTACAAAGCTTTTGGAAAAGTTCCTATAACTGGGAAACCATCTCAAGCATTTTCAAATATTCGTCAAAAGGCAAATGAACCATATGCAGATTTTATTAACCGTCTGCAAGATGCCTTGAGACAACAAATTGATAATCCTGATGCCCAAGCTGAATTGCTTATGAAATTGGCTAAAGAAAATGCCACCACTGAATGTAAATGGGCCATCATTGGATTGGGAGCAAAACCAGATTTAGCAGAAATGATCAAAGCATGTCAGGATAGAGGAACTGTTTCTTTTCAAACTAATCTCTTAGCTGCAGCTCTTACAAAAACTCAGAAACCTCAGGGGAAATGTTATAATTGTGGTAAAATTGGACACTTTAAGCAGGAATGCAGAAATCCTGGGGGAGGAAGGTATGCCTCCCGACCATTTAAAAATATTGCTAGGAGGCGTCCAAAACCAAAATGCCCTAAGTGTAATAAGGGATTTCATCGGGCTGATGAATGCTGGTCAGGAAACTTCAAAGCGGGCCAGTCTCTGGCCCCGGTCCAAACAGAGACCCTTCAGTAATTCCATCAACAATTAATAATACCCCTGCAGCCACTAGAGGGAGTGCTGGGATAGATTTAACTATCCAACAAGAAGTGTGTTTCAAATTTCCAGGAGAAGTACAAGTAGTTCCTTCACAACTTTCTGGACCTCTCCCTTCTGGATATGTTGGATTAATTTTGCCTCGATCTAGCATGGGAAAAAAGGGAATTTTTGTAATACCTGGAGTAATTGATTCTGACTATACAGGTGTCATCTTCATTCAATTATGGACTAACATGCCACAGACTTTGCCAAGCAATACTAGTCCTGCACAATTACTCCATTTGCCATATTTTGTCGTGATAGGGATCGAGGGGACGGCGGGTTTGGTTCCACGGATCCCGTTGTAATTGCATTAACCATCCCAATCACCACGCAGCGACCCCGTCAGACAGTCTTTTTTCAGGGTAAGACTTTTGAGGGCATAATTGATACAGGGGCTGATGTTTCAGTAATTTCAGCTAAAGATTGGCCTGCATCTTGGCCCACTGACCCATGCCCTAGTGTTTGGGGTGTAGTGCGACAAGGTGCATGACAAAGTACACAATTTCTTTCTGCAAGTCTTCCTAATTCTACTGTAACTGTTCAACTTCGTCCTTTTATTCTTGACATTCATGTCAACTTATGGGGACGAGACTTGCTTAGTAAATGGGGGGCTACCGTCACCCTCGATGAATAAAATGTTTGCCTTACCCTTAACTTGGTTAACTACTACACCTGTTTGGGTGGAACAATGGCTTCTTCCTCTGTACAAATTACAGGCCTTAAAAATTCTTGTTCAAGAACAAGTACAGGCCAAACACATTGCCCCTTCCACTAGTCCATGGAACACTCCAGTTTTTGTTATCAAAAAGAAAAGTGGCAAATGGAGATTCCTACACAATCTCCGTGCTGAGAATGCATGTATTCAGCCTATGGGAGCTCTGCAATGTGGCACCCCCAATCCAAATTTAATTCCACAGGATCATCAATTGATGATCATAGATCTGAAAGTGAATGAATTAATTTGTTGATAAGTGTTTGCATGAGAAGAGTCCCATGGGGAATGTGTGAGAGAATTTATGGAAAATGCATGTGAAGGAGAAAAAACTATTTTTTAGTAGTGAGAAGTTTGTAACAAAAAAAATTTCCTGTCTCTTTTGTTTTTCAACTGACTGTGTTGCTTTAAGAGCAAGAGAGACCAAAAGAAAGAAAGGGGGGGAACTGTTTGTTTTAAACTTTTTTTTTCCTCTCTGCTTAGAATTCCAGTTTGTGAATGGAGATGAAATTTAATCCCCACTCTTGCAGTTTCAGCTGGAAAAATTTTTTATCTATCAACCAAAAGAAATGACTCTGAACTGTTTTACTTAAGTTTTGTAAATGTTTAACCTACTTAATAGAAATTTGTTTCCATCTTTGATTAACTTGGAATTTAACTTATTGACCAAAGGAAAACAACCTGGAAATCTCATTGTAGTTCCACTTGCAGCATTTACCACAGTTGAGCAAATTAAGTACTTGAGTACTCAATTTGTGGACAGAATTCCACATGGGAATTGTCACTTAACACTTTTGATATTTCTTACTAGTAAGCTACTTAAAGGAGTATTAGCTGTGTTAGAAGCGCAAAAAGTATATTGTATTGAATGGCTTTACTTATCCCATCCCAAAATGTTTTATCTTTTATCCAGGCTGTTGTTAGTGGATCAGATGGCAACTAATTTGAGGTATGTGAAACATAATACATTTTGTAATGCAAATAAACCTGGTAGATGGTTGGCTTATCAATTACGTAAGAAACAGAAATCGAGGATTATAGATAAAATAATTTATAAAGGTAAAGAAGTCTATCAACAAAATTTGATTAAAAAGTCTTTTTTAGATTTTTATTCAAAGTTATATGCTAGTGAAATTATACAAACTTCAGATATAGAAAAATATTTACAGGAAGCACATTTTCCTAGACTTACGAGTGACCAACGTGATGGGATTAATGGTTTAATTACCTCTGAGGAGATTATTTCTGCAATTAAACAATTTAAGGTTGGTAAGACTCCAGGTACTGATGGGCTAACAGCAATTTATTATAAGATGCTATCTGAAGAAATGATAGAACCATTAAAGGAACTTTTTAATGATATCTTGTCCGGAGCAGAGTTACCTCCATCTTGGAGAACGGCCTTCATATCATTGATTCCAAGGAAGACCAGGATCTGTCCCAACCTAGAAATTATAGGCCTATATCTCTTTTAAACACAGATTACAAGATTTTTGCAAAGATATTGGCAAATAGATTAATGCAGGTTTTGAAACAATTGATTAATACTGACCAATCTGGATTTATAATGGGAAGATATATGAAAAATAATGTAAGACAAATTGTTAATTTAATAGAGTATTTGGATAAGAACAACCAAATCCCTGCTGCTTTAATATTCATAGATGCTGAGAAAGCTTTTGATCAATTAGATTGGAAATTTTTATTGAAAGTCGTAGAGGAAATGAACTTTGGAGATAAATTTTTGTGTGATCTCAAGGCCATATATCAGCAACAATCGGCACAAATTATAATTAATGGGGGATTAACAGATGTATTTAAAATAGGAAAAGGTACAAGACAGGGTTGTACCTTATCCCCCTTGTTATTTGTATTAACAATGGAGATTTTACTTATTAAAATTTGAGATTCATCTAGATTAAAAGTAATAAAAATAAGTAAGATTGATTACAGGCTGAGAGCTTTTGCTGATGATTTGGTTGTGACGTTATCCCACCCAACAGATTCGGTCAAAGATTTGGTTGAAATTTTAGCACAGTATGGACAGGTCTCTGGTTTTAAGGTGAATAAGAATAAAACTAAAATATTATTGAAAAATATGCCTATGAAGGGAAAAGATTTTATAGCTGAAGCAACAGGTTATGAAGTAGTTAATAAGGTTAAGTATTTAGGAGTATATATTACAACATCTAATGGAAAATTGTATAAAAACAATTATGAACGCTTATGGGTTAAAGTTCAAAAAGATTTAAATGATTGGCAAATTATCATTACTGGGGAGAATTTCAGTAGTAAAGATGAATGTTCTACCAAAGTTTCTTTTTTTGTTTCAGATGATACCTATTTTAAAGAAGGATGCTAATTTGGATGAGTGGCAGAAGGGTATCAGTAAATTTATTTGGGGTGGCAAGAAATCAAGGGTAAAGTTTAAGATTTTACAAGATGCTCGAGAAAGAGGTGGACTTAAAGCACCTAATTTGAAATTATATTATGATGCGGCCACCTTAACTTTAGTAAGTGACTGGATTAATTTAACAAATAAAAATATTCTTGTTCTTGAAGGGTGGGATTTATTATATGGTTGGCATGCATACTTAATTTTTGATAAGAAAGTAGATTGGGTCTTTAAGTCACACATTTTAAGAAATGCTCTACTTCGAGTTTGGAAGAAATATTATTATAAGTTAAATTATAAAATACCTATTTGGGGGATTCCTGGACAAGCAATTCAGGGGGTCTCTAAGGGGGTGAATTTTGATAACATTTCGTACAAAGAGTTACTTATTTGGTCGGGTACTGATTGGCAACTAAAGTCTTCAGATGTGTTAAGGCAAGAAAATATTTTACAATCGTGGTTTCAATATTTGCAAATAGTGCAGAGGTGGACTTTAGATAAGAAAGTGGGAATCACTTTAGTAGATGAAAATTTGGTAATTCAGATTAAGGATCAGAAACATGCCCATATTAAAAGAATCTACAATGAGTTAATAAAATTGGATTCGGAAACAGAGTTAGTAAAAGATTGTATGATTAAATGGGCCCAGAATATTCAGGAACCGATTTCATTGGACCTATGGGAGGTAATTTGGATTAGAAATGTTAAATTTATGCAGGCTCAAAATTTGAGGGAAAATTTTTATAAAATGTTTTATAGATGGCATCTGGATCCTAAAAAGTTGTCTTGTATGTACCCGAACCTGCAACCTAAATGTTGGAGATGTGGTTGCTTGGATGCAACCTATTTTCATGTTTGGTGGACTTGTAGAAATATTAAAGCCTTCTGGATTATGATTTGGTGGAACATTCAAAAGGTTTTTAAAAGGAAGATTAAGTTTACTCCCCAGTTGTTTCTTTTGGGTATTTTTGTGGATTTTGATGCTAAAGAAACTATCTTAATATTGAATTTAATAACAGCAGCAAGATTATTGGTGGGTCAATATTGGAAGAAGGATACTCTGCCTTCTTTAGAAGAATGGGTATTTAAGGTTTCTAATTTAGCAGAAATGGCTAAAATTTCTGCTTATTTAAAGGACCATTCACAAGAGAGATATTTTAATGTATGGAGAAGATGGATAGAATATGTTCAGAAGAAAGTATGGAACTACAAAGTTTTACTTATTTTATGAGTAATGAATTTGTTTATAAACTTATGATGTTAAAGTTTGAAGAGAGTTAAGGGTTAGTATGATTTTGGTTATTGTATAATTAGTAAACTTAAATAGATTATGTTTAATATGTTTGTATAACCCTGTACTTGGCTCTGGGAAGTCGGGGTGGGGAGGGGGGTGGGGGGAGGATGGGTTGAAGCTTAAGTAGCTCAGATAAGTAGAAATAGTTTTATTGTATATAATATTGATGTTTTAATTTGGAGAGAGGAATTGCTCGGGCATTTCCCCTGGACCGCATCTGGAGCGAGAAGATGGAAGAAGGGGAGAAGCAAGTAGGAAGGTTGAGGAGAAGGAGGAGAGGGGGAGAGTGAGGAAGAGGAAGAAGAGGGAAAGAGGGAAGTAGGTTAGAGGGTGGATGCGGTTGGGGGGGAAATGGGTGGGCAATACCGAAAGTTGTGTGTATCAATTTGTTTTATTTTTTATCTGAAGTATTTTTATGAATGTAATGTATCATAAAATTGAAAATAATTTTTTTTTACAAAAAAAAAATCAAGCTTGTCCTTGCAATGGGACTGATTTAATTAATATTGTTCTTCCTATCCCAAAATTTGATTTTCAATTTTATTTTCAGAATAACTTATCTCTTCTGCTGCTATTTTAGCTTTCCACACCATTTCTCAACAGACTTTTAACTTAATCTCTGATTCTCATTATGTGTGCCAACTTATTTTTAATCTTACAGGTGCTTACATCACGCCCAGGATCAACCCCAATCTTATGGCTTTGTTTTTAACTTTACAGCAGCTATCCTTTGTTTCTCACATATGTATCGGTCCTTTAAGGACTGCCTTCACAAACAAATAAAAAAGGAGGGATCAAGGGTACCTAATTTGGCATGGATAACTCGTCAAGTCAATAAAGTCTTAATAACTTTAAACCAGCTAAATATTTCTTTTCAAAACACTACTGCCTACCAGCGTCACTTTCAGCAAAAAGCTGTGCTCCCTAATCCATTGGTATATTATTGGCAATTGCCTGATAAAACCTGGTTAGGTCCAGTTCCCTTACTAACATGGGGACGAGGCTACGCTGCTGTGCTTGCTCCTACAGGCCCTCTCTGGATTCCAGCCCGGTGTGTGCGACCAGCCAAAGATGTCGTGGCATCAAATCCAGAACCCAATACCGGAAATGAAGCAGGTGACTCTTCAGACAGCACAACGTCCCTTTTGCTCTCGCCATCGCAGTCGGCCAACGACCTGGGGCGATGTGAAAAACCTAACATCCAAAGCACAGGAGGTTCTGAGGAAACAGGGAAAAGAACCTACACCAGAGAATTTATGCGCTGCCATATTTGCGGTTTTGACTGCAAATTCCTTAGTCATTCTTTCCCTGTCTTTCCTTCTTAATTGCTGTGTGGGGGCTCAAGCTCTCCCACCTCATCCTTTAGAATCACGAATGAAATATAATATTTGGGTGCAATTAGCTAATGTAACACAAGTGACAGACTTTTGTATTTCTGAATCATATGACATGCAAGATTATTGATGGGGCAATATTGGAAGAAAAACTTATTGCCTACTTTGGAAGAATGGATACTTAAAGTGTCTAATTTAGCAGAAATGGCAAAAATCTCCGACTACTTGAAGGATCATTCACAAGAAAATTATATTATGGTTTGGAGAAGATGGATTGATTACATTCAGAAGAAATATGAAATTGAAAATTATTATCTTGCTTTTGAGTAGATTTTAGATAATTATTATTAGTTTTAATTATATTATTATTTTTGACATAATTTGTTAATATTTGTTTTGAGAAGGAGTTAAAGTGTGTTATGGTTTTGATTGATAGTATAGTTGGTTTATGTTAGTTAGATTATGTTTGTTTGTTTTATTTTTTACCCTGTAATCAGCTCTGGGAAGTGGGGGAGGGGGGAAGGGGTGGGGGTGTTTATATTGTAATAAATTTATAAAACTTTTAAATAAATTTAAAAAAAAAAACACTACTGCCTACCAGCATCACTTTCAGCAGAAAGCTGTGCTTCCTAATCCATTGGTATATTATCGGAAATTGCCTGATAAAACCTGGTTAGGTCCAGTTCCCTTATTACATGGGGACGAGGCTATGCGGCTGTGCTTGCTCCTACAGGCCCTCTCTGGATTCCAGCCCAGTGTGTGCGGGCAGCCAAAGATGTCGTGGCATCAAATCCAGAACCCAATACTGGAAATGAAGCAGGTGACCCTTCAGACAGCACAACGTCCCTTTCGCTCTTGCCATCGCAGTCGGCCAACGACCTGGGGCAATGTGAAGAACCTAACCAGGCAACAGGGAAAAGAACCTACACCAGAGAATTTATGCGCTGCCATATTTGCGGTTTTGACTGCAAATTCTTTAGTCATTCTTTGCCTCTCTTTCCTTCTTAATTGCTGTGTGGGGGCTCAAGCTCTCCCACCTCACATTATTCAAAAGCAAATTAATGTTTTACATAACGTGGCTTCTGATTTAAAAATTGATACCTTAGGAAATTGGTGGAATGCTCTATGGCACGGGTCAGCAACCTGCGGCTTCGGAGCTGCATGCGGCTCTTTGAGCCACCTCCTGCGGCTCCGGAGCCTCCTCCGCCATTTTCATAGAGAGAGAGAGACAGAGACAGAGAGGCACTTGTGCTTCCCTTCTCTCTCTCTCTCTCTCTCTCTCATGCAGATTTGCCCCCTTGCTCCTGATTGGCCCTGCAGCCGGGTGCCCTGCCCCCTGGGAGAAGGGTGGCCAGGAAGGGCCTTTCCGGGGCTGGCCCAGTCCGAGGTGCATGTTCCCTCTTTTTTTTTTTTTTTTTGATCCATCCTTAAACTACTCACTATCTTATTTCCTATTTCTGATCTTGACAATTATGATATATGCCTCCTGCTTGACTTTTCTTTCCTTCTTTTTGCAACCTATCTTCTCTGTCCCTGTATTCATCTTTTCATATTTATTGACGCTCTCAACTATAAATGTATATATTTTTTAACCTGATCCCTGATTTATTTTTTGCCTTTTGCCTTTCCTGTCCTGTACGGCATATTATAACCCTCCCACATCATGTCCTTATCTGCTTCTCCATCCCAACTTGTTGCTTTCTTGCCTTAATGGCAATTTTTCATTTCTTTCATCTTGGCTTTCATGATGTCTGGTGTTCATGAGGTGCTGTTCTTCTCTTTCTGCATTTTGCTGTTCAATTACACTGTTGTTTATCTCTATCCTCCATGGTATTGTCCACCTGAACCCAAATTCACCATACAGTGAAGGATGTGGATGGAGTTCTCTGCCGGTATAAGAAGATCCTGTACACTTTTCAGAAGCTGCAACGCATGAGTCGGGCCTTTGAACATCATCGGGTGGACCGTAACACTGTGGCCTTGACCACCCCCATAGCAGAGCTCCTTATTGTTGCTCCTGAAAAATTGGCTGAAGTGGGTGAGTTTGACCCATCTTAGGAGCGTCTGCTTGAATATTCCCGGCAATGTTTCATGGCGCTAGATGATGAGACACTCAAGAAAGTGCAGGCCCTCAAGAAAAGCAAGCTTCTACTGCCCATCACTTACCGCTTTAAGAGGAAAACGGACTCTCCTGGCTCAGCTGCTGGCAACTCTGTCCCTTCTCCTGCCGCCCCACCTGTTGTGTCCTGAGCCTGTGAAGGCAGGCTCGGGACGTTGCAACGGTCCCGGGCAGTTGCAAGCTGCCCAGGACCAGACTGGCTGTCACCAGCACTCGCACGCATGCGCGAAGTGCAAGCGCGCCAAATGTTGCCGTTTGGCCTGGGGATTGCTTTTAAAAGGAGCAGAGGAACTTGGCCGTTGTCGGCGTCTTGTAACCAGCATGCTGTACACTAATAAAGAGGCTCCTGAGAACTGCAACTGCTTCTTGCGTCATTTGCCATTCGCTGAGGACTTAACACCACCCAAGCAACTTCTGCGGATCGCTGAATGTTACACGCGATGAATTCTCTCCTGGAGCTACTGCCGGAACCTACTTTGCCAGCCCTTTGACCTCTTTCTTTGTACCTCCTGCACCCCCCCAACCCCCATCCATTATTCAGCAAACTCTCAGAGTGTTGAGTTTTCTACCATGATGCACAATAACCTCCCACCTTTTCCTAGGTTTACTGAATGAAGCCACAGTTTCACAGGAAGGACCAGCTTATCATTACACAAAAGGCCTAGGAGTGGTTTCCTAGGATTATTACTTGACTATAGATCTGCCTATTTATGCTTCCCTCTTTAAAGCCTTCCCCACAGCTACCAGATTGCTTTCATTTTCCCTCCTTCCATTTGAGAGTTTGGCCAGAGGAGAAACAATGGCGAAGGAGGAGTTGGCAGACATAATATTGTGTCCCACCCCACAATAAATAACATCATGGATAGATTGATTGTAATTGTTGCACAGGTAACTTGAAACAGCTAACAATGTTAGTTTATTGATTGATGGTAATTATAGCCTTGCACATAAGATATAAATCCACACATTTTGTAAAATAAAATGTCATTTGGGATATGTCAAAACAAATGATATAACAAGAAGATGGTAAAAGTTTGCAAAAATGTCCCTGTCAGCAGCAGTTATGTTCCCAACTTTGTTGGTTAGGGTGATTTGGTCTTACCTTAAGGGCCACCATCTAACAGTAGGTTAAATAACAGTAGCCTGAGGGAGAGGAGTTGCCTCAGTGAGAGCCAACTCACTCTAACCAACATAACTTATTCTTTTCTAAACTGGAAGAGGGAAAATAAGGTTGCATGATGCACTTCTGTAGTTTTACCTCCTTGCTTGAAAACCTTTTCCATGTTTTCTGAGCTGTTAGCAGATGCTACTGGTACTGTATCAATTCTTTTTTTTGCTGCTGTTGTTACCATTCAATTTTCACTACAATCTTGCTATGACTGGAAGAATTGCAGAATTGAGCTGCCTCTGCTTTCCTATTGTCTCCCAAAGATGGTCTCACATCCTGAGCCCCTACTACATCTTTTACCTCTTAGGTTTGGAAGGTATTGTTTAAAACTTTTCCCTAGCTATTGTCCCACTCCAAGCCCTCAAGTGGATTTTTCTGCTGGCAATTTTACTCCCCCCCCCTCAGTATGTTCGTGAGGAAGTGTGTTTGAATGCAAGGACTTGAATTATATATTGCATTCCTTGAGGGTGCTTCCTTTTTATTCAGTGTAATTAGCGAACTCTTCCCACTGTGCCTGTAATTTCTTTCTCTCCAATCGGTTTTCTGTGTTAAAAAAGAAATTAAAAAGAAAATATTAAAACAGAATTTAAATTAAAGAGAACATTTTGGTATAACATTCTGTACTATGTATTTTTTTTACATAACCTTGTGTAACACATTGCAAAATGGGGCAAATATATAGCCTGGGAAAACAAATGTGTGAATTATTAGAGTGGAAAAGTCCAATTTCCTTTGCTGAAAGAAAAATCTTCAGGTCCAGTCCAAGCCGGGAGTAAATAAAATGGAGGCTGCTTGGAAAAGAAGGTTCTTGTTTATTTAGTTACCAGAAACTTCAGTGACACAGCATGTTTCTGGGGTGGCTGACAAAATGGAGTTGGGAGTGGGTGGGTTTTTATATCTTCTTTGGGCTTTGTATTCGAGGTTGTTCCTGTTCCATGTACTTTGACCTGAGCTTGAGTGTGCCCTTTTGGTATTCTAATGGTGGTGGGTTAATCCTATTATGTCCTAAAGGTCATGTTCCTGTCCTTGAAATCTTTGTTTTTCTAATCCCATCAGCTCAAACCTTCTCTGGGGCTGTGTCTAAAGGCATTTTGTTTATGAATGGGATTATCAAATCTGCATTTCTAAAAGTTGGCCAGCTCAGTTTCTGCTGGGGGCAGGGGCTGCTTTTAAGATTTTTTTTCTCCATTATTCCTTTGGGGAAATATAATAATCTGCCTTCTTAATATTCTCCAAAGTATTTTCTAGGAAGGTGGGTGGGTGCTGACTTCCAACACCTTCATTCTCCGAGAGCTCCTGGATTACATTTGGACTTGTTCAGTTGGTTTTCCCTTGGTAAGATGGGAGCACTGGTTAGTTTACCAGTTAAATTTGTAGAAAGATGGGATTTATAAGTGTATAATAGTATAAAGAACCTACATTACTTCAAAGTTTCCTAAAAGGGAGAAAAATATGTTTAAAATGAGAGCACAGTAAGTTCAAGAGACAATTTGCAAATAAGTGGTGCATTAGAAAAAAGAAATAGGTAACACTTTTGAATTTTTATAAAGAAATGGAGAAACTTTCATGCTGATAAAATTCAACATGGAAGATGAAAGTATAACCCCTTAAGAAAATATGCAGGAAAATGCACCATAAAGTAGCACAGGGTGGTCCTGTAGACAAAATTATGCTAGGTTGTTAGGGAAAGACCACAGATTACACAAGCTTTAGGAACATGTCTGTTCCCTTTCAAAAACATAAAAACCAGCAATTATCTTTCTATAGCATTAATTAGTATGATCCTTGTGAAAAAGGAAAAATGGTGCTCTTTATATTAGAACAGTTGCCCTGGAGAGAACAGTGTTTATGAATTACATCCCCACAAGTATTTTAGTAAAAATTCAGTGCCAACTGGCAACCTATATACAAAAATCTACCAGGTATGCATTGCCTACATTTTAACAACTTCCCATGCTTGTCTGTATTGCAGAAAATCACAGGACTCAGACCACGGAATCAAAAGAAGTTGGTTTATTTTTGTTGGAATATTCATGAACAGGAAGAGTCATGTGGTAACTCAGTCAGCCAATGGGAAGAAAGTGCTACTGAGTCTGTGCAAAAGAGTATTGAGTTAGGAGCTGGATTTCCAGTCTCAAGGTTTTGTCTCTGGTCTGTCTCTGTAAGAAGACTTCATTAAGCTATGTTGCTGTAAAGAAGAATGGTATTGTAAATATTTTTATATAAATATAAAGTTATTTTGAATCAGCTAAATGCAGTCAACTGTGAGAGCTTCTGATTTATTTTTCACCAATAGAGAAATTAAAATTCTCTAACAATTTTGCGCAAAGGTTCAGAGCACTATATTTGTAGCCACATCTGAACAGCCTCTCATAACAAAACACAAGTTTATATATTCTCGTCAGAAACAGCAAAACACGGAAATGTAACTGATAGCATGGATTGGTTGCTTTGAATCACAGCCCCCTTACAGCATACAGCCCCCCCTTTCTGTAACTAACATATCTTGCCTAAACTGTGAATTTTCCTACTTACAGCGTCTAAACTTCCTGTACTTGTGGTTAGCTGCAAATGAGACATAAAGACATATGTGGTTAGCTGTAGCAGAGCTTCAAACTTAACACTTTTGTGCGACCGACAAATGAACTTGTGGTTTGACATCTTTCATTTCCTTTTGTTCTCCTTCTAACTAATACACACATTTAAGACTCATGTCCTGTTTTATGACTTAAGTCCTGCTTTTATGTCCTGCAATACACGCATTTAAGTCTCCTGTTCCACTTTATGACTTATCATGTCTTGTTTCATGACGTATGTCCTGCCTTATTCCCCCCTTTGAGACCAAATTTTAGGTAACAATTTGAGTCTCACTTTTATTTTTTTCCAGCAAGCAAAGATAGCAGAATTTACACATTGTTGGATAGGCATAACATAGGGCATGAATAACACTTTAGACTGGCACCCACCTTTCTGTTTCCTGTTGCCAGTTCAAGCTAGAGGCAGATAGCAATAATAAGAAAGAATGAAAAATCCATAAAGTGATTCTCAGAAATCATCTTCCTCAGGCATTTCCTCCAATCCCCAGGGTGTAAGCCGTACATATACTCCACTGTCTGGATCCTCATGTTCCCTCTGTGGGTCTGAGGTGAACCTATTTGCCAAGGATCCTTCTATCATAATCAATTCCTTTTCAACCCAGATTTCTTTTACTGACCTCATAACTAATTGTCTGAGTAAAGGAATTATACATGGGATGAAGGCTAGTCCTGCTATTCCACATAACATGACAAACAACATTTGTTTGACCCAGGCAGTGCCTGGTAGACACGAGAACCACGAGTCAGTTCCTTGTATTCCTTGTCTAATTCTGGATGCTCTATCTTGCAAGTCCTTTGCCACTTTTTTTGCCTTTGCCACTATTTGTCTGAAATGCTATAGGGTTTCCTGCCTGAGCGGGGTTGGACTAGATGACCTCCAAGGTCCCTTCCAACTTTATTATTATTATTCTAGAGCATGCCGGTTTTGTAAGACTATTACTGCCAAAGAGTCTATCTGATCTTGGACTTCTACCAGAGTCCCAGCAACCAGGCTTAGGCTTTGTTGAAATTCTTCAGAAAGATGCTGAAACTCTATTGCAGAATGGGCTAAACTACCGACGCCTGTTCCAACTGCAGTGGCCATCCCTAGGATGGCTAATAACTAGGGGAACTCTTATATGTCCCATGAGAGGAACAGGGAGGGCTTGTTCCCCATTAACAACACTCATCCTTGGGAAGAGGTGTACCAGAGTACAAGTCCCAGTCCAGTAGGTAGGTAAACATACATATGCCTTTTCCCCACATAAGAAAAATACCCCATTTTCTTCTAACCACACTGCCATGTTCATGGAGAAGGCATGAAATTGATGGCCATTCTCATTACTCCAGACCCCCAAGGTGCCAGCCATAAACATGCCAGTTAACGGCTGTAGTGGAGGTTCTTGACGAGGGTTTCTTTGTTCATCCCTGATATAGGGGCCTTCAAGGAGATAACAGGAGCTTTTATTTCCAAAGGGAAATGGAATACAGAATCCCTTCATGGGCTTACTATAGAGCCAAAGTGGGAATCTGGGTGGTTCCAATTGGCTTGGGCACTTTATCAAAGTAGCATTTCCTTCCCATTTTCTACAAGGACCCAAACCCTGGGCCCTGATCCTGCCTCGCTCTTTGAGATCCTTAATGTCCCCAGAGCCTTCTTCAAGCGTGGGAGGAGTTAATTGGCCATTCTCACAACATTTGGGACTACCGTCCAGGGCCTTATCACCCACCAGGCCACTTGCAAATAGTAACCAAAGCCATAGAAAATTCATGTTTGTCAATCCAAAATGAGTCACTGTAAAACCAATGTCCCACTCAGTTTCACACTCACAGCCACAACAAGGGAAACAATTACAATTATGAATTTACCACATCAGGGAGATGGATGGGATTAAGGGTGATTTGGGAAAGGACAGGGTCAGCCTTGGGTGAGCCACACAGCCAAGTCTTATTTGCTAAATATAATGTCCACACTCCCAATACTCCTATTATACTACAGAGGACCCACTCCCAGGGTTCTTCAAACATAAGTGTCTCCAGGAGATACACACTGTGCAGTGGTTTTAGGTGCAACACCTGTTTCTGTGGGATTGGGACAATTCCAGAAGAAAAGGTGTCCCACACAGCAGGTCACAACCAGGGTGATCAGACCCACTACGGCCAGACTCACTGCACCTATGGCTATGTATTTTCGGACTACCATTCCTTGAAAGAAGATTCAACCTACACTACACAGTCCGCTACTAGCACATTAACAGCTTTTTTCCTTGCTCTTGTCTTCAGCCGTACGTAGAGGGTCAGCTTCCAGGGTGACACCAGTAAGACCTCTTCTGCCCCGTATGTTGCCTGCCTGTTGCCGGTAGGGCAGTTATAAGGGACGCTTCTTTAAGCGCACCACTAAAGTATGGGCCTTGTCCTGCTCTGCCTCCCAATATTCATCAGCTGCAGGCTTAACTCGAGTCCAGTGAATCCAAGACTTGGATTCTAACACCTTTACTACAAGTGGAGAACACATGACCACAATATGCGAGCCTTTCCATCTGGGTTTCAAGTTTTCCCCTTTCCAGTGCTTTACCCATATTTTGTCTCCCACTTGAATATTATGACTGTGGGTACTCAAAAATGGTGGACTAAGGGACACACAATATTGTTGGATTTCTTGTATTTGCTTGTTTAACTCTCCCACCATTTGACTTACCCATGAAGTCCCTATTTGACTTAAGTCCCCTACATGATTTTTCAAACTAGTACTTATGACAGGGGGTCTGCCAAACATCATTTCAAAAGGAGATAGCCTAATTCCTTTTCGAGGGGTGCACCTCACAGACCAAAGTTTTAGTGGCAATGCATCCACCCACTTAAGGTGAGTTTCAAGGCACACCTTTGTCACCTTTTCCTTTATAGTCCTGTTCATCCTCTCTACCCGTCCTCCCGATTGAGGATGAAAAGAACAATGGAACCTCCAGTGGGTCCCCAATGATTTAGCCAATGTCTGATTTACTTGATGTACAAACTCAGGTCCATTATCCGATGAGATGAAGGAGGGTATTCCATATTGGGGAATAATCTCCTTGAGCAAGATTCTGGCCACTTCTCTCGCCTGCTTTGTCTTGGTGGGAAAACATTCAGGCCACCCAGTATAATTGCACACTAGGACTACCATTGCTTTATATAGTCCACACTTAGGCATTTCTGTAAAATCAACAACCAATGAATCCATAGGGTAATATCCCTTAGGCTGACTTCCTGGCAGAAGAATAGGTCCTTGTCTTGGATTAACCTGGGCACAAATGTTACATCTCTCAGTTGCATGGGCACATAGCGAGTGAAGGCGATTAATGTACACAATACGGTATAGGGCTTCAGCTAGTGCACTCTTTCCCATGTGAGTAGTTGAATGAGCTTCTTTTACCACTGGCCAGGCTAGATTCTCAGGTACAAAAATCCTTCCATCTGGGCATACGTACCAGTCTCCCTGCTTGTGTCTGTGCAAATCTACATTTGCCTGTAGTTCCTCTGCTTTAGTATATTTAGGGCTCAGTCCTTTTGGCACTTCCAATACTACACAAGCTGTCATGTCAGGGTAAGCTTGATTATCTCGGGTTGTTGATAACCTTGCTTCTTTATCAGCTGCTCTATTTCCTTGGGCTACTTCATCGTGCCCCTTCTGATGCCCTTTACAATGCATGACAGCTACCCTCTTTGGTCCACACACAGCTGTTATAAGTCTTTCAATCAAAAGAGGATGTTTAATTTCTTTCCCTGTAACTGTTATAAGTCCTCTCTCTGTATAGACTGCAGCATGTACATGTAATGTGAGGAATGCATATTTAGAATCAGTCCAAATGTTTATACTTTCATCTCTTGCTCTTTCAAGTGCCCTTATGAGAGCTCACAGTTCTGCTGCCTGCGCACTTGTGCCTTTTGGGAGTGACCCACTTTCTATGACTTTATCAAGTGAGACCACTGCATAGCCTGCATATCGTTCTCCTGTTGCAATAAAACTTGACCCATCAGTAAACCAATTATAGTCCACCTCTTTCAATGGTACATCAGTTAAATCAGGCCTGCATGAGAATTGACTTTCTATTGCTTGCATACAGTTATGTTCAACTTTAGGACCTGGTATAGGCAATAGGGTGGCTGGGTTCAGGCCATTTGTCTGCTTCAATGTCACTTGCGGATTGTGAATAAGGAGAACCTGGTATTTATAAATTCTGGAATTAGTTATCCATAAAAGTCCCTTTGTTTCCAAAACTCCACGAATTGCAGGACTGGTATATATTGTGGTTGGCTGTCCAAAAGTCAATTTATTAGATTCCTCTATCAGGAGAGCTGTGGCTGCCAGAATTTTAAGGCAATGTGGCCATCCTTTTGAGACGCCGTCAAGTTGCCTTGACAGATCCTTTTTCTTGAGTCAGGACGCCAAGAGCCAAATTATGCTTTGAGTCCACATACAAATTGAAAGGTTTTTCGAGGTTGGGAAGTCCCATAACAGGTGCTTGAGATAATGCCAATTTTAAAGCCTCAAATGCCTGTTTTTGTTCACTCGTCCAAACAAAGGGCTCCCTTTCTCCCCCCTTTGTGGACTCATGGAGTGGTTTGGCTAGCAGGGCAAAATTCGGTACCCATATTCTACAATAACCTGTTGCTCCTAAAAACCCCCGTAATTCTCTCCTATTAGTTGGCTCTGCAATTCGGCACACAGTTTCCTTTCTCTCATGCCCAATAGCTCTCTGGCCCTGACTTATAGTAAAACCTAAGTATTTGTTAGAGAATTTTAATTTCTCTAATTGGTGAAAAATAAATCAGAAGCTCTTACAGTTGACTGCATTTAGCTGATTCAAATAACTTTATATTTATATAAAAATATTTACAATACCATTCTTCTTTACAGCAACATAGCTTAATTGAAGACTTCTTACAGAGACAGACCAGATACAAAACTTTTGAGACTGGAAATCCAGCTCCTAACTCAATACTCTTTTGCACAGACTCAGTAGCACTTTCTTCCCATTGGCTGACTGAGTTACCACATGACTCTTCCTGTTCATGAATATTCCAACACTCCTCCCTTCATGACAGGAAGAGACATCAGATCTATTGACTTTATACACTTCTTTAATCATGAAAAACCTTGTGCCACTAACCTGGCCTTATACTGTATATCATTATTTGGCAATACCTTTTTCTTATATACCCATTTACAACCCACAGCTTTGGTTCCCTGTGGCAAAGTCACTGATTTAAATACTTCATGGTCTCCCATGGATTTCATCTCTTTATCCATGGCCCCCTTCCATTTTTCTTGTTCAGCTTTTGGTAATGCCAACACCTCTTTATAACTTCTTGGCTCATACCACACATTGCAAACCTTTACCTTGCTGGCAGAATACCTGTCAGGCAGAATTCCTTTATTACATCGCTCTGACCTACGTGGTATTAACTGCTCCTGTGTCTCACGTCTTTCTGGTTTCATGTCTTGTTCAGCCTCTCCTCCCTGAACATGGACATCTTCAATAATGATTTTTTTCATCATTAGATGAATTATTGTCACTAAACAGATCACCGTCATTAAGTGAGACATACCCAGAATTTGCATTAATTCTGTCCCAATTTTGTTCTGCAAAATTACCAGACCTTGAAATTATAATTCTTTTACTTCCATCGCTAAAGCGATATCCTTTTGACCCTGGCTCATAGCCCACAAACCTGAGCTTTCTTGCCTTTTGCTGTCCCTTTCTTCTAATTGCCTTTGGAATATGTACCCACGCAGTACTTCCCAAAATTCTCAAATGTGCCAGTGATGGCTTTCTCCCATATAGAATGGCATATGGAGTATTATTAACGGAGGAACTCCACAGCCTGTTAACTATATAATTGGCAGTCAATATGGCTTCTCCCCAATATGACCTGCTCATACCAGAATCCTCCAATAATGAATCTTTCATTGTTTGCAAAACACCATTCCTTCTTTCAGCTACACCATTCTCTGCTGCTGTGTAAGGATTTGTACGTCTGTGTCTTATCCCCAACTGCCCCAACCATTGTTGGAATTTAGTTGACATAAATTCAGTACCTCTGTCAGTTTGCAACAGACACACTTGTTGTCTGTACCTTCTCTCTACAAAACTTACCCACTGTTTGAATTGTTGTAGCACCTCTGTCTTTGCTCTAAGCAAATAGCAAAACGAATACCTGCTATAATCATCAACAATTACCAGTGCATATTTTGCTCCTCCCAAACTGGCTTGCATAGGTCCCACCAGATCTGCATGGACCAGCTCTAGAACTCTTTTTGTTTGTCTTGTGCTATATTTACTAACTGGGAATGCCTTTGACTTTGATGCTTTGCATACTGCACAGTCCAAATATGTTTTGCATCCCTTCAAATTTAGCCCTTCTGCAAAATCTTGCATTTGCTGCAAAACTTTAAAGCTTGCATGGCCAAGTCTTCTATGTAGAAGATGAACACATGAATCATGGTCTGCAACATTCTTAAATATATGGGAACATTGAACCTTTTGTCCCTGCAATACATATAGATTATCTTCCTTTATGCCTTCTGCACAAATATTCCCATTCCTTTTGATGAGACACTTTCCATTTACAAAAATGACCTCAAAACCTTGTTTGTCTAAATTAGACACACTTAACAAATTATGTTCCATCTCAGGTACACAAAGCACATTGGTAAACTTTGATTCCAAATATGGAATTTTTACATCGCCTCTTCCAATGACTTTTGCTTTCTGGCCATTTGCCAAAGCCACAGCTTCTTGTGCTACTGGAACAAACCTGCAAAATAATTTAGAGTCATTAACAATTGTTTGACTTGCCCCACTATCAATTAGCCACTTGTCTCTGTTGTTGCTATTGCAAACTTTTGCAACACCAAAATGTTCCTTTTGCAAAACAGTCCTTTTTGCATGCACAAATGTCCTTTGCTGCAAATTGTTCCTTTGCAAACAGTTCCTTTGCAAATGTGTGCTCGCCCCACAAATGTAGCAATTCTTCCCTTGTAAAGCTCTCTGCTTGCAAAATCTCTCTTTTGTTGCAACTTGGTCCGGGTCCGGTCTGCTTGTTTCTTCTCCTCTGGAGACTTGCAGTCTGGACCCCCTCCTCAGGAATTTCACCTCCTCGTGGCTGTTCCTAAAATGGCGTTTTTCTTCTTCATTAAGCAAGCATGCCTTTAAAGCCTCAAACTTTAAGTCTTGCTCTTCTTTGCACTCAAATATTGCAGAAACTGTGTCCCAGGTTTTATCTAAACTGTTCAACACCAATAAAACCTTCTGGGACTCAGGGAATTTAATCCCACGTTGTTCTAAGCCCAAAAATAAACTTTGCATTTTATTTAAATGCTGTTCCACAGATTCACCTGGTTGCAAAAAGGCTCTGTAAAGTTTTCTTGACAATTGCACTATATTGCATGCAGAAACATTCACGTGCACAGCTCTCAACTTCAACCAAATCTCCTTTGCAGTCTTTAAATTTGCAACATTTAGAAATTGTTCATCATCTAAATTCAAGATAAGATAAGCCATAGTTTGATTATGGCTTTTCTGATCTGGTGCTGCAAACACTTGTGGTGGATTTTCAACAATATACCACAGCTCTTTTGCTTTCAGCAAAGATTCCATTTTTGCAGCCCACACAATGTAATTCTTCTGGCCCAAAGGAGGCACACAGCTTTCCTTAAATTCCATTGCAGCCATTTTGCTAATTTTGCCTTGTTCTTAAACTTTCTAAACACAGGCAATTTCTTCCAGCTTTAAATTATAATGCAGTCCTTAGTAAGCTCTGGGCCCATAACCTGTTAGAGAATTTTAATTTCTCTAATTGGTGAAAAATAAATCAGAAGCTCTTACAGTTGACTGCATTTAGCTGATTCAAATAACTTTATATTTATATAAAAATATTTACAATACCATTCTTCTTTACAGCAACATAGCTTAATTGAAGACTTCTTACAGAGACAGACCAGATACAAAACTTTGAGACTGGAAATCCAGCTCCTAACTCAATACTCTTTTGCACAGACTCAGTTGCACTTTCCTCACATTGGCTGACTGAGTTACCACATGACTCTTCCTGTTCATGAATATTCTAACAGTATTTAACCTGGGGTTTCACTAATTGGGCTTTCTTCCTTGAGGCACAGTATCTTTTGTCCATCAACAGATGAAGTAGTTGGTTGGTGTTGTCCCAACAACTTTCCTTTGTCTGTCCAGTTATGAATATATCATCAACATATTGGAGTAACACATCTCCTTCCTCACATGGCTGGAAGTCTTCTAAGTCTGAGGCCAGGGCATTGCCAAAAAGAGTGGGTGAATTTTTAAATCCCTGAGGAAGTCTGGTCCAAATGTATTGTCTTCTCTGGCCTGTTACTGGGTCTTCCCACTCAAAAACAAACAGTTTCTGACTGTTCTTATGTATTGGGATAGTAAAGAGTTGTTACAATGCCTGCCTTTAAGTATTTGGTGATATGGTCTTGAATTGCTTGTGCAATGGGACAAGGGTAATTTCTCTGCCGGAGACGAATAGGCACTGCCAGAGGCTTCACTTGAATGACTAGTGGTGTATGGTGACCTGCATATCCTGGTGGATTATCTTCTGCCCATAACCGGGGCACATCAAACTCCTGCCAAGTATCGAGGACATGAACCTCTTGGGCCACCATTATTTGCCACATCTCATCTGGAGGATGCTTCATTACTAGTGCCATTTTGTCTTCTTTAAATGACAAAGTTGCCCCCATTTTGCACAACATGTCTCGCCCCAACAAAGGAATGGGACACTCAGGCATGTATAGGAATTGATGTTCAATGTTTCTTCCATTTAGGGAACATCTCAGGGACTTTAGAAAATGTAGAGATAGGGGCCAGGTAGAGGTCGTGAGCAGCAAACTGCCCTTCCAATGCCTGCGTGCCTCTTCTCTCTACATGATCTCATCCATTCACATCACCATGGCAATGTGGGAAAATACCCCAGGCTGATACAATGATATCACCTGGTTCACATGATATCAGCCAGGTTACATCAACAGGATGTGGTAGAAACTGCTCCCTGGCTGGGCCTCCTGGCTGATATCTTCTTAAGGATTGGTAAGGAGTTTAACCAATGAAATACTATTGCTATGCTATTGCCAAGTTAAACTTTTGCTGCTTGGAAAACTGTATAAAAGAATAAACGCTGCGAAGGTGGTCAGCCATATTTGCACCCTGCAATGACTGAGCACTGATTACTACAGCTGGCTGCTCGAACAGGGACATTTGGGACCTCCCCCCGGAGAAGGAGCGACAGCCAACATACTTACCAGCATCTGGAATAGACCCCTAAGTGCACTTTTATCCTCTGGGACCCCTCAGTGGTAAGTATAGGTCGCAAGTTATCTCAGCACCAGCAGAATCATGCACAGGAACTCAGATTTCTGCTACATACATCAGGCGTGACAGAGCCTGAGGCAGACATAAGGAAGCTGGTGGATGAGGTAGGGAAACATTGCCCTTGGAATCCTGAGTGCCGGACGCTTAGGCTACGAGATTGGGAAAAGATAGGGCATACTTTACACCTTGAACCTCGGGCTCCAGTACAGATCTTACATCGATGGTATCAGTGCCATCAGGCAGTGGAAAAATATGGCTCAGATGCTTCAGAAGGGCAGCAGTTAATTACCAGCCCCCCCCCCCCCCCGATTACAACCAAGTAAAGCTTATCCCTCCTAAAACATCTTTAATTGGATTTCCAACTCCTTCTGAAGAGGCTAATTCTTTTGCTTCTTCCCAGCCTGCTAATTCCTGTTTTGCTTTCCAAACAACAAGTTCACTCGAACTGTTCTCAACGTGGGGTCACGCTAGACAGCACTTGTGACTCTGAGACAACCTTACTTAATAAAGCAGAATATGTAGCATTGGCTATGTCTCTAGTGGGTGTGCCAGGACTTGCTGTTCGTGCTCACCTCAACATTAATGCTATTGCATGTAATTTAGCAAAAACAATTAATGCTACTTCTTCAGCTATTTCAGCAATCAACCATGAGCTGCAAGATTTGAGAAAGGCTATTTTGCAAAATCGCGCCACAATTGATTATTTGCTTCTGCGCCAGCATTTGGGTTGTGAAAGTTTTGAGGGAATGTGTTGTTTCAATATTTCGGACAGTTCACGAACCATCCAGCACCAAGTCGATATTTTACACAATTTGGCCTCTGATTTGAAAATGGATACTTTAGGACAGTGGTTCTCAACCTTTTTAATGCCGCGACCCCCAACCGGTCGTAAGTCGAGGACTATCCAACCGGTCGTAAGTCGAGGACTACCCAACTGGTCAAAAGTCAAGGACTTTCCCTGCCCGGGAGCACCGCGCATGCGTGGTGCCGCCCCCTGCGCTGGCTGAGGCGTAGCTGGCAAGGGGCAGCGACGGCGCAGGGCGATCACCGGCTGGGCCACCAGCTGGCCCAGCCCGAGGGAGGTAAGGCACCCGCCGGGCCCCACGCGCACCAGCAACCCTCCCTGCGCCCGCCGGCCTCCCACCTCCCACCCCTGGCCCTCTTTTACTTACATTTTTAGTAGTTGCTCAGCAGGGAGGGGTGGAAACTTCCAGAGAGCTCGCGTTCACTGCAGACAACATGCAGCACCGTTTGCAGAATGGGACTTTTGGCGGGCTCAGCAGGGCAGAGACAGCGTGGACAATTCCTATTGGCTTTTGAAAGACAATAGAATTAGACTCTATTCAAGAGAGTCTATTCTATTGGCTTTCAAAAGCCAATAGAATAAAAGGGAGTAGCACAGCTAAGGAAAAGGGGAAAAAATGGCGGACTGCATTATTTGGCGACCCCCGTGAAATGGTCATTCGACCCAAAATGGGGTCACGACCCACAGGTTGAGAACCGCTGCTTTAGGATCTTGGTGGGAAAGCCTTTGGGCTTGGTTGCCCACAGGATTACTGGGAAATATCCTATGTTATTTGGTCATAACTTGTGTTATTTTGATTGGTGGATGCTGTTTTGTGCAATGTATTCCTTCCTTTTGCAATATATGTATCAGAGCTTTTAACCCCAAATTCTCTCCCACATTGCCTCAGGGTCAAGTTTTTGCCCTGTATAAACAACTGCAAGGATGCTCCTCTCCTGATTATAATCTTTGTATTAACCCCTCTTATGACGATATTTCGTCTAACAAAAAAAAAAGAGTGAGATGTAGAGATAGGGGCCAGGTAGAGGTCGTGAGCAGCAAACTGCCCTTCCAACACCTGCGTGCCTCTTCTCTCTACATGATCTCATCCATTCACATCACCATGGCAATGTGGGAAACTACCCCAGGCTGATACAATGATATCACCTGGTTCACATGATATCAGCCAGGTTACATCAACAGGATGTGGTAGAAACTGCTCCCTGGCTGGGCCTCCTGGCTGATATCTTCTTAAGGATTGGTAAGGAGTTTAACCAATGAAATGCTATTGCTATGCTATTGCCATGTTAAACTTTTGCTGCTTGGAAAACTGTATAAAAGAATAAATGCTGTGAAGGTGGTCAGCCATATTTGCACCCTGCAATGACTGAGCACTGATTACTACAAGAAAAAGGCAACAATTTACGGAGCCATCAACTCCTTGTACATTTATAACATCAGCAGAGAAGGGAGCCAATAACTTAGTAACTACAGATCTAGATGCCCCCGTATCTACTAAGAAGGTCACATTATTGTCCCCTATCTTCATTCGGACCAAGGGTTCAGGGGGGCTTGACTTAAACCTGGTCCCCTTCAGTCCTCAGGCTATTGTTCAGCTGTGGCCAAGCCTATAGCCTCCACTTGTTCTTGAAATTGGCCTTGGGGATTCCATAATCTCCACTAAAACCTTTCTTAAAATTGTTCAACATACACTGAAGAGGTGTCTGAAGGACACTTCCTCCACCTCCCATTTCTAAGACACTGCCACTGACCTGCGATGCCGGATGTTCCAACGGTCACCAAAAGGAATTGCAATGGCTTAACCACTCGTACAACTCTTGGGCCTCGTTAGGATACACCGATCCCGGACCAAGGGGGGCGATTAGGCCCCCTCTTCCACTCTCTAAACGAGTGGGTCTACAATTTCCTCAATACTTGCCTGCAGGCGTCTCCTTTCCCAGCCGGCTTTGTTTCGTGACTTGTTTTGATTCCGTTCAGGTTCTTGGATTGGTCGGTTGTCCACCAAATACCCCTGCGGTGCTGTCCACCTCCTTCCAGAGAAATCATCCGTGCCGGCTTGAAGGGTCAGCGTGATGGCCCCGACTGGGCACTGGTCAGTCCGTGCCGTCCTCAGCGAAATATCACTCCAACTCCCGGCGGAGTTGCCAGAAATATTGCAGAAAATCACAGGACTCAGACCACAGAATCAAAAGAAGTTGGTTTATTTTGTGCAAAGGTTCAGAGCACTATATTTGTAGCCACATCTGAACAGCCTCTCATAACAAAACACAAGTTTATATATTCTCGTCAGAAACAGCAAAACACGGAAATGTAACTGATAGCATGGATTGGTTGCTTTGAATCACAGCCGCCTTACAGCATACAGCCCCCCTTTCCGTAGCTAACATATCTTGCCTAAACTGTGAATTTTCCTACCTACAGCGTCTAAACTTCCTGTACTTGTGGTTAGCTGCAAATGAGACATAAAGACATATGTGGTTAGCTGTAGCAGAGCTTCAAACTTAACACTTTTGTGCCACCGACAAATAAACTTGTGGTTTGACATCTTTCATTTCCTTTTGTTCCCCTTCTAACTAATACACGCATTTAAGACTCATGTCCTGTTTTATGACTTATCATGTCTTGTTTCATGACATATGTACTGCTTTATCTGTGCTCATATGTTTAAACAAGGCTATTCAGGGTTTATTAAATGAACCAATTTTCTAGGTTTGCCTGACACTCAATACACATCGAATGAGGGTGCGTGCGTTCATATAACATGAATATGCCCTGAAAATATAGCTACATCCATGCAACATGCTAAGCATCTTCCTCTTTTTTAGCGCCACAGTATGGTATGTAAGTCCGGCATGTGAAATTATTCAGTTTAGTATATTTCACAAATGAAAACAATTAAGATTAAAAATAGACTACTCTCATTCTTCAGCTGGTTTGTACATTGACATTGAAAGCCCAGCCACCGTACAGGCACTCTGTAAAAAAATCCACAGGAAGCACTCAAGCAACAACCGGCGGAAATACTTAAGAACCTTTATTTTTAAGAAGCCACGGTTCTTTGTTTTTGGGAGTTTGTTTTGATTTGTTTTAAGCGGGAATACAAAGGCACGTGTCAAGCACCCGAAAGTTTTTAAGACGAAGGAAATGACGTTAAAAAGAGTATCCGAGTCTCTCCATAAGAATCCGAAACTTTCCTAGAGAGGCAGACTTTCCCGAGAGCTTCTGTGAAGTAGGAAGGGAGAAAGCCAACCACTTCTCGCAAGGCCTTCCGGAGATAGCCGAGAGTTTCCGTTCACATCCGAAGCAGTCACCGGAAGTTGCCGAACTCCCAGAGAAGGCGCTGTTGAGGCCTACTGTGTGAGGAGGTCCTCGGCTAGCAGGCGCCACGTTACAACCGTAGCTAGGCCGGACTAGGTGACGTCCTCCTCCCCAGCTATGTCGGACTTCGACGAGTTCGAGCGGCAGCTAAATGAAAACAAACAGGGTAAGCAAGCGTGGTAGGGGCAAGTAAGTGGCCGGGTCCAAGCTAGAGGGAGAAAAAAAGTACGAGACGCGGCGGTGGTGCTTCCCTTTCACCGTTGGCCGCTCCGTTCTTCACTCCCCTGGTTTTCGACGCCGCCCATCGGCTGCCTTGGAAGGCCCCGTTGAAGAGGAGGGTGGGGGACCCTCGTGCGCCCGGCCACCTCCTGCTCTTTACCATCACCCTCTCTCCGCCTAGTTTGGCGCGAGTCTGAAGTGGTTTGTGGGGGAGGGGAGGGAAGGAAGGAGGCGAGGCCGCGCGCCCGGGACCGTTGGCGGCCGAGTGCGCGGCGTGCGTTTAAAACGAGTGGGGGAGGGGAACGCCGAGGGGGTGGGTGGGAAAGGTGTTTGGGGGAAAGCCCTCCGTTTTTCGGGATTGCGGGGGGGGGGGTTGTCCAGAGTCGGAGAACGCACGTGGTGCACTCCCTCCCCTTCCTGGAGCCGAGCGGGGATGCGAGGCCACACTTGGGAGAGGAGGTTCTTCTGCGTTACGGGCGTTCCTGCCAGGGCGGAAGAAAGGCGAACCGCAGAGCTTGCGGGGGAGCTGTAAGTTAGCAAAATCCGCTCTCTCGGCCACTTTCCTCGGGCGCCATGGTGGGAGGGACGCGAGCGGTGAATGGAAGGTGGCTTCCGAGGCCCCGCCTTACTAAAGGCCATGTGGCCTGACAGCTGTTCCAAGAGGATTTCGGATGGGGGCCTTTTCTTTCTTCGAGTTGGAGGCGCCAGAGGTTAAATTATACAGTACAGGTAGTTCTCGACTAACGACCACAATTGAGCCCCAAATTTCCCTAGTTAAGGCAGTTAAATGAGTTTTGCCTCATTTCATCTTTTTTGCCACAATTAAGTGAATCACTTCAGTTGTGGTCATTAAGCGAGTCTGACTTCCCCGTTGACTTCGCTAGTCGGAAGATGGCTGGGAAGGTTACAAATGGCGATCACATGACGATGCAACGGTGGTAAGTGTGAAAATTGGTCATATGTCACTTTTTTAAGTGCCATTGAAACTTAGAATGGTCACTAAATGAGTGGTGGTAAGTCGAAGACTACCTGTATACAACACGTCTATGCTTCCAGAAAACACCATAGAATAATATCTTGGCAGTAGATGTTTCCTTATATCAGTCAAAATATTTGGATTAAGCTATAGTACTGTATTCCTGATTTCACTCCCTAGTGACATACCTATTTCTGTTTGGTGGGAATCACAATAATTCACAGACTCCTAGGCCAAATTTGTTATTATCCACTGCCTGGTTGCTAGCATTGAAGCAAAACAGAGGGTGTAGTTCTAAGAATGCAAATTATTCGTGTTCTGCTTTTGAACAGTATAATTCAGAAGCTGCCTCTTTGCTCCCCAGAATGGATTTCGTTTGAAATAAATCTGTTCCACCCTTTCTGAAAGTACAAGCATTCATGGGTTTTTTAAAATTCACTCCATTTTTTTTTAAACTGGACTTTTGGACATCTTGCGTATACCAAATGGAAGCAATGTGGGTCCTTGTTTAAGCTTTCTTGATGGTGAAACTAGGGCATAAGAATGTTTAGCATAATTTGGATTATATGACTAATATATAGAAATAGAAGACAAAGCATGCTGTTTCTTTTAAATATTGTTTTATAGATCCTTAGTTAAAACTGAAGCTTCCCTGTTTTCACTTCCATTAGGACTTTCTGCTTTGCATGAGTGTTTTTGTTGATAGAAATTCTAGCTCACTGAATAACACCAAACAGCAAGTTGAAATTAGACAGAGATTTATTGGCTACAACGGTTTGCAAAACAAATATTTGAGCCACACCTAGTCACAGCAAAAACACACATTATATACATTCTATCCGGACGCCTTAGCCCAGTGGTTCTCAACCTTTTTAATGCCACGACCCCCCCAACCGGTCGTAAGTCGAGGACTACTCAACCGGTCGTAAGACGAGGACTACTCAACTGGTGCAGCACGGTTTGCAGAATGGGACTTTTGGCAGGCTCAGCAGGGCAGAGACAGCCTGGACAATTCCTACTGGCTTTTGAAAGCCAATAGAATTAGACTCTATTCAAGAGAGTCTATTCTATTGGCTTTCAAAAGCCAATAGAATAAAAGGGAGTAGCACAGCTAAGGAAAAGGGGGGGAAAATGGTGGACTGCGTTGTTTGGCGACCCCTGTGAAATGGTCGTTCGACCCCAAATGGGGTCCCGACCCACAGGTTGAGAACCACTGCCTTAGCCCATCCTCTGAGGTTACAATCTTATCAGAGCCGCCTAAACAAAATACATTATCCCTGCCCCTTACTATTTTGCTTCACCTATTCCCTTATATGTACTTTATCATAAAATCCTACAGCTCAGTGTGGAAATCCTATAGCTTACATGCAGAACTCTTACAAGGTACGTGTACATGTAGAAATTGTGTAGAAATCTTGCAGTCTACGTGTAGAAATTTTGTGTAGAAATCTTACAGTCTACGTGTAGAAATTTTACAGAGTACGTGTCACTTTTTATTCTAAAATTTTATTCCTAATTCATACTTAATTAAATTTTAGAATCTTCTTAAATTCATTTCAATCTCTTCTTTGTGTTTATTCTCTATTATGTCTACTTTGTCTTTAATTTCCTTAAAAGCTAACAGTGTCTGTATCTTTTCCTCCCATTTGATGCCATCCATTATACTGGCTACAGTTGTATGGACTAAATTTTTAATCATAGGAATTAGGCAGGGCAAACACTTTACTCCTAATAATATTATGCCCACCATGAATAATGCTTGTTTCCAATTGCGAAAGATTCCTCCCAAAAATCCCCCTTCATCTAAAAGACCAGTCCAAGTCTGGAGTGGAACATGTACAAGTTGTCTCATTTCAGTGGTTAATTGCTTCACTTCTGCACCTGTTTCATCTATTTGTAAGCAACAATTTGTTAAATTAAACTTCCCACATACCCCTCCTTCCTTAGGTAATATATGTTTTCTTTCTTTATAGTAATATAAGTTAATGGATCGGATCCTGTTCCGTCTATCCCAAATCCATAACTTACTACATCAGAATGGTTCTTAGTGATTTCCAACTCCATCGTATTAGTTCCATATATTCTTTTAAATTTGGTAATACCATTACATCCTGGATAACCTCCTCCAGTGTAATCACACACACAAACTCCACCCTGAACATTTAATAGATCCCCCACAAAGTAACCATTGATTGGGGTTTCCATTTGCAAAGTTCAAATTGGTGGGACATATTTATGATTTTGTTTATATGCTGTGATCCAACTAGAGTCTCCACACTTTGTGGCGAGATAAGATAGACCTAATACTGTGCATGCATCAAATTGTATCAAAGCCTTTTCTGTCCCTTTTTCTAATATTTTAGTAGAATTAACGTATATTAATCTTTCTTCACCTTCAGGTCTCTGTCTCACTCCTACTTTAGCTAAACCCACATATATACTGAAATTCAAATATGTTGGCATCGATGGATCATAGCATTGTATCTTTTTGTCTCTTTCCTTACAAACTGAATATTGTGTTTTATTTAATTGACATATAGATTGAAATATACACCCTTTTGGTGGCATTGGTAATGCAGGCTTCACATCCTTCTGCTTCTGTTGCTCTTCTATATCACCCCCTAGAGAGGGAGAGGTATACAGCCAGGGACAAATATACAGCACTAGGGACTCGCATTTTATATTAATCTTCTTCTAAACTGTGATATTTTATGAAGGCTTCTCATTGTTCTTCCTGGACTAATTGGATTGAAGGAGTATCTTTTAGAGCAGTGGTTCTCAACCTTTTTAATACCGCGACCCCCAACCGGTCCTAAGTCGAGGACTACTCAGCCGGTCGTAAGTCTAGGACTACTCAACTGGTGCAGCACCGTTTGCAGAATGGGACTTTTGGCGGGCTCAGCAGGGCAGAGACAGCCTGGACAATTCGTATTGGCTTTTGAAAGCCAATAGAATTAGACTCTATTCAAGAGAGTCTATTCTATTGGCTTTCAAAAGCCAATAGAATAAAAGGGAGTAGCACAGCTAAGGAAAAGGGGGGGGGGAAATGGCAGACTGCGTTGTTTGGTGACCCCTGTGAAATGGTCATTTGACCCCAAATGGGGTCCCGACCCACAGGTTGAGAACCACTGTTTTAGAGTATATCTTACCACTCCAGTCAATATATCAGTATATTCCTCAAAAGGTTTCAATTTCTTTTCAATGAGTACTATATCGCATGGTCCAAAATGTTCTTTACATCCAGTACATCTTACACAGTAAATACAATGGAAACAACAACAATCAACATGGCATTTACAGTCACAGTACAAACACATTTAAACAGGAATTTTACAAAGTATCAATTTAAACGAATCGTTACCTGGAACACAGGTCCACTGTCCTTTTGGTTCAGCTACTGGTCCCTTCACTCGCGTATAATGAGTCCACCCTTTTTCTTTCGTCCGAACTGCAGTTTCAGAGGTCAGCAACACCTGGAATGGTCCTTCCCATTGAGGTTGCAATTTCTCCTTCCACGTTCGGATCAGTATCCACTATCCCACCTCAAACTTGTGGACAGGAAATTCCAAAGGGGGTGTTTGGATCAACAAGCCTTGTTTCCTGCAATGATCAAGATACTGCGACAGTTTATGCACATAATGTTTTATTACTTTATCCCTTGTTACTAAAGAGTCCATGGAGATGTTTCCAGGCATAAATGACACACCATACAATTCATAAGGAGACAATCATAAATCTTTCCGTGGTTGTGTTCTTATTCGCAACAATACTAAAGGTAAACATTTTATCCAAGTCATTTGAGTTTCATATTGTGGAATTTCCCACTTGAAGTAATTTAAAATCAACTTGAATGCATTGAAATAGCCTCACCATTAGATGTTATAGAGCATTTTATGTATTTGTCTACATATCATACTTACCATATAACCAACCATATATTAACCACAGAAAAGTATCAATTATCCCTCCCCTAGCCATTCCTTTGTCCGTATGTATTTACAAACAAATTGCTTAGTAAAGAGCCAACAAAGGAGTGCTCACCAAACTCTGCTTGAGTTTGTTTGCATACAAATCTTTATTCAAAACAACATAGCTCATTTATAATCCAAATTTTTTTTTCTCAACTCCTTCATTTTAAACAAGGGTTGAATTATAATTCCTTCAATTCTCTTAGGTATTATTATTTAATTTTTTTATCAGTGTGTCCTGCACAGAGATAAAAACATAAAAAATAAAACAACAACAAAAAGCAACTGCACAAAATAAATAAATAAACAAGCTTAATAAAATATTCTGAGTTACTGAAATAGTTTTGTATCAAACTCTAGTATCAACTCTTTGGTTTTAATATAATTTTTGTCAAATTCCAATTTAATCAGATTCCATTCAGATGGAAACAAATTTCCATTAAATAGGTTAAATCATTTATAAATCTAAACAAATCAATTCAAAGTCATTTCTATTGGTTAATGGTTATATAGGTGTATTCCAGTTCTTCTCATACTTCATTTATTTAAAAAAATAACCTTATTTCTTACTGCAAGAATGGGTATTAAATTTCACATCCAGCCCACCTTCCTCAAACCAGAATTCTAAGCAGAAAAAAAAGTTAAAAAGATCAGACCCCCCCTTTTCTTTTCTCTCTCTCTCTCTCTCTCTCTCTCTCTCTCTCTCTCTCTCTCAAAGCAACAGCCAGCTGGAGGTGGGGGGAAAGAGACAGGAAAAGAAGAAGAAATTACACAACAATTTCACCACTAACAAAATAGTTTTCTCTTCACATGCATTTTCCATTTCACTTTTACAGTAATAACAAAAAAAATCTGCAGTTTACTGTTTCTTTCACAGTCTGGGATGGGGGAGAAACACACACACACACACACACACACACAGGATCAGCATATCCACACATCCACTTCCATTCAAACTGCTTGTATAAACAGTTTCACATACAGATATTTCATTTCATACTTTCTCCTGACAAACAAATAACTATTATTATAATTTCAAGGAACTGTTCAAAAGCCAATGAGCTCCTTTCCTCTCCCAATTTCCTTTGCTCTTAGAGCAGTGGTTCTCAACCTTCCTAATGCCGCGACCCTTTAATACAGTTCCTCATGTTGTGGTGACCCCCAACCCCCCATCCAGCTGGCCGGGGGGGGGGGTTATCAAAAACTTGACCCAAAAAAAGGAGAAAATGGGAAAGTATAGGTAGTCCTCGACTTATAACAATTCGCTTAGTGACTGTTAGAAGTTACAACAGCAGTGGAAAAGCGAATTATAATTTTTCCCACATGATTGTTGCAGCATCCCCAGGGTCATGTGATTTACATTCGGATGCTTGACAACCGATTCATACTTATGACATTCACAGCGTCCCAGGGTCACATGATCAATGGCCAGGGGGCATGGCCAGCTGATCACTCAGGTTGCAGAGTGCCTGTGGGGGGGAATCTGTGGGTCTGGGATGGGACTGGGGTGGGTGCCTGCTTTCCTACCTTTTCTTCCTTTCCTTCACCTCCCTTAGTCTCTTCCTCCTTCCCTCCCTCTCTCCCATTGTCCCTTCCTTCCTTCTTTCCTTCCTTTCCTTCACCTTAGTCTCTTCCTCCTTCCCTCCCTCTCTCCCATTGTCCCTTCCTTCCTTCCTTTCCTCTTTGTCCCTTCCCTCCCTTCCATTGTTCCTTCCTTCCTTCCCTCTCTCATTGTTCCTTACTTCCATCCCTCTTCGTTCCTTCCCTCCTCCCCACCCCCTGTGCCCAGGAAGGGACAAGGGGAGGGGGATAGGCTGCCAGCGTGGCTGGGGGCTTTGCTGCCGGCAAACCTGCCTTTGCACAGGCAGAGACAGGAGAGCTCCGCCCAGCTCACTTGCTCAGCTTCGCCAAAAGACGTGCCGCTTGCTAAGCTAGCAGAAACTCCAGGATCAGCGCCGGGCTATAGCTGCTAAATTAGCAAGCGGCTTGTTTTCTATCAAAGCTCGAGCAAGTTTGCTGGGCAGGAGCCAAGGAAAGCAGCTACAGCTGCAGAAGCACGGATCAGCTGTAGAGGCTCGCCCCGATCCTGGGCAAGAGGGAAGGAAGGAAGAACGGAAGGGACAAGGGGGAGAGGGAGGGAAGGAAGGACAAAGAGGGAGGCGAAGGAAAGGAAGGAAGGAAGGGACAATGGGAGAGGGAGGGAAGGAGGAAGAGACCAAGAGGGAGGGAAGGAAAGGAAGTTCCAGCCAGGAGAGGCTTGCTAGCCCAGCTGCCAAGAAACAGAAGAGTGCAAAGCCAAGGAGAAGAAGGTGGCAGTTTCCTCCCAAAGGGGGCTCCTTTTCTCCACCCCTTCCCTGTGTTTGTGGGCAATTTCTCATCACCAACGCTGACAGGTGCTGCTCCGAGCCTGCCGTGAGCTTTCTCGCCCCCTTTGCTTCTCCCCCCCCCCCCCCGCTTTTGTGAGGATTGTGGCACCCTTGGGAAGCCGATCAAAGCTTAGGAGAGGAGGAGTCCCTTCCTCCTTCCCTCCCTCTCTCCCTGTCAAGCCCCGGCGGGCTCAACATGAACGGGTGGAGGAGGAGACGAGGACCGTCGGGGTGGCAAAGGAGACCTGCAGCCGTCGCCAGACCTCCCAGCTGACAAGCTCAAGTTCGGGGGTCGCCAGCTGACGGGCACAGGAGTTGGGTGCTGCGTGGCCTCCCCTTGGCTGACCTGCGTGCATGAGAAGAAGTCAATCGGTTGCTGCACAATGAGTCTCTGGGGAGGGCGGGGCCTTGCTCTGCGCCTGTGCTCTTCATGCACCCCCTGCAGGGCACATTTGGTAGAGTTCGTGCAGACTGCCGCCAAGCAGCATATTTTCCAGGAACAAGTGAGGTGGAGCAGAGGGGGGGAGGGAGAGAAGGCGGTTGACAAGCCCTGCCTAAGACCATCAGAAATAATGTGTTTTCCGATGGTCTTAGGCAACCCCTGTGAAAGGCTCGTGCAACTCCCAAAAGGTTCGCAACCCACAGGTTGAGAACCGCTGCCTTATAGGGTCCACCTCTCAACAGCTCCCTGGGCTTGTGTTACAGGAGCTGGTAGGGGTGGTGGAATAGGTATTTGTACATTTGTTGGTTGTGGTAGATTAGGATTATAAGGTGGGGGTAAATATTTCATGGATTTTTCATCATCTTCTTCCTCTATTTCATTCTTTTCTTCTTGTAAATATGTTGAGGTTATTTTATGAGGGCTAGGGCCACTCATAGTCAAGGTGACCCATTTACCTGGGTTCCAAATTAAAGCATAGTCTAACTCATTGACTAATGATTTACATGTTTTCCTTGACACATACTCATATAAATTCTGACAAGCAAAATAGTCATTTGTTCCTAATCTAGGCCACTCTACTTTTTCATCTTCCCACCAGAAAAAACAACACAAATTAACCATATCTTCCTTGGTTATGGCTAGTTTACTAATTATTTCATTATACGGAGGTTTTCCCCAATTACTCAATAAAATCCCTAATGGACTTTCTTTATCCATATTTAATATGGGGTTCCTCCTTATTTTTCTCAAACACTTCTTTCCTGGAGTACTCCCTGTGTTGCCCATACTGGTTTACCGTCCTGTGTATTCTAATTGAGACTTCACGTAAATTCCTTAATTCACGTCCCCCTGATCCCCTTAGATATGCACTCGCATATCAGAGGTCCACTTTCGCTAAGCGGATACTTGGGATGTCACACACACTGTCTCAAATTCACACAGGCCTACCCAGTCTTCCCACCGACTGCCTAGGCAGTGTATACTGGCCACCCCAGAAAACTTACCTAGGTCCGTGCACGGAGTTGCCCAGTTCCCGGAAGCCAGCAACACACCCACCGGTTCAATTCGTATCTCTGTCTAATATCAACTCTATGGGTTCGCCGAGGAAAGCGTTGCTGCTCCTTTACCAACAAGATGAGATAGACTGTCGAAATCGACAGGACATGCCTTCCACGTCACCTGGATCTGGTGCAGACAAACGATCCCGGTCTCGAGCCCCACGTTGGGCGCCAAAACTGTTGATAGAAATTCTAGCCCACTGAATAACACCAAACAGCAAGTTGAAATTAGACAGAGATTTATTGGCTACAACGGTTTGCAAAGCGTGGTGGACTCCAAATAAATATTTGAGCCACACCTAGTCACAGCAAAAACACACATTATATACATTCTATCCCGACGCCTTGGCCCCTCCTCTGAGGTTACAATCTTATCAGAGCCGCCTAAACAAAACACATTATCCCTGCCCCTTACTATTTTGCTTCACCTATTCCCTTATATGTACTTTATCATGAAATCCTACAGCTCAGTGTGGAAATCCTATAGCCTACGTGCAGAACTCTTACAAGGTACGTGTACATGTAGAAATTGTGTAGAAATCTTGCAGTCTACATGTAGAAATTTTGTGTAGAAATCTTACAGTCTACGTGTAGAAATTTTACAGAGTACGTGTCACTTTACTTTTTATTCTAAAATTTTATTCCCAACATTCTCCAGCAGGATGTCTGTAGAATCCACCAGATGGGTTATTAACAGCCTTCCTGCTCAGCAGACTAGGTCAGAACTTTGGCCACGCCCCTCCTTTGGGAGTGACCCCAGTTTTGACTTAGTCTTGACCTGGCAGCACATGATTATTTTTGCTCCGGATAGATTAGGTTTCTTTAACAGTGATTTTATTGACACAGTTTCAATTAGTTAGCATAAATTTGTTCTTTAATTGGCCTCATTTAAATTGAATACTCAAATTGATAAATTTAAATTTTTGGAGGCTGTAGGCATTCAGGCCAGCTGGCTGCGTGCCCGGTTTTTCTGGCCGATCAGTCGGCTCGCCTTTGGAGCCTCAATCGGCTCCTTGCAGACTCAGAGCTTCAATCAGCCAGTTTTCCTTTGGAGCATTAGATCAGCTCCTTGCAGGCTCAGAGCTTCAATTAGCCAGTTTTTTTCCTTGGAGCGTTGGATCAGCTCCGTTACAGGCTCAGCTTTGGCTCGTCAGCTACCTTTCTTCAGGACACCTGATTCAGATTTGGATCTAAGGCGACCAGGAAACGCAAGTTGCTCAGGGTTTTCCCTGTTTACTGAGAATCTCTCCCTTTACTTAGTGCTCTTTGCCTTTGTTCCTTTCCTGGTTTCTTATTATTGCTCCAACGTTTGTTTACTAACAGAGAGTGCAGCAGCCATCTTGGCCGCATGTCTTCACTGGGGGTGGCCATTTTGAGGGTGTGTTTTGTCTCCTTCAGGACGCCATCTTGAGTGTGACCTTAGGCCCTCACCATATTGGGTGGACAATTTGCACGGAGATTTTTCCTGGTATTATTAAGAGTTGATTAGCCCTCAGAGGGGGCTTATACTACTTTTTGGGAGTCTGATTTCAGCCCCATATTGTGGGGGGGAAGAAAAAAAAAAAAAAGACAAGCGCAGCTCCTAGAGGAGAAGCAATATCTGAGTACTGATACTCTACCTCACTAATACCTGGTGAAGGAGCGAGAAGAGTGAACTTTATTCCAACTGTTCTGTTAGTGTGGCATTGTCACAGGCTTATCAAGGGGTTTTAGCAAATCACTTGACTGTCCAGCCATTGCAGTTGTACAGAGCGAGGATTGATTCTTTTCATCTCTGTCAATTGATCTGCGTACCTGGGTGCTCCCCCCCCTACAGGTATTTCCTACTCGGTATATCTGTGCGCAATGGCAGACAGTGTCTCGCCTTCAGCTTCGCAGGGCTCCTCTATGCCTCCCCCACAACAACAAAAACGCAGATCCACTGAATCAGAGTCGGGGGGGAAGAAAAAGGCCAAAACAAAACATTTAACACAGAAGGAGCCCTCAAAAACGGCTGAGCGAGAGGCCTCGAGGAGACATTTGGCATTAGAAAAACAATTTTCCAGAGCACAACAACTTAGGGCCAATGAGGCTGACATGGTTTCCCCCGCCCCATTGGAATTATCCACACCTGAGTCTGCATTTGTTCCACATCAGGAAGTTCTCAGGACCTGGTCTCCTCAGGGGGAAACTGAGCAGATTGGTTCTCCTCGCTCCTCATCATCTGCATCATCAGATCATGGTCCAGTCACAGTGGGCCATAGTACCAGGTCTCAGGAAGATATTTGGTCTGCTCAGTTTCAGGCCTTTATGCAGAATGCATTTAACCAGTTTATGTCTTCCAAGGGTCAACTGCCTCGTCAATCTTCCTCCCATAGAGGGAGGGCTACGGTTTCCGCCACAGAGGTTTCAGAAACCTCCTCTCAGTTAGGTGAGGCTGAGTTGGTTGACCTGGACGTAGCTGATATTCCCTTGTCGGACGATGAGGAGACTGTCCCTGAACAGACTCAGACTGCAGGTGTCTTTGACCCTTCTCTTCTTAAATCTCTATTAATCAAGGCAATTTCCACTGTTAATCTCACTTCTGTACAGGAGGAGAGACCTTCTACCAGTCAGGAGTCCAATCCTCTTCGCAAAGAAGGTAACAGGGGACAAATATATTCCTTGCCCAGAAGTCTTCCGTACCTCCGTGGAGGAACAATGGTTCTCTTTGGCTGCTCCACCTGCGCCTAACAGCGTAGAGAAGAAACTGTTTAATGTCTCCCCATCATTTTCCTCTCTGTTAGAGGTTCCTACTGTGGATAGTCCTCTGATTTCTCTATTCTCTACATCAGCTATTCCAGGGGACATGGCAGAGGCTCTGAAGGCCGAGGATAAGAAATTTGAGCACTCTCTCCGTCGGGCTCACCAGGCTTCGGCATGGGCGGCCAAGGCGGCAACCTCTTCCTCCTTCTTCGCCAGGGCCTGTATCATGTGGCTACGCGAACTGCAGACCAGCGTACCACCGGATCAGGTTAGAACACATCAAACTTTGGCTAAGATTTTGGCTGCTTCACAATACGTAGCAGACGCCACATTGCACTCCACTAAATATTCCGCAAGATCAATAGCTGCCACAGTTGCCTCTCATAGGCTCCTATGGCTGAAGCATTGGAGGACAGACTTGAAAGCCAAGTGGCGTCTGTCCACGTCCAAATACACCGTGACACTTTTGTTTGGTTCCATTTTGGATCCACACGTTAGTGAGGGCAAGGACAAGCGCAAGGTCCTAGTGCATCCCTCTAAGAAAGTAGACAGAAGGACATCTCAGGACTTCCGAAAACAAGCCTTTCATACCAGCGGTCCCTGGGAGTGGAGGCAGCCCTTTAGATCAGGGCAATCCTGGGACTGGTCGAGAGGCTCGCGATCCTTCTATCCCAGACAGGATCGTTTCCAGGATCGCCAAAACACTGGAGCCAGACGCCAGTTTCAGGCTAAGCGTCCATTCAGGGGAGCAGGAGGCCGCGCTTACAGGCAGTCTAAGTGACGCCAGGGAGGACTCTCCCATTGGGGGTAGACTACAAAGGTTCAGCGACGTCTGGGAAAGCACCACCTCAGACGCTTGGGTGGTAGAGACCATCAAGTACGGTCTCACCTTAGAATTTTACTCCCCCCCTCCAAACCGCTTCATAAGTTGCCCTCTCTCCCGAAACAGGGTCAAGACAGACCTGATGACTTCGGCCATATCTCATCTACTCGAAATTCAGGCTATAGAACCAGTACCAAAGGAGCAGGAGGGAATGGGGTTTTACTCCATTCTGTTTCTGGTTCCCAAGTCCTCAGGGGGATGGAGGGCGATACTGGATTTAAAGGGATTAAATTATTTTGTGACCTACAGAAGGTTCAAGATGCAGTCCCTAAAATCCATATTAGCCAGCATCAGGAAGGGAGATTATCTCTCTTCAATAGACCTCACAGAGGCGTATCTGCATATTCCCATCCATCCTCAGTATCGCAAGTTCCTCAGGTTTTGCTACACGCACCGGCATTACCAATACAGGGCCCTACCATTCGGCCTGTCCTCAGCCCCAAGAGTCTTCACGAAGATTTTAGCCGTCATAGCAGCCTACCTCAGGCTGAGGCCGGTGCACGTGCAATGTTACCTGGACAATATCCTAGTCCAGTCCAGCTCTTTTCAGGCAGCAAAACGGGATGTTCAAACTACGATACTCATTCTGCAGAATCACGGGTTCTCCGTGAACTTCAAGAAGAGCCACATCACTCCAACAAGGAGATTACAACACCTGGGAGCGATAATAGACTCATCCCATTGCAGGGTATATCTTTCTCAGGAGAGGCGGACCAGCATCAGGAAACTTGTTCATCTGGTTCGCAAGGACAAGAGAGTGCCTCTGGCACAGCTGTCAAAGCTCCTCGGAAAGATGATCTCTTGCATGGGCATTGTGCCATGGGCCAGGCTCCACTCCAGACTCCTACAATGGTTTCTTCTTCCTTACCAAAAGCGAAATCTCAGTGCTTCCAACAGGAAGGTCACAGTCCCACACCACACATTGCGATCCCTTTTTTGGTGGACAACATCTGCGATGACCAAGGGAGTCATATTCAGGGAACCGAACCGGGTCATCCTCACAACAGACGCGAGTCTGTTCGGTTGGGGAGCTCACCTGGGCACCCACCTGACCCAGGGACAGTGGTCCCACTCGGATCTCGCCCAAAACATCAACTGGCTCGAACTTCAGGCCATTCACCTGGCACTCCTTCAATTCTCTTCCCTAGTCAAGGGGAAGCATGTCCTCGTCAGGACAGACAACGTGGCGGCCAAAGCACACGTCAACAAAGAAGGAGGGACCAGGTCCTGGGACCTGATGCGAGAGGCATCGACCCTGGGCATCTGGGCAGAGTCAAACCTGGCCTCCATAAGGGCAGAACACATATCGGGGGAGGCAAATCAACAGGCAGACTCCCTGAGCAGAGTCAAGTTAGACCATGCGGAGTGGCAACTGGATCCGGCTCTGTTTCAGGAGATCACGTTGAGGTTTGGCCGACCCCACCTGGATCTATTTGCCACCCCGACAAATGCACAGATTCCCAGGTTCTTCTCCAGATTTCAGACACAAGGAGCGGAGGGAACGGATGCCCTTCGCTGTCGGTGGCCGGCGCAACTATTGTACGCCTTCCCACCTCCCCCTGATTCCGGCGACCATACGCAAGTTGATCCTGGAAGGAGCAGAGGTAATCTTGATTGCTCCACATTGGCCACGGCGTCTGTGGTTTGCCGACCTGGTGGATCTTTCGGTATCTCCTCCATGGAGGATTCCTCCGGACCGAGTGGTTCTCAGCCAGGGCAACCTTTTGCATCCAGATCCGCAGTGGCTCCAACTAGCCGCTTGGCATTTGAGCGGGAAAGTTTAGCCAGGCAGTCTTATTCATCTGAGGTGATCTCGTTGATACAGGCCTCTAGACGCCCTTCAACAAACAGGATCTATGATGCCACATGGAGGGGTTTCTGCAAGTGGTGCCTTGTGCATGCATTAGACCCACTCTCGGTTTCTATACCAAACATTCTGGACTACCTATTGGAGGGTCTGAACAAGGGTCTATCGCCCAATACTATCCGCAGGCAACTAGCGGCCCTTTCCTCTATTCTTTCCTGCGACAATTCCAGGCCTTTGTCGAAACATCCGGCAGTCAGCGCTTTCTTAAAAGGGGTGGTCAATACCAGACCTCCCGTTGTACATCGATATCCTTCTTGGGACCTGGCCAAGGTTTTGAAGGCCCTGACTTCAACTCCATTTGAACCTCTCAGTTCATGTTCTTTACATTTTTTGTCCTTGAAGGTAGCCTTTCTGGTGGCTATTACCTCAGCCAGAAGGATATCGGAATTAGCGGCCCTTTCAGTGAGGGAGGAGTTATGCACCTTCTTCGATGACAGAGTGGTCCTTAGGCTGGATCCCACCTTCATCCCAAAGGTAAACACTATTTTTCACAGATCTCAGGAACTTATTCTTCCCAACTTCTGTCCTAATCCCAGGCACAGGTTGGAACGCGAGTGGCACAAGCTAGACGTACGCAGGGCTCTGCATTATTACGTGAAGCGTACTTCTTCCTTCCGTAAATCGGAGGCTCTATTTGTATCTTTTCAACCTTCAGCAATGGGGAAGAAAGTTTCTTCTTCTACCATAGGTAGGTGGATTAGGGCCTGTATAACTCAGGCCTATTCTTCCTTGTCTCTTCCTGTTCCTTCACATGTCACGGCTCATTCGACACGCAGTGCCGCTGCGTCAGCCGCGTGGTCCACGCAAGCCTCTGTGGAGGAGATTTGCAGAGCCGCAACGTGGTCTTCTCCTTCGGGATTTGTCAGACATTACCGGGTGGATGCCTTTGCGGCGGCTGACGTCGCATTTGGCAGGCGTGTACTTCAACAGGTTGTTTCTTCTCATGATTCTAGAGCCTAGACTTTTCCCTCCCGAGGGGACATGAGGGCTTTGGTATGTCCCTTCCGGTGGATTCTACAGACATCCTGCTGGAGAAGGGGCATTGTCTTACCTGATCGCCGTTTCTCAGCAGGATGATGTAGAATCCACACCCTCCCGCACAAATAGTCTAGGCAGGTGTATCACAATTGGAGCTATTGAGTTGAGATTCGTCAGAGCTGCTTCGCCTCGTCAAAACTGGGGTCACTCCCAAAGGAGGGGCGTGGCCAAAGTTCTGACCTAGTCTGCTGAGCAGGAAGGCTGTTAATAACCCATCCGGTGGATTCTACATCATCCTGCTGAGAAAAGGCGTTCAGGTAAGACAACGCCCCTTTTCAACGCAGAAATTTCTGTATTGTATGCCTGTTACCAAAGAATCTTAAAATAGTCCCATTGACCACACAAATAACATTTTGTTCTTGTTCTAAAACATTGTTTGTGTCCAGTGCAGCTGCATCAGTCTTCTCTGGTCTCCAGAACAGTTCTTTGTTTGAGATCTATTGTTTTGTATCTAATTCTGTTCCATACCCCTCCTATAGTATGTCTCGTACTAGTTCAGAACTATTAGAAAACAGTATTAGTTGAAATAACATCCTGCATTCTTGCAATTATAGCTATTGATATATTTTAGAAGCAGACAGGTATATCATTTGATACTGTTTCCCTCATGCTGTTTTACTTTGTTTTTGTTATGTGGTATTTGTATCTAAAAGTCTAAAAAATCTGGGTAGAATTATGCCCAGATTTTCCTCAGTGTTTTTTTTTAAATAGAAAACAGATTACTTGGTTTTGACTTTTAAAGAAATTAAATTGTTGACACCAAATAGCTTCGGGGCTCTGACATGACGTTTATGGACCCACTCGTTTTGTGAGGGAGGGAGGTGTTTCCAGGCAACTAGGTACTGAATCGCTCCATGATATCTCCTAGAGCAGTGGTTCTCAATCTTTTTAATGCCGCGACCCCCAACCGGTCGTAAGTCAAGGACTACTCAACCAGTCGTAAGTCGAGGACGACTCAACTGGTGCAGCACCATTTGCAGACTGGGACTTTTGGCGGGCTCAGCAGGGCAGAGACAGCCTGGACAATTCCTATTGGCTTTTGAAAGCCAATAGAATTAGACTCTACTCAAGAGAGTCTATTCTATTGGATTTCAAAAGCCAATAGAATAAAAGGGAGTAGCACAGCTAAGGAAAAGGGGGGAAAAAATGGCGGATTGCGTTGTTTGGCGACCCCCGTGAAATGGTCGTTCGACCCCAAATGGGGTCCCGACCCACAGGTTGAGAACCACTGTCCTAGAGTCAAGGATTTCCTTTATTTCAAAGTGTTGTTCGCCCTCCACCATGGTTGGAGGTGGTGGGGGGGGGGATTTTTGGCCGTAGAGGTGACTGACGCTCTCTTTTCAGCAAGCTGCAATGAAAAATTGGGTGTATTTGCCTGAGATTTTTGGGTAATTCTAATTCTACTGTTACTGGGTTTATGATTCTTTTAATTGGAAAAGGCCCTATATATTTTTTTCCAAGTTTTTTACAGGGCTGTAGGGACTTTAGGTATTTTGTAGATAAGTACACCATTTCTCCTATAATGAATGGTGTAGGCTCAACCCTTTTTTTATCGGCTTGTGCTTTGTATGCCTGCCTAGCTTCATCTAGTGCTTTTCTAACTATTGGCCAGGTGTCTTGTAATTGTTCCATCCATTCTTTCAGTGATGGGATCGTTGGTTTGTTTGGGGTTAATTCTGGCATGGGGTTGAAACTTTGACCATTGGCTATTTGAAAAGGAGTGTAGCCTGTGCTGGAGTGGACTGCATTATTGTAGGCAACTTCTGCAAAAGGGAGTAAGTCCGTCCAATCATTTTGCTGGAAATTCAAAAAACATCTCAAATATTGCTCAAGTACTGAATGACAACGTTCTGTTTGTCCATCTGACTGAGGGTGATGGCTAGATGTCAGTCCCTGAGTGGTCCCTAAGAGGGATAAAAATTCCTTCCAAAATGCAGACGTAAATTGCACTCCCCTATCAGAGATGATGCGTTGGGGTGCCCCGTGCAATCTGTAAATGTGCTGGATGAAAAGTTTTGATAAGGCCTTTGCAGTGGGAATCTTTTGGCAAGGGATAAAGTGCACCTGTTTGGAAAACAAGTCCGTGACCGTCCACACAACCGTATTCCCATTGCTTTCTGGCAATTCCACTATAAAATCCATGGCTATTTCCCTCCAGGGGGCTGAGGGATTTGCCACTGGTTGTAATAGTCCTGGCGATTTCCCTTGCAACCTCTTTGCAGTCGCACATTTTGGGCAGCTGGCTACATAACTTTCTATGTCCTTTTTTATTGATGGCCACCAAAATTGCCGTTTAATTAAGTGTAAAGTTTTTACAAATCCAAAATGCCCTGCTGATTTTGTGTCATGGCAAAGCTGCATGAAAGTGACTCTTTGGGTTGTTGGTATATATAACTTTTCCCCTACCCAAGGCAACCCGTCTCTCATTGTGCACACATTTTTGTTTTTCTGGAACCATTCATCTGTTTCCAAACTTTTTCTGAATTCAATTCCAGTTTGGCTGTCCAGTTGTAGTTTTAATTTAGCTTGTGTTCTTGTGGTTATTGGTGCTGCCAGTAAGTTAGTGAGGGGCAAGGCTATCTGGGCAAATGAGGGGATGAATTGGCAGTAAAAGTTTGCAAAGCCCAGGAAACTTTGTAGTTGGTTTCTTGTGCGGGGTGGTGCCCAATCTAATACTGCTCTGACCTTCTCTGGGTCCATTTCCATGCCCTGGGAGGATATGCGATAACCTAGGTAGTCTATCCTTTCCTGGGGGAATTCGCATTTTGAGAGTTTGGCATATACGTGGGCGGCTCGCAGTTTCTTTAAAACCGCTCTGACAAGGTTGACATGTTCCTCTTTTGTTTCGGTGAAGGTAAGAATGTCGTCCAAGTAAACAAGGACCCCCTTAAACAGGTGCTCCCTTAGGACGTCATTGATTAATTGCATAAAGACTGCAGGGCCCCCTTGTAATCCAAATGGCAAGACTTTGAATTGATAACACCCCATGGGGCAGTTAAATGCGGTCTTCCATTCGTCCCCTTCCTTAATTCTCATGCGATAGTAAGCTTCCCTTAGGTCTAGTTTAGAAAAATTTTTCCCTTTCGAGAGGTGTGACAGCATGTCTTTCATGAGGGGCAGAGGGTATAGATTGCTTTCACTGATTGTATTCAGGGCCCTATAATCCACGCATAAGTGTAAAGAGCCATTCTTCTCTCTAAAAAGGACCGGGGCAGCCACTTTAGGCTTGGCTGGCTCAATGAAACCTCTCTCTAGGTTTTTTTTTTTTATGAATCTTTCCATTTCCTCCCTCTCCTATGGGCTCATGGAGTATAATCTGGGCTTCGGGAGTTTTGCCCCAGGCTTGAACTCAATGGTACAGTCTGTGGGTCGGTGGGGGGGGGGAGCTCATCCGCCCTCTGCTCACTGAAAACTTCAGCAAGGTCTCTGTATTCCTCTGGTATTTCTGTTAGTCCCTTTTCCTCTCCCATGGATGCTTTTTCTATTCTTGATTCTGGTAGCCCCCCTTGGGGTTTTAAGTCCATATGGTCCCTCTTCGGGAATTTGATTTCTGTCGTCCTCCAATTTACCCAGGAGTTCCATTTTTTTAACCATTCCATCCCTAGGATCATTGGGCATTCCATGCCTGGGGTCACCACAAACGTTATGTCCTCCTCATGTTTGCCCAGGGAGAGGTGTATTGGTAGAGTGGCTAGGGTAGCTGGCACCCTCCCCTTCTATGGATCCATCTAACTGGCCAAATGAGATTGGTTGTTCCAGTCTCCTCTACGGAATGCCCAGATTCCCCACTAGTGTCGGGCTAATGAGGCAGCGGGTGCAGCCAGAGTCTGTTAAGGCTTTCACCTTCACGGCTTCGGGCAAGGGGGGAATTAATATAGTCACTGTCTTGAGGATGGGTGCGATGCGTCCACTTACCAGGGGTTCGCCCTCCGAGCTGTCATCTGAGGCGTCCACCGGCCCTGCGGTGCAGGCTGGAGTTCTTTCCCCCTGATGAGCAGAAGTGGGGGGTTCCGCAATTTCCATCATTCTCATGGCAGTTTCTTTTGGCTTAGCTGAAGACTTTCCGGATTTGCTGATTGAGGATCTGTCTGGGTTGTGCTGGGGGGCTTTGGAGCAGCATTCTACAGCTCGATGCCCTTCTCTTCCGCAATTGAAACACCCCATTTGCTTTTTGGCTGTAGCCAATGGTTTCACTGGTTCGTGTGTCAACTCAGGCGGGGAGCGGCTCCATTGTTTTCCTTGGCGGTGTCTCTTCAGTATGTCGATCTCTGCTTCCTCTGCCAAGATGTACCATTCCTCAAGTTGGTGTGGGTCCCCTCGGGGCAGGCAAGCGTCATATAGGTCATAATTTAGTCCGTCTTTGAAATGGCTAAGGAGGATGTCTTCTGGCCAGTTCAGTTTGTTGGCAATGGCCTGGAATTCTTGTGTATATTCAGCCACTGGGCGTTTGCCTTGCCTCATCGTTTTTATCCTTTCGCGGGCTTTGCAATCAGCCAGGGGGTCTTCAAATCGTCTTCTCAGAGAGGACATGAAACGGTTGAAGTCGCTGAGTTCTGGGGCATTGGAGTCATGCAAGTTCACCACCCAATGTGCAGCCGGTCCGTCCAGGGCAGATTGCACGATCCGGATGCGGGCTTTGTCGCTGGGGATGTCCTGCCCGTATTCCTTCATGTAGCTGAGGACTTGGGTTAGGAAAAACCCTAAGCGTGTTGGCTCCCCTTTGAATTTCACCTCCTACGGCGGACGTCTGGGAATGGATCGGTGCCTCCGTTGTTGGTGGTAGTGTCTTCCGTCCAGATCGCCATCTGTGGTTCGGTAGGGGGTGCGGACTACTGGATCAGCAGATGTCCCCGGGGTTGCAGGTTCCACTTCCCCCTCGGTGTCTCTCCCTTTGCGGCTCCAGGAGCTGAGGCGGCCGTAGGGCTCAGGATTCTCCTCTCCTAGGGAGCTGAGAGTTCTCTTCATCAGGTCAATAGCTTTCTCTAGGATCCAGTCTGAGTACGGTGCCCAGCTTTCTCCCTCTTCACTTGCGTGCAGGGATTTCTCCATCTCCTGCTTCCATTCTGGTTGCTTCGCCCCCCGTCTCAGGGTCACCTTTCTTGATTCCTTTCCCCACTCACTTTTCTTTCCAACGCCCATTGACCAGCGAGGCTTGTGGTCCCGTGTCTCCAGCACTTCTCCTGAGGAATCTGACCTCTCGGATCCCAACATCTGGCAAGGTTCCAGTTGGGGCAGCAGCTCTCTTTCCAGGGAGTTTTCCCCTTTTCTTGCTCCATTGTCTGTCATGGTAAATTTTTGCAAAATCCCCCGGCAAGGGTCTTCCTTCCAGGTGGATTAATTTTACAAATCCTGTCTAATGTAAGTACCCACCCCAGTTTGCATCTTAAGAAGACAGAACTCTTGGAATAATTCTTCCAACAGGCATCCTTTATTAAGAGAAAATGGTTGCAGGCGTTTTAGACAGGACTTGGGGTCCAAGCTCTCCCATTCAAGGTTTTAAGGGGTTCCCCAGTAGCCCCACCCAATCACCCCCTTCTTCCAGCAACAGTCTCAGGCATTACACCCCCACCCCCTTTTCCTTACTGCCGGCTGGATGGAGACTTCAAAGAAAACTACATGAAAGGTAATAGCCCCATTCTTATGGTTAGTCCTTTTGGTGATACACACATCCAGTTCCTTTCTTCAGAGAAAACTACATGAAAGGTAATAGCCACATTGTTATGGTTAGTTCTTTTGGCGATACACACATCCAGTTCCTTTGAAGTGTACCGAAGGAAGTGAGGGCTATAAAGCCCCTTTGTTCAACCCCTTCCCTTCATCATATGACAGAATCCATAGAAGGCAGAAATGGGTTTTTTTATAATTGATAACTAGAGATGAAATATAATTGGATTCTGACACTAGGAGTAGATTAGTATGGACAGATACTTTTATTCCAATTTTAAGGAGAAAACATGTTTTATTGAAGAATATAACAGTTTCAAATGGGAAAGCTAGACAAGTTAATCAGCTGAGAATTATAGGTCGGCAAATATATTTCTTGCTGCAGAGTAACAAAGTAATGGGAAATGCTTACCTTTTAAGGTCTGTGACTGCTAAAGTAACAGCACATTAAAGCTGTAAATATCTCTAAAGCAATGGAATGTTAACATGCATTTTCTTTCCTGTTTTTCTTAAATATATTTTATTACATTTTTTATTCTGCCATTTAAGAAGTTCAGAATTAAGAGAAAAATCTAGTCTTCTGGACTAATGTTAATCACTATGCCTAACGGATAGGTAGCCAGGATTAAAGCTGCAGTTGCTATACCCCAGAAGCATAAAATTTATACTTTAAAGAAATCCTAGGGACAAATTAGAGTCTCTATCCACGAACATCTGAGGCGTTACTGAAAAGGGTCTTTTCTGCAGCTGTGGTTTGAAATTTCTATCCAAAGGAATCTTCATCTCAACAGCTTTTCACAACACATCCTCTCTTTTTGACAAATCTTAAGTGTATGATGTTGACATTCATCTCCCTGACATCAGTGATTTAATACTTACCCCTTTTCAGTGGATGGGTTTAATTTATTGTGGGTTTTTGTTACTTGTTAAGATTGTATCTTCAGTATTTGCTGGAATGGGAGGAAATGACAATTTTGCTTGATCTTTTGCTTTTGGTTTCTCAGAAAATTAGTATTTTTAGACGGCCCTAAGCTTTTAACAAAATATCTAAATCAGAGAATTTCATTATATTATTTTCTATGTATATATGCTTACAGGATCCTTTATAATCACTGCAGCTATACTATTTTATATGTGTCTAGACTGTAGAATTTCATACGCAAAAGGAAAACTTTTCTATTCATCCAGTGTTCTCCAGCTCCAATAAACCTATTTTTGTAGTCAGTCAGACTACTGGATTTTTGGGAGGGGGGACATTGTATGCTACCGCTTAATATGCCAAATGGGGTGACTTCAATGGGTTGGGTACAAGCTACCTTAAAGTTAACAGCAAACTGAGTTTTCTTTACATTTAATGGAAAATTTGCTGAATCTGTAAGATAATAATAGATTCAGAGTTATGATTTGGAGTAGTCTCTTGCCTTTCTCAAAATATTCCATTTATAGGTACAGACATGTTGGTAGAAATTCTAGCCCACTGAATAACACCAAACAGCAAGTTGAAATTAGACAGAGATTTATTGGCTACAACGGTTTGCAAAGCATGGTGGACTCCAAATAAATATTTGAGCCACACCTAGTCACAGCAAAAACACACATTATATGCATTCTATCCTGATGCCTTGGCCCCTCCTCTGAGGTTACAATCTTATCAGCCGCCTAAACAAAATACATTATCCCTGCCCCTTACTATTTTGCTTTACCTATTCCCTTATATGTACTTTATCATGAAATCCTACAGCTCAGTGTGGAAATCCTATAGCCTACGTGCAGAACTCTTACAAGGTACGTGTACATGTAGAAATTGTGTAGAAATCTTGCAGTCTACGTGTAGAAATTTTGTGTAGAAATCTTACAGTCTACGTGTAGAAATTTTACAGTGTACGTGTCACTTAACTTTACTTTTTATTCTAAAATTCTCCAGCATGATTAAGAAGAATCCACCAATGGGTTATCTTAGTCCTACTGCCCAATCAGACCAAGTTGTCAAGTTGTCACGCCGCCTCATTATCTGGGGACCTCCCAGTTTTCTTCTTGGTCTTCGCCCATTACAGACGTGATTTCTTGACTCTCTCTACGTTGGAGCAGGTCTGATAAAAATTTACTCATTGGTGGATTCTTTAAAAGAGTTTAGCAGCTTAGTTGAGAGTTTTGTTTTCCCCTCTGTAAGGATTTGCTGCATTCCCCTCCTCAGGGTTAGGTTAAAACTTTCTAAGGAAAGGGGGGGTGGGTTTTTCACTTCCCTAGATTCAGTATCCTGCTGAATCAGCAAACAAACCTCACCCTACATAGTGGGGGGGGGGAGGTTTAACCTATACCCATTTCAAAGGTGTTGTTAAAAAAAAAAAAAAAAGATCTCAGTTGGTTCCTTTCCTTGCTGCTTTCAGTTTTGCAGCCTCGTGGCTTCTCCCTAGCCGGGCTCGGCTAGGGACTCTTAGCAGCAGCCATTTGAATTTCAAAAGGCCTAATCTCACTTCTAAACACCTTTTTACTGCTGCAACAAAGGAAAGCCCAACGGTGGCCTTACAATCACCTAAAGCCACTGTGGAAGCATTAGGAGCCTCGTGGGGCAGCAGTAAAGCTTTTTGCACCTAACGGCTGTTAGGCACAAAGCCCTGCTTCTCGGGCCAAAGCAGATTCCAATTAGCCTCGTTTGTGGCAGTCTCTGGCCCCTTGCACTGCAGCATTAATCCCTCACACACACCCCTTCTTTACCCCCCTCCCTCCTGGTATTCCCTCCAAGGGAACGTTCACAGAGCCCACCATTTGGAGGCTCATTCTCCCTGGCAGTCGCCATTTTGAATTAAAAATAATAATAATAAAATAATAAATAAATAAATAAATAAATAACATGAATAAAAAATAAAATAAATAATACATAAATAAATCTAAATTGAATGCAATAACGGGGGTGAACTACAAATGTTAATTGTATTAAACTAGATTGATTAACAAAATTGCTGGCTCCTTCATCTGAGTCTCAGTTTCAGCCATCTCCTGATCCATGCACCTGTGAGCAAGAGTGTGGTACCAACAGCAGCTGTGGTTCTTCAGCCTGGTCGCCATATTGCCTGTCTGCCCTTCTGCATCTGGTGGCTGTTCCAGCATCCTGACCATCGCCACTACTGTGGGACACGTGTGATTCTTCTCCACCCAATCCACATAGGTCAGTCCCCTGCGGGGGCCTCTGACGTCCCTTGCAGAACGAATCAGGCCAAAGGCAACCTTGGGTTGATTTCAATGGAAATGGCAGACCCTTCTGAGCCACGTTCCTTGGACATGGACGTCATTCCCGCCTCAACTGAGCCGACACCCGAGCCTCCATCAGGTAAGGCGAGATCCAAGTCTAAGCACGGCAGGAAAGCTGGCATGGCGAGCGACAAACTGGCTGAACACACCCACAGAGCTCTGGAGAAGCAATTCTCCCGGGCCCAACGCTTGTCTGCTGAAGGAGGTCTCACATTGCCAACCTCTGTACCACCGGACAGGGGAGAGCCTCAACCATCCACATCCAGAGTATGGTCGCCGGAGATGGGGTATCAACAGGTCCCAACTCAGACTCTTGGTCAGGTAGGCCCACCCGTGTTTGGGGAGAACTTTGCCTTGCCAGGTTCATCTGCAGCACCCACTGCTGCCAGCACACCACCTGCTGCGGGGTTAAGGCTTCCGCTAGAGCAGTCCGTCTCCGACCAGCTCCAAATGTGGATATCACAGGCAGTGTGCCAAGCTATGGCATCAGCGAGTCATCAACAAGCCTCCTCCGTTCCAGGACCATCCTCTTCTTCGGCACCAACAACTGCTGTGAGGCCTCCACTGGATCAGTCAGGTATGGTCTCTCCCTCCCAATCCCCTGATTCGGACCCGGATGTTTCAGATTACGGGGGAGGCAAGGATGGTTGGTCGGATTGTGAGGAACCATCTTACGAATCCCAACCCATGGCGGAGCTTTTTAATGCTTCGCTATTTCCAGCTTTGTTACGCAGAGCGTGCGAGGCAAGTAAGCTTTCCCCTCAGTCGGTACCAACCCCTCAGCCTTCCTTCGATCAGGAAACCAATCCTTTGTTTGCTGTGCCTGTAGACACGCACCTCCATATCCCTTGTCCACAGCTGTTCTTCCAAAATGTGCAGGATCAGTGGGAATCACCAGCAGCCCAGCCATCTCAAAGCGCGTCTGAGCGCAAAATGGTAGACATGCCTAAGGCATTCGGAGACCTACTAGAGGTCCCAAAAGTGGATGAATCGCTGGCACCGCTTTTCTCCACTGCCAGCCTTCCAGCTGATGTATCCGATGCCCTTAAGGCAGAGGGGGAAAAAAAAAATCTGAAATGGCCTTACGCAAAGCGCACTTGGCATCTGCCTGGGCTGTGAAGGCAGCGACGGCCACTTCCTTCTTTGCAAGAATCTCTATCACCTGGCTGCATCAGCTGCAGGATAGAATCCCACTTGAGGAAACTAGAATGCATCAGGATCTAACAAAAATACTTGCCACATCCGAATATATGGCCGATGCCTCTCTGTATTCAGCCAAACATTCAGCCCGGGCTATGGCTTCCAACGTGGTGGCTAGGAGACTCCTGTGGCTAAAGAATTGGAGAGCCGAAAGTAAGCATAAGTGGCGTGTGGCCACAGCCCCTTTCAAAGGTGGCAAATTATTTGGGGATGCACTAACACCGTACTTAGTTGAAAATAAACAGAAGCAAAAGGTGATCTCCCACGTGGCAAAGAGGTCCACAAGACGGTTCACCCCTTACAGTCGCCGGCAGCCCTTTCGGGCAGGGACAGCAACAGAGTCGGCACAACCGTACCGACCGGTCGCTCCCAAACAGGAGCGTTCACTGGACAGGACAGGTTATAGAGACAGGTCCAGGTACCAGCCACAACCCAAACATTCCTTTCGTGGCCGAGGGGGTCGGTCCTTCCGCCGAGGCAAATGACTCGAAGGGAAATCCCCCCATTGGCGGCAGGCTCACTCACTTTACTCGCCAGTGGGAAAACACGACCACAGATTCCTGGGTGTTGCGTTCCATAAGGGAAGGCCTGTCCCTGGAGTTCAAATCCGTTCCATTCAATCACTTTGTGTCTTGCCCAGCCATGAGAAACCCAGTAAAGAGGGGACTCATGGAGTACGCTATACAGCATCTTCTAGCCATCAAGGCGATAGAGGAGGTTCCCCCAAGCCAGGCAGGGCAGGGATATTACTCAATCCTGTTTGTAGTCCCAAAGTCTTCGGGGGGATGGAGGGCAATCCTCGATCTCAAGGGATTGAATCTTCACCTTCATTACAAACAGTTCAAAATGCAAACACTGCACTCCATCCTAACCAGTATCAGACAGGGAGATTTATTAACATCCATAGATCTGAAAGAGGCATATCTCCACATCCCTATTCTCCCAGCTGATTGCAGGTACTTAAGATTCTGCTATCTCAACCGCCATTTTCAGTACAGAGCCCTTCCTTTCGGCCTCTCTTCAGCCCCCAGGGTCTTCACCAAAATCCTGGCAGTGTTGGCGGCTCACTTGCGGCTGGTCCCAGTCAGGGTCCAGTGCTACCTGGACGATATCCTGATCCAGTCCCCGTCAGTCTCAGCCGCCCATTCGGATTTGACCCTCACTATACAGACTCTTCAGGCCCATGGCTTCCTGATCAACTTCAAAATGAGCCAGATGAATCCATCTACCCGTCTGCTTCACCTGGGAGCAGTAATAGACACGGAATCATGTCATGTGTACCTGTCAGAGGAGAGACGCAGGAGCATCAGGGACTTGGCTCGCAAGGTACGCAGGGACAGAACCGTGGCATTAGCCATGCTTTCTCAGCTCCTGGGGAAACAGATCTCATGTATAGCAATCGTGCCGTGGGCTCGGCTACATACCCGGGAGCTTCAGTGGTTTCTTCTCCCATACCAAAGACAGCATACCAGTCCGTCCAACAGACGGGTTCGGGTTCCCCGTCAAGTGTGGTTTTCCCTAGGCTGGTGGACTTCATCGGCCGTCAGCAAAGGGACCCTGTTCAAAGAACCCAACCGCCTTCAGGTGACCATGGACGCCAGTCTCTTTGGCTGGGGGGCTCACCTCCAATCCCGGATAGCTCAGGGTCGGTTGTCGCAAGCAGATCTCAAACACAACATAAATTGTTTGGAGCTCAGAGCGATTTATCTAGCTCTTCAAAAATTCCACACAGAAGTCAGGGGCCAGCATGTACTGATTCAAACAGACAACGTGGCTGCAAAGGCCCACGTGAACCGGCAGGGGGGCACACGGTCGAAATCCCTCATGACAGAAGCCCGAGCATTGGGCACCTGGGCAGAGAAACACCTGCTCTCCATCAGAGCCGAACACATTTCAGGGGAGGCAAATCGACAGGCAGATTTCCTCAGCAGGTCGACAATAGATCATTCGGAGTGGATGCTTCATCCAGATATCTTCACGGAGATATCAGCCAAATTCGGCAGTCCGATCATGGACCTGTTTGCCACCCCGGAGAACGCTCAGCTTCCCAGATTCCTTTCCCAGTTCCCTTCTCGGGGAGCAGAGGGAACGGATGCGCTTCGCAGCAGGTGGCCACAAGGCCTATTGTATGCCTTCCCCCCATTGCCTCTACTTCCTGCAGCAATCAGGAAGCTCCTGGAGGAACAAGCGGAGGTGATCTTCATCGCCCCTTACTGGCCCAGGAGACCATGGTTCGCGGATCTGGTGAGTCTTTCATTTTCAGCTCCATGGAGGATTCCCGACAGCCAAATAAGGCTGATACAGGGAGATCTACAACATCCAGATCCACAATGGCTTCAACTGACTGCCTGGCACTTGAACGCTGCGCCCTAACCAGGGAATCTTACTCAGCAGAGGTGATTGCTATGATACAGGCGGCCAGGAGACCGGCAACGAACCGGCTTTATGACCATACGTGGAAGCATTTCGGTCAATGGTGTGATAAGAAACATGTAAGTCTATCACAGGTGACAATTCCCAGGGTCCTGGAATATTTAATGGAGGGCGTCAACAAGGGGTTGGCACCCAACACTTTGCGCAGACAGTTAGCAGACCTGTCCTCAATTTTGTCATGGGACTCCTCGAGCTCCTTATCAAGACATCCAGCCATTCGGGCTTTTCTTAAAGGGGTCTCGAATATCAGACCGCCTGTTATTCACAGGTATCCCTCCTGGAACCTACCCCGAGTGCTTCAAGCTCTAACATCTCCTTTTGAACCACTCAAAATGTGCTCATTACGACATTTGTCATTCAAGGTCTCCTTTCTCATTGCCATTACCTCGGCCAGGCACATTTCAGAGTTAGTGGCCTTGTCGGTTAGAAAAGACCTATGCACATTCCACGAGGATAGGGTAGTTCTCAGGCTTGACCCTTCATTTATTCCAAAGGTTAACACGGTTTTCCATAGGGCACAGGAGGTTATCCTCCCAAATTTTTGCCCTCACCCGTCACATGAATTGGAACAACGCTGGCACACTTTGGACGTAAGGAGGGCCTTGCGATGTTATATCACGCGCACTAAGCCCTTCCGTAAGTCAGAAACTCTATTTGTGTCCTTTCAGCCTTCGTCTATGGGGCAAAAGGTTTCAGCTTCCACCATAGGGAGGTGGATAAGAGCCTGTATTTCAAGCGCTTATGTTTCCCTGGCCTTACCAGTTCCTCCTCATGTGACGGCTCACTCTACCCGCAGTGCTGCTACAACTGCGGCATGGGCAACACAGGCGTCCATTGAGGACATATGCAGGGCGGCGACATGGTCGTCGCCATCTCCATTCATTAGACATTACCGTTTAGACAAGTTTGCTTCAGCTGAGGCCGCCTTTGGTAGACGTATCCTACAACAAGTAGTCACACCATCTGGGGGCCCGGCCCCTACTGACTCCCACCCTTAGGGACTTGAGAAGCTTTGGTATGTCCCATTGGTGGATTCTTCTTAATCATGCTGGAGAAGGAGCGTTGGCTTACCTGAACGCCTTTTCTCAGCATGATGAAGAAGAATCCACGCCCTCCCTAAGCAGAAGTCAGTCAGGTCCGGGTGGGATGGTTGTTCTGTTGTCGTTACTACCTGCTTGAGAGTCATCACGTCGTACTGTTGTCAATGGCTTCGCCCGTCGATGAAAACTGGGAGGTCCCCAGATAATGAGGAGGCGTGACAACTTGACAACTTGGTCTGATTGGGCAGTAGGACTAAGATAACCCATTGGTGGATTCTTCTTCATCATGCTGAGAAAAGGCGTTCAGGTAAGCCAACGCTCCTTTTATTCCCAACATTTTCAACGCAGAAATTTCTGTATTGTATGCCTGTTACCAAAGAATCTTAAAATAGTCCCATTGACCACACAAATAACATTTTGTTTTTGTTCTAAAACATTGTTTGTGTCCAGTGCAGCTGCATCAGTCTTCTCTGGTCTCCAGAACAGTTCTTTGTTTGAGATCTATTGTTTTGTATCTAATTCTGTTCTATACCCCTCCTATAGTATGTCTCGTACTAGTTCAGAACTATTAGAAAACAGTATTAGTTGAAATAACATCCTGCATTCTTGCAATTATAGCTATTGATATATTTTAGAAGCAGACAGGTATATCATTTGATACTGTTTCCCTCATGCTGTTTTACTTTGTTTTTGTTATGTGGTGTTTGTATCTAAAAGTCTAAAAAATCTGGGTAGAATTATGCCCAGATGTTCCTCAGTGTTTTTTTTTTTTTTTAAATAGAAAACAGATTACTTGGTTTTGACTTTTAAAGAAATTAAATTGTTGACACCAAATTTTATTTAGATTACCTCATTTTTTGCTCCTTGAGAATATGTTAGAAAAATATCATGGAAAATACTGTAATGTGTGTCTCGAGGTATGCATCAAGGGTTTCCAAATTGGGCCAAACAAACACTCTGCTTGCTAGATTTGGAGATAAACTTTGAGATAGTTTTGTGCCATATTAATGTTGAGAAATTCTGAAACAATTTAATCTATTGTCTCTATTTCTCCTGTTCGATCTATTTGTTGTTGCCATTTTCTAGGGGCAATTAAGATAATCCAGATGATTGTACAACAGACATGATCCAATCATGGTATCAGTTTCTTCTTGGCACTGTTTCTTTTCCTCAATGTTCTCCTTTGAAAGCCAAAAAACCCCCGCCCGCTCACTGTTTTAGGGAAATGAAATGCGTTGCAACAACCAGAGGGGATATGTTCTCTGTTCTGAAGCAGCAGCTGATGGCTCACTGTGTTCTGTTGCCTTTAGAACGTGATAAAGAGAATCGTCATCGTAAACGTAGCCACAGTCGTTCACGGAGTCATGACAGGAAACGTCGCAGTCGTAGCCGTGACAGGCGCAACAGGGATCAGCGCAGTGTTTCACGAGATCGCAGGAGGCGCAGGTACAGATCCTCAATATTTTTATACTGAGTAGAGAATCTTAGGCAAAACTTCAGAAACATGGATCCTTTTGCCATTCAGAATTATGCAGAATAGTGATTTTTCTGAAAACTGTAAATTTAGAGAAACAGTTTTTGAACATTCTTTGAGACCATAATAATATCTAATAATCCAGATTACTAGAGACCAAAAGTCTATTTTTGTAATATTGTAATTTTGGCAAATGGAGCTAATTAATTATCATTGGAAATGAATATTAGTTACCCTGCTGAAACTAAATTTGTTACAAAAGTGTGTTCAGGGATCGCCAAAATGAAAGTAGTTAATGTCAGAGCTATACAAGAGCATGCTGAAATTGCACGTAAGCCAGCGGTTCTCAGCCTATGGGTCGCGACCCCTTTGGGGGTCGAATGACCCTTTCACAGGGGTCGCCTAGGAGTCTGTCTGAGTCCCTCCACCACTCGCCTCGCTCAGCTAGAGCAACGCCTGAGCTGCAAAATCCAGAGGGTTGCTAGGCGGCGGCTGCGCAACCCCCCAAACTCTACCTTTCGTTACCAATTAGCATCGGGAGTTTTGCAGCTCCTGCCCTGCCCTGCGGCATGCGATCCGACTTCCCAACGACTGGCAGTCCAGAAGGAAGGGCAAAGGGGAGCTGCCCGCCTCCTTCGCCGTTATTTCTCCTGTGCTTGGCGGCTCCAGGTCCCGAGGCGTCCCTAACGCCTCCTGTGGGCCTCTCCCTGGACTCCGGATCCAACTGGGGTCTGCTTTCTGCTGCGTGGACCGAGCTCATTGCGGGGGCTCCTGTGCGCGCTTCAGCCGCGGAGAAAGCAGGCAGGGCCGAGCAAAGGGCTTTTCTGCAGCGCTCTCCCCATCTGTTTCATGGGCTGGAAAAGGGGGGCAGGCTTGGCTGCGAAGGTGCTGGCTGGTTGCGCCGGGAAGGGCCAAGAGGAAAGGAGCACCCGAGCCCGCGGCGCCGGGTACAAACCCCGAATCGCCTGTTGGACTCAGGCATCGGGTTCCCCTTCGGTACCCCGAGGCTTGACGACAGCCCTCCCACCCCAAACTGGTCAATTCAGTCCTGAATTCAAGTTCAGTGGCATAACTCCCTCAGAGAGCTCCGTGGTAGAGAAGCCTGCAGGTTGTGCTCTCCAGCCCCCTAAGCAAAATGGACCGCAAAATGGTCCTTAAAGGCAGGGCGATGCTGGTGTGCAGACTAGCTTCTAACCACCGTTTAACCTCCCATGCGGGCCTTTGCGAATCCGGCCGCGGAGCCTTAGCGCTCAAGAGGCTGTGAGAATTCAGACAATTGGAGGCATTGTGGAAAATGATCTTCGTTGTGCTCTTGCAAAGAGTGCCCCAAGAATTTCTGATCTGGTGAGAAAGAAGCAATCTCAACCTTCGCACTGATGTTGGCTTTTTACGCATACTGTCGCAAAATGTAGCAATGTAGTTACTGTTGTTATATTAAGAGTGTTACCCATGCTACACCATGCTTCAAGACAAAAATTTCATTTATTTGTAATTAGAAATAAATATTTCACAATATATAATTACATATTGTTTTTGTGATTAATCACTATGCTTTAATTATGTTCAATTTGTAACAATGAAAATACATCCTGCATATCAGATATTTACATTATGATTCATAACAGTAGCAAAATTACAGTTATGAAGTAGCAACGAAAATAATTTTATGGTTGGGGGTCACCACAACATGAGGAACTGTATTAAAGGGTCGCGGCATTAGGAAGGTTGAGAACCACTGTAAGCAGTACCTTCTGTAAATTATGTACTACATCCTTTGTAGTCTTGCCAACTATTTTGCCTCTGCATATTGGGTGAGTTGGGAAATGAAGAATTGAACAAAGCTTCAGGAGACTAAAAAGAAAGGAGTAGCAGAGAAATGTAATACAATAGAAACTATTAGGTTGTTTTTTGACGTTAAATTTTTGTTTACCATATCTTTTTTGTAAAATGTGGGATTGGAAAGCCTACAAACTGCTTTACAATTATATTTCTGGTTTTCTCCTTGTCTTTAAACTTTTGTTTCCTTGGCCAGCAGGACTATTGCAGTATTTTGCTGTATCTTTATCTTATATATGTGATTGAAACAGCTTTTCTCCAGCACTGGAGATGGAGAATCCACCAATGGGTTTAGACTGTATTCCTGCCCAATCATCAAGTCAGCCAAAGTTGCCACGCCCGTCCTGGACCATAGAGATCCCAGTCTTGACTTGATCTCGCCCAGGACAGACGTGCAAGTTTGGCTCTTAGGCAGGTACAGTCTCCATTGGTGGATTTTTCAGATCCAGTAGTTGAGCAGTGCTGTATTCAGCACAAAGATTAGTTTTATATTAATAATTTGTTTTCCATTCAGGAACACTCTAAATTCTTCTATTCAAAGATTCCAGTTTGGGGGGGGGGAACAGAATAACTGAGGGCCAAAGGAAGGGGCTCCTTCCTTTTCTTCCTTTCCTTGCTTTTCCTTTCTCCTCTCTGATACACAACCTTCCCCAAAGCCCCTAAATGGTTCCCTCTTTTTTCTATCTTCTGCGGACTAATGGCTGTTAGTTCCCAACTGAATCTCGATCGGCTAATTGTTGCCGGAGCTTGCAGCTGCAGCTCCGTTGCCTCGTGGCAAGCTCAGGCGGGGGGGGGGGGGGAATTATCTTTTATCCAAGCCGGGGTTTTTTTTCGGACTTTTCGTTCCACTTGATATCGGAGCTGCGGCTGCAGCTCCGCTCCCCATTTAAGCCCCTCATGTTTTTCTGGTTGTTAGCTTACTTCTGAAGCTGCGATCATCCCTCTCAGGCTGCAGGCACGCCACGTGCCAAATGGCATCCGCTAATCAGCTGTTCGGCGCTGAACAGAGGGACGAGGAAATTTGATTTTTTCTTAAAAAGGCATTAGTTGGGGGTGCGGAGTTCTCCCAGATAGGGAGTTCACTCGTACTGCGCCAGTCCTTTTTTTCTGGAGTCTTCAAGCCGCTTCTTTACAAGCGGCCGCCATTTTGTCCACGTGGACGGCCTCCGGAAAATTTCGCAGCGCTCTAAAGGAATAATTGGAGGAAGGGGCTCCTTCCTCCTCTTTAAGAACAGGGGGCTGGTGAAATTAGGCAGTTTGGGAATAGCTATTCCCAGTTCCACCATACCAGGCAGGCCGCCATTTGCGCAGGGCCGCCATATTGTCTGATAAATAGGCTCTTATCACCTTGAGGCCTAAGACCTCGAGGTGCATCCCATTAGCTCTTTCAAGAGTTCCCTGTGTTCCATTCAAATTGAGAACCAGGGAATCATTGTTTGTTTCACATAACAAGATAGGCCAATCTTTTTGGTCATTCTAGGTGATTGTTCTACAGACTTGGTGTCTTCAGCCATACCCTGCTCATTCCAGACTCACTGTGATTTGTGTTTATTGAACCACAAACTATTTTATCTGGGTTCCAGGCGTACCCCATCGTGCGTCTGTTCTTATCCACAACTGCCCTAGCCGGATTTCAGGCGCCCCCTGTCGTGTGTCTGTCCTTATCCGTGCACCAACTATAGCTGGGTTCCAGGCGTACCCCATCGTGCGTCTGTTCTTATCCACGCTGCAGACTTACCTGGGTTCCAGGCGTCCCCACTAGTGCTCCTGTTCTTATCCAGTGTTTAATACTCTCTGCATCTCAGGGGCCCCCTATCGTGTTCCTGCAGTATCAGAGAATGGAGGAGTCTATGTCTACTACAAAGGGCAGCCTACCATCCTCATCGGCTCCAATGAATCCTATTTCACCTAGTCTGGTGAGCGCAGATAAAACTGCGACAAAAAGCAAGGACAAAACTACCAAAGCCTCTAAGAGGTCTGAAAAGCAGGCCAGCCGGAGACACCAAGCTGTGGAAAAAGAATTTTCCAAAGCATAAAAAAGGGCCAGGATAGAGACCTCCCAAAATGAGGGGTTGGTCTTGGACCTACCCTTAGGTCACCCAACCTCCCCCCTGGGAATATGGTCAACGGGAGAGTCTACTCATTCCCCTGCGCAGAGTGGAACTGGTGGAATCCTCCCGGCTTCCCAAACCACGGCTATGAGGGTCCATTATGGGACCCCCTGAGGCGACCTTCACTCCTACTGTGGCCGGTCTCCGTCCAAGTGAGCCTGTCCTCCTCCGTCTCACCTTGTTGATAGCGCAAACGGTAGACCGCGCGCTTGATGCCAGGGCGCAGGCTTCTGGTTCAGGGGCTGTCCCCCCTCCCACTACATACCAAGTGGCCCCTCAGACCTATTATGCTCCATCTTCCCCATCTGGGTCTACCTGCTTGAGGGTTCATCCCTTCAGGCACATGACATTGAGCAAAAGATTCCAATGTCTGAGGAGGAGGAACCTCCCCCAGAAACCCCCTCATTCAGTGGTCTCTTTAATCCTTCCTTCTTCGTCACCTTGCTCTGCAAGGCCACATCCACAGCCCATTTAGGTCCTGACCCTTCCGCATCAATAACCACCCTCTTCCCAGAATCGGAGGCGGATCCAAATTTCACCGAACCGGTGGCTGCTCAGCATCGCATCCCGTGTCCCTCCATGTTCTTGAATGCGATAAGGAAACAATGGACATCTCCCGCCTCCTTTCCTCTTCCAAATAGTACTGATAAAAGGTTATACAATGTGGCTAAGGACTTGGAGGAGACACTGGAATTGCCTGTGGTGGACGAGCCATTCGGGCCCCTAGTATCTCCCACTGCCATTCCCGGGGATGTCTCTGAGGCCCTCAAAGCAGAGGATCATAAGTGCGAACTCACCTACTGTAGGACACATCAGGCTGCTGCATGGGCCATTAGGGCGGCCACTTCAGCATCCTTTTTCAACAGGTCCGCTCTCTGCTGGCTCAGGCAACTCCAGGCCCGTATTCCAGCGGAGGATATCCGTACACACCAGGATCTTAGTAAGATGGTGGCTGCCACAGAGTGTGCGTCAGATGCCACCCTCCAGGCTGCCAGGATTTCCTCCAGGGTATGCTGTCTAACGTAACTGGTCGCCGTATGCTGTGGTTGAAACACTGGCACGCAGATGCCAAGTCTAAGTGGCGTCTCTCGGCTGCTCCATATCAGGGAGGGAAACTATTTGGGGAAGCGTTAAATCCTTATTTAACTGAAAACAAGGATAAGCGCAAGGTCCTCAATCACCTCATTAAGAAGGCAGACAAGCGGTCCAATTATTACCAACGGAGGCAGCCTTTTCGTGCAGGGGCTAGGTATAGTTACTCACAACCTACACATCCCTTCTCAGCCAGACAGGAGAGACAGCCTGACAGGCAGACAGCCAGACCTAGACAGCAATTTCAGGGCAAATGGCCCTTTCGCGGGAACAGCCGACCATTCCGCCGGTCCAAGTGACTCTCCGGCGATTCCTCCCATAGGTGGCAGACTCTCTTTGCCCACCAGTGGGAGGCCATCACCACAGACACGTGGGTACTAAATACCATACGCCACGGTCTGTTCCTAGAGTTCATGTCCCACCCTCCAAGTCGATTCCTATCTTGCCCCTACCCGCGAAGCCGAACAAAAAAGAAACTAATGAACGAGGCCGTTCAACATCTGGTGAGCATACAAGCCATAGAACCGGTGCCGGTGGACCAGAGAGGTCGATGGTTTTATTCTATCCTCTTTGTCGTTCCAAAAGCATCAGGGGGATGGAGAGCAATTTTGGATCTCAAAGACCTGAATTTTCATCTGACATACTGCAAATTCAAAATGCAAACGCTCCGCTCCATCTTGGGAAGCGTAAGAAAAGGGGACTTCCTGACGTCTATCGATCTTACGGAAACATATCTTCATATCCCCATCTCTCTCGACCACCGCCAGTTTCTAAGGTTCGCATACAAAGGACGCCATTTTCAATACAGGGCGCTCCCATTTGGCCTCTAATCGGCTCCCAGGGTATTTACCAAGATCCTGGTGGTCCTGGCAGCTCACTTGTGAATGATTCCAGTAAGAGTCCAATGTTACCTGGACGACATATTAATCCAGTCACCGTCCGTCCAGTCCGCCTTGACGGACCTCGAACTGGTGGTAAAGCTGCTTCAGGACCATGGGTTTTCCATAAATTTTCCCAAAAGTCATATGGTCCCTACAACCAGGCTGTTGCACCTCGGGGCCATCATAGACACGGTGGAGTGCCGGGTGTATTTATCTCAAGAACGCCAGAACAGCATAAGAGAGGCAGTCCTCAAATTACGCAGGAGTCAGACAGGTACACTGGTCAGTCTCTCCCAACTGTTAGGCAAAATGATCTCGGCCATAGCAATCGTTCCCTGGTCCAGGCTCCACTCCAGGGAACTACAATGGTTCATGCTCCCCTTCCAGAGACAGAACCTCAGTGCCTCTCAACGAAGGGTAAGACTCCCACAACAGGTAGTACGTTCCCTCACGTGGAGGCTATCGCGCGCCATGCTCAAGGGGTCATGTTTCAGGGAACCAGACCGGATAGTACTAACAACCGATGCCAGCCTGTTCGGCTGGGGAGCACACCTTCGTTCACAGTGGACACAGGGCCATTGGTCTCGCTCAGACCTTCGTCACAACATAAATTGGCTCGAGTTACAGGCCATACATCTAGCCCTTCGCCATTTTCACAGCCTGACAAAAGGGCGTCACGTGCTGGCCCTCACGGACAACGTGGCAGCCAAGGCTCACGTAAACCAACAAGGGGGCACCAAATCTCGGGCCTTACTGATCGAGTCGCTCTTACTGGGATCTTGGGCAGAACACAATCTGGCCTCCATCAAGGCCGATCATATTTCAGGGGAGACAAACATCCAGGCCGACATCCTGAGCAGAACAACGGTGGATCACTCGGAGTGGCGGCTTCACCTGAAGGTTTTCAGAGAGATCTGTCACTGTTTTGGCCTTCTACTTGTGGACCTCTTTGCATCCCCGAACAAAGCCCAGCTGTCTCGGTTCTTCTCCCGGTTTCCGGCCCCAGGGGCGGAAGGGACGGATGCTCTTCGGAGTCCATGGCCACAAGGTCTGCTCTATGCCTTCCCCCCTCTACCTCTTATCCCGGCGGTAATACGCAAGCTTCTTCGGGAGTGAGCGGAGATACTCCTGGTGGCTCCTTATTGGCCAAGGAGGCATTGGTTCGCCAACCTGATGAGCCTCGCTCTAGCAGGCCCTTGACGGATTCCTCCGGAACGGGTCTCTCTCAGCCAGGGGGTCATTCTTCATCTGGATCCCCAATGGCTCCAGTTAACCGGGAGCTATGCTCACCAGGCGTCATTAAAGTGATCCAGGCCTCCCATCGTCCTTCCACAAACCGTATTTACGAGGCCACGTGGAAGAGTTTTCAAACATGGTGTTCTGGTCGACACCTGACTCTCTCGGAACTCACGGTTCCCCATATACTGGACTATCTCTTAGAAGGCCTGGAAAGGGGCTTGGCCCCAAACACATTGCGTAGACAGATAGCTGCTTTCTCCACAGTCCTCACCTGTGATCCCGTGGGGTCTTTGGGACATCACTCTTTAGTTCGCTCATTCCTTAAGGGAGCTTCCAACACCAGGCCCCCTACGGTGCACAGGTACCCTTCATGGGACTTACCACGGGTACTTCGGGCTCTTACAAAGTTCCCCTTTGAACCCCTGAGGACGTGCGATGTTCGCTACCTGTCTCACAAGGTGGCATTCCTGGTGGCAATCATGTCGGCACAACGTATTTCAGAATTGGCAGCACTTTCCACACGGGATGATCTGTGCGTTTTCCACCAGGATCGAGTGGTCCTTCAACTCGACCCTACTTTCATTCCGAAAGTCAACTCTCTGTTCCATAGATCACAGGAGATAGTGTTGCTGGATTTTTGTCCCAATCCATCACATGCTCTGGAATGGCAATGGCACAGTCTGGATGTCCGCAGGGCTCTTCGGTACTATATTTCGAGAACAGCGGAGTTCCGCAAATCAGAAGCCCTCTTTGTGTCCTTCCATTCTTTCTCCAGGGGTCGGAAGGTTTCCTCTTCCACAATTGGCAGGTGGATCAGGGCATGCATCGCCGGGGCTTATCAAGCTGAGTCATTGCCGGTTCCACGTCACGTTACAGCCCACTCTACAAGGAGTGCAGCTACTTCTGCGGCATGGGCCACACAGGCGTCCATTGAGGACGTCTGCAGGGCGGCTACATGGACTTCACCATCTCCCTTCATACAGCATTACAAGATTGATAGATTTGCCTCAGCTGAGGCTTCATTCGGTAGGAGAGTTCTCCAACAGGTCTTACACCAAAGTGCCACACCGGACCAGTTTACTACCCACCCTCAGGGACAGTAGGCTTTGGTATGTCCCATTGGTGGATTCTCCATCTCCAGTGCTGGAGAAGGGGCGTTGTCTTACCTGAACGCCTTTTCTCAGCACGGAGATGGAGAATCCACTCCCGCCCTTGTAGGTCATTTAGGCCTAGGGTTAGTTAATTTTATGAGCCACAACGTCTTGCTGTCAGTCAGTGGCTACGCTCGCATCAAGACTGGGATCTCTATGGTCCAGGACGGGCGTGGCAACTTTGGCTGACTTGATCTGATTGGGCAGGAATACAGTCTAAAACCATTGGTGGATTCTCCATCTCCGTGCTGAGAAAAGGCGTTCAGGTAAGACAACGCCCCTTTCCTTTGAAAACCCTGGAATTTTATTATTGATAATCAAACACTCTTCTTACTGATTAATATCTGGCATCCAGTGTCCTTGGTGATGGATACACATGATATAGGTATTTGTGCCTGGACACTTTTTAAACCCAGTTAGAAATGTCATATGCCACAATAATAAATGAATAAAGTCCTTTATGGAACTTTTTTTCTTACACTGCTCATTTGTCTACATTGGTTGCACCTCTGCTCACAGTTGCAAGGTTGACAAAGCTATTAAATTAATGTTATTACATTTCTATGAATGTTTTTCTGGGGCTGCTTTAAACCCATTTTGTTTTTGCTTTTCAGATCTCCTCTAAGCCTGTCAGGTCCTCTAAGGTAAGCATTGCCAGTTCTTCCTAGTGCTGCCAAGGACAACAAAAAGCCATAGGAGGCTTCACTAAAAAAAACCCTAAAATTAAAGGAAACAATGCAAGAATCAGAATTAATTGTAGGGGTTGTTAAATTAAAAAGATTGATCCTGGATATTATGTGTATAATATCCCAACTGGAATACGTGTAGACTTGACTAGGAATTCATTTTAATGTTAAGATTACAGTAAAGTATGTTTTTTTTTCTTTCTTCCTACTAATATTTTACTCTTGCTCCCCACTACAGCCGTTCTCCCCGGCATGAGAAGAAGAAGAAAATCCGCAAGTATTGGGATGTCCCTCCTCCAGGTTTTGAGCACATTACACCCATGCAGTATAAAGCTATGCAGGGTAGGCTTCTCTTTGCTTAAGTCGCCTTGATTCACTCAGTTTTAGAACAGGGATAGGCAGCTTGCATAATTTAAAAATCTGAAGCAAGCAGTTTTGATCTCTCTCTGGTAACAGCTTTTTGTCCCTTCCCTGGCAGTTTGAACTTTGGGCGGGTCAGTAATAGAGAGCATGTGTGGCCCTACTCGCTAGTTGCTTCATTGCACATCTACCTTGAGTGGCCTCCTTCAGTATCTCATCTATGTCTCCTCAAAACATGTCTCACCAGTCTCTGTAAGGCTTGCAGTTTAGTTAACATCCATGAATTTGATTATCAATATATTATAACTTTCATTGGTGAAATTCTTTTTATTAATCTTTGGATTTTTGTATCTTGAGTTACAATAATTATAATTGTTGCCCTTCCATCATGCTACAAACAATGCATAAAAATATCATAATGAGATTTTAAAATGGGGTTAATAATTTTATTACATTGATAAGCTGCTTGGCTCTTAGCAACTCTGGACAGTTTGTAAATTGTTAAAAACATTTAAAACTAGAAATACAGAAACAATATAAAACAGAAGAACAGAGATAGCAGGCCAAATAAACCTGGACTAACAATGGGAACAGGGAAAAAGAGGAAAATGATGTCAGTTGTCCTTCCAAAGGGATGGTTGAAGAATCATGTCTAATAGACCGTTTCTGAAATGTACCTATGTGCAGAATCCCACAAGAGTGCATAGGAGCTAAAGTGCTATATCAAACTGCAAACCCTATTAAATGTCAATTGAAGGCATATCCAGTACTTCCTGCAAGTCATAGCCACAAAATTGTTTGTCTGTGATTTAACAATAAGCATGTTTTTAACTGCTACTTCTGGATTTCATTAACCACAGAGCTTTACCTAAAGATTGTTCTGTGGTTTATGTGACAGAACATCTAGGTTTTATTAATCATAGACCAAATTCATATTTAAATTTGGCTGGTGTTTTTCAGTAGCAGAGCTGTATGATGTTATTAATCTTAAACAAACCACAGGCTGTCATGTCTGTAACTGTGCTGCTTAGAAGGAAGAAGCAGTGAGTATGTGTGAACCAGTTTGATATAATGATTAAGGTGCTAGCCTGGAAACCAGGAAACTCTGGAGTTCTAGTCCCACCTTAGGCATGAAAGCTGGCTGGGTGATTTGGGGTCATTCACTCTCTCAGCCCAGCCCACCTCATAGGGTTGTTGGGAAAATAGGAGGAAGGAGTTGGCTGCCTTGAGTTTCTTATAAAGTAATAAGGTGGGGTAAAAATTAATAAAAAAGAACACATGATTTTAAAGGCACTGAAAAGGCCTTTAAATGGCATTGAAAAGCCTCAGTCTAGGAGTTCCCCAATTTGACCTTATAACAACTATAAACCATGTTGTGATCAGAATGTTCTGTTTCAACTTGGGAGCATTTTTCCTGTACCTGGTGCATTTTGGGTTGATGATTTACTGGGCATAATGGAAAAAGATAGCTGTGGTCTTTGCTGGTGAATAGATGGTTATTTTTTTACTGAAGAAATAACAAAATTAACACTTTTACGTGTTTTGAAAAGTAATTGGATTGCTAGTTCTCTTCATCATTCCATGTATGTTTTTATAACACCTTAATTCTCACTGTTGCTACAGATTATTTTGGGCTGTTCAAAATGTTCTTAACTCCAGAATAAGGTATTCTGAGTGTTTTGGAAGTGCTCTTATCTTCAAATTAGACCTATTTTAAACCACTTCTGTAACACACAAAATAGGCCTATTTTGGGGTTGGCATGTTTCATAATGGTATACTGTATTTGGCACATCCTTAATCCTTTGTATTTATGTCATCAAGACTTTCCCAATATATCATGTTTTTATCAGAATCAGAACTGGTAACTTTCACTATACTTTTTCATTTCTAGCTGCGGGACAAATTCCAGCTACAGCCCTACTACCAACCATGACTCCAGATGGGCTGGCAGTAACACCTACACCTGTGCCTGTAGTCGGCAGCCAAATGACACGACAAGCTCGACGTCTCTATGTTGGCAATATCCCTTTTGGAATCACTGAGGTACTTGTTAGCTTGCGCTGTTATCTCTGCTCAGCATTGAAACTTTTGGCTTCTGCAACAAGTGCTCAATTTCAGTGACACCACCAGAAAAAGCAGCCTGGTTTGGTATTTGTTTCTTTTTTATTTTCAAAAATATGGGGGTAAGAATGGAAATGGGAGTGCTCCTCCTACTCAGAGGAATTTCACTTCCAGTCTTATTTTGCAATTTTTGGATCAAAAACTACATATTTGACATTTTGCCATTGAATTTGAAGATTTGCAAAGGGAATACTGGAAGTTTAAGTTGGAAGAGCTGACTGAATCTCTAAATGCAGCCATGCTCAAACTGTTGTTATGAGCTGGCATCTTAATGACTCAAATTTGATAGATACAAACTTTTCATCAACGAATCACATGAAATGAATTTTTGCTTTCCTTGAACTGGTACCTTCCAGATATACTGATGGGAATTGTAGCCAGACTGAAAGGATATTCTAAATATTCCTTCCTATCGGATCATGTCTTATCCAGACACATTTTAGTGTTTGTTTTTAAAAAGAAAACTGTTTGATTTGGGGTTACTGCCATTCACTTTTTTGAGATTGGGTGCAATAACATAACCATCCTTAGTGGTGCTGCCAAAATTGGTTAAATGGTGGCTTGAAGCTCTGCTGAGCATACAGAAAAAGCAGCTCAACTGTTTTTGTCTATGTGACACAGATAACAGGATGCTGATTTCAAAGGACATTGCTTGCTTTTCATTCATTCTGAGTCAAAATGACTACATTAAGTCAGTGAGTTGCTCAGTTTAATATAGTATCTTTTCTCGGCATCTTTTAAATTTGTCTTTTACAATTGATACTGACATTTGATCAATGTTGTAGGTCTGAAGAGGTGAATTCTGATTTAGACATCCGGATATGGGAATGGGGCATTATTATTTCATTAAATTTGTTATGACTGCTACTCCACTAGACCCTGGGCAGCATTATATTTTATTTGCAGTCTGACTGTAGCTCAGTGGTGCTTATATCTAGTAGAGGGAGATGTATTACAACCTAAATGACCAGAGAAATAAATATGGTTGCTTGTTATTTAATTATCCCTACCAAAAAGAAAAAGAAAGACCAAAGAGTTTTCCATTTCTCTTTAAGTGAATAGTGTATGGGACTGCAATCCTCATAGCTTCACAGTTTGCTACCATCATAGCAGGCAAGTAGGAAATGTTATTTTGTAATCTATTTGTGGTCCAGGTTGCCATTCCAGCTTATATCATACATCTACTCTTTGCATCTCTTTCCATGATTCCAATAGGAAGCAATGATGGACTTCTTCAATGCCCAGATGCGCCTTGGTGGCCTTACTCAGGCTCCCGGTAATCCTGTCTTGGCTGTGCAAATTAACCAGGACAAGAACTTTGCTTTTCTGGAGGTGAGTTTACAGTGGCTCAAAACAGGTTAAAAACACTGATTTACTCGCACAATTATGATTCTGGAGAAATCAAAGCAAATGCATAAAATTGTTTCATATAGACTTGTTGAATGTACAAAATATAACATAGGTAGTCCATGTTCATGAGTTCTAAAGCTTGATTATGTATGAGGCTCTATAAGAGCTATTCTCTTTTTATATCTTTTACTGTGATCTTAGGCCACAACTGTGGAGCTTGATGGTGTAAGAGTAATCCAGCCTCTGCATGTTAAATTTAATTTAACATTTAAATTTAATTAAAAGCCTAAATTCAGTTTTTAGAAAAGATTTCCATTGAGTAATGTGATAGTAGGAGAGGAAACATTTACAATAGTAATTTATGCAAATGCTGAAAAACCGGATGGAAAGATATCCATTCTTTTCCAATATATGAAACAGAAAAGCCAGGAGACAGTGGGATTGACCTTTACTGGATGCAAGACATTTTAGAAATAGTAGTGTCTTGCTTATGTTGGTAGAACTTCTAGCCCACTGAATAACACCAAACAGCAAGTTGGAATTAGACAGAGATTTATTGGCTACAACAGTTTGCAAAGCGTGGTGGACTCCAAATAAATATTTGAGCCACACCTGGTCACAGCAAAAACACACATTATATACATTCTATCCCGACGCCTTGGCCCCTCCTCTGAGGTTACAATCTTATCAGGATCGCCTAAACAAAATACATTATCCCTGCCCCTCACTATTTTGCTTCACCTATTCCCTTATATGTACTTTATCATGAAATCCTATAGCTCAGTGTGGAAATCCTATAGCCTACGTGCAGAACTCTTCCAAGGTACGTGTACATGTAGAAATTGTGTAGAAATCTTGCAGTCTACGTGTAGAAATTTTGTGTAGAAATCTTGCAGTCTACGTGTAGAAATTTTGTGTAGAAATCTTACAGTCTACGTGTAGAAATTTTACAGAGTACGTGTCACTTTTTATTCTAAAATTTTATTCCTAATTCATACTTAATTAAATTTTAGAATCTTCTTAAATTCATTTCAATCTCTTCTTTGTGATTATTCTCTATTATGTCTACTTCGTCTTTGATTTCCTTAAAGGCTAACAGTGCCTGTATCTTTTCCTCCTGTTTGATGCCATCCATTATACTGGTTATAGTTGTATGGACTAAATTTTTAATTATAGGAATTAGGCAGGGCAAACACATTAGTCCTACTAATATTATGCCCACCATGAATAATGCTTGTTTCCAATTGCGAAAGATTCCTCCCAAAAATCCCCCTTCATCTAAAAGACCAGTCCAAGTCTGGAGTGGAACATGTACAAGTTGTCTCATTTCAGTGGTTAATTGCTTCACTTCTGCACCTGTTTCATCTATTTGTAAGCAACAATTTGTTAAATTAAACTTCCCACATACCCCTCCTTCCTTAGGTAATATATCTTTTCTTTCTTTATAGTGATATAAGTTAATGGATCTGTTCCTGTTCCGTCTATCCCAAATCCATAACTTACTATATCAGAATTGTTCTTAGTGATTTCCAACTCCATCATATTAGTTCCATATATTCTTTTAAATTTGGTAATCCATTACATCCTGGATAACCTCCTCTAGTGTAACCACACACACAACTCCACCCTGAACATTTAATAGATCCCCCACAAAGTAACCATTGATTGGGGTTTCCATTTGCAAAGTTCAAATTGGTGGGACATATTTATGATTTTGTTTATATGCTATGATCCAACTAGAGTCTCCACACTTTGTGGCGAGATAAGATAAACTTAATACTGTGCATGCATCAAATTGTATCAAAGCTTTTTCTGTCCCCTTTTTCTAATATTTTAGTAGAATTGACGTATATTAATCTTTCTTCACCTTCACGTCTCAGTCTCACTCCTACTTTAGCTAAACCCACATATATACTGAAATTCAAATATGTTAGCATCGATGGATCATAGCACTGTATCTTTTTGTCTCTTCCCTTACAAACTGAATATTGTGTTTTATTTAATTGACATATAGATTGAAATATACACCCTTTTGGTGGCATTGGTAATGCAGGCTCACATCCTTCTGCTTCTGTTGCTCTTCTATATCACTCCCTAGAGAGGGAGAGATATACAGCCAGGGACAAATATTCACATTTTATATTAATTTATATTATACTTTATATTAATCTTCTTCTAAACTGTGATATTTTATGACGGCTTCTCGTTGTTCTTCCTGGACTAATTGGATTGAAGGAGTATCTTTTAGAGTATATCTTACCACTCCAGTCAATGTCTCAGTATATTCCTCAAAAGGTTTCAATTTCTTTTCAATGAGTACTATATCGTATGGTCCAAAATGTTCTTCACATCCAGTACATCTTACACAGTCAATACAATGGAAACAACAACGATCAACATGGCATTTACAGTCACAGTACCAACACATTTAAACAGGAATTTTACACAGTATCAATTTAAACGAGTCGTCACCCGGAACACAGGTCCACTGTCCTTTTGGTTCAGCTACTGGTCCCTTCACTCGTGTATAATGAGTCCACCCTTTTTCTTTCATCCGAACTGCAGTTTCAGAGGTCAGCAACGCATGGAATGGTTCTTCCCACTTAGGTTGCAATTTCTCCTCCTTCCACATTCGGATCAGGATCCACTGTCCCACCTCAAACTTGTGGACAGGAAATTCCAAAGGGGGTGTTTGGATCAGCAAGCCTTGTTTCCTGCAATGATCAAGATACTGCGACAGTTTATGCACATAATGTCTTATTACTTTATCCCTTGTTACTAAAGAGTGCATGGAAATGCTTCCAGGCATAAATGACACACCATATAACAATTCATAAGGAGACAATCCTAAATCTTTCCGTGGTCGTGTTCTTATTTGCAACAATACTAAAGGTAAACATTTTATCCAAGTCATTTGAGTTTCATATTGTGGAATTTCCCACTTGAGGTAATTTAAAATCAACTTGAATGCATTGAAATAGCCTCACCATTAGATGTTATAGAGCATTTTATGTGTTTGTCTACATATCATACTTATCATATAACCAACCATATATTAACCATAGAAAAGTATCAATTATCCCTCCCCTAGCCATTTCTTTGTCCGTATGTATTTACAAACAGATTACTTAGTAAAGAGCCAACAAAGGAGCGCTCACCAAACTCTGCTTGAGTTTGTTTGCATACAAATCTTTATTCAAAACAACATAGTTCATTTATAATCCCAATTTTTTTTTCTCAACTCCTTCATTTTAAACAAGGGTTGAATTATAATTCCTTCAATTCTCTTAGGTATTATTATTTATTTATTTTTTATCAGTGTGTCCTGCACAGAGATAAAAACATAAAAAAACAAATAAAACAACAACAACAAAAAGCAACTGCACAAAATAAATAAATAAACAAGCTTAATAAAATATTCTGAGTTACTGAAATAGTTTTGTATCAAACTCTAGTATCAACTCTTTGGTTTTAATATAATTTTTGTCAAATTCCAATTTAATCAGATTCCATTCAGATGGAAACAAATTTCCATTAAATAGGTTAAATCATTTATAAATCTAAACAAATCAATTCAAAGTCATTTCTATTGGTTAATGGTTATATAGGTGTATTCCAGTTCTTCTCATACTTCATTTATTTAAAAAAATAACCTTATTTCTTACTGCAAGAATGGGTATTAAATTTCACATCCAGCTCACCTTCCTCAAACCAGAATTCTAAGCAGAAAAAAAAAGTTAAAAAGATCAGACCCCCCTTTTCTTTTCTTTCTCTCTCTTGCTCTTAAAGCAACACAGCCAGCTGGGGGTGGGGGGAAAGAGATAGGAAAAGAAGAAGAAATTATGCAACAATTTCACCACTAACAAAATAGTTTTCTCTTCACATGCATTTTCCATTTCACTTTTACAGTAACAAAAAAAAATCTGCAGCTTACTGTTTCTTTCACAGTCTGGGATGGGGGAGAAACACTCTGTCTCTCTCTCTCTCTCTCACACACACACACACACACACACACAGGATCAGCATATCCACACATTCACTTCCATTCAAACTGCTTGTATAAGCACTTTCACATACAGATATTTCATTTCATACTTTCTCCTGACAAACAAATAACTATTATTATAATTTCAAAGAACTGTTCAAAAGCCAATGAGCTCCTTTCCTCTCCCAATTTCCTTTGCTCTTAGAGCTTGCCTATTAACTTTCTTGCAAAATGAGACATCTGGCCATTATTTGTTTCACAACAGTGAAAACTCCTGTAGCCATACCTTTCAGAAACACGTCTTCTAAAACCCTCATGGAGTGTTTGGATTGCTTCACGTGTTACGGCTTTATTCAACACCTGCTATCCATCAGATAATATCCATTTTCCTTCTGTATTCTTTTCCTTTTTTTATTACTTGGTTTATTGTGGCAACCATCATTTTATTCTGTTGCCTAAATTTCTCTACATATACCTTTGCATATATACCTTTTGTGCTGCCTTTAACAAGTCATCTATACTTTTCCCTGTCCATCCCTCCAATTTTTGTAATTTCTTACTTATATCCGGCCAGGATTTTACCACAAATTGTATTTTTACCAGAAGAGTATTTGCTGGGTCATCTGGATCAGTTCCAGAATACTTCCTCATTTCGTCTTTCAGTCTTTGGAGGAATGTAGCTGGAGATTCTTCTTTTTCTTGTTCTATCATTAAAGCTTTACTCATGTTTTGTGCTTTTGGAACAGCTTCTTTTATTCCTCTTATCAATAATACTCTCATATCTTCCATGTTTTGTCTATGTGCAGCATTATTATTGTCCCAATTTGGTCTTACTAAAGGGAACTTTGCATCTGCCAAAATTGCCCCCTGTGCTTGGGGGTTATGTTCCCTTGTCCAAATGTCTCTTGCTGCTCTTTGAATTAACTGTCTCTCTTCTGTAAATAATGTGCTCTGTATCACTCCTAATTCATCCCATGTGTATATGTTTGCTCCTAACAACAGATCCAGTTGCTCTGCTACCCCTATTGGATCTTCTATCATGCTTTTCATTTCTTTCTTGAAGGCACATAATTCAGATGCCTTTAAAGGCTCATGTACAAAACTGATACAGGCCTGTCCTTGGCCATCTACTCCATTGGGTACTTCTCTTAAAGGAAAAGCCTGTAGTGGTTTATCCTTAAAGGGAAAATTCTTTATATCTTTCTTCAATTGTTCCAATTCTTTTACTAATACCTTATAGGGTCCACCTCTCACAGCTCCCTGGGCTTGTGTTACAGGAGCTGGTAGGGGTGGTGGAATAGGTATTTGTACATTTGTTGGTTGTGGTAGATTAGGATTATAAAGTGGGGGTAATTATTTCATGGATTTTTCATCATCTTCTTCCTCTATTTCATTCTTCTCTTCTTCTTGTAAATATATTGAGGTTATTTTATGAGGGCTAGGGCCACTCATAGTCAAGGTGACCCATTTACCTGGGTTCCAAATTAAAGCATAGTCTAACTCATTGACTAATGATTTACATGTTTTCCTTGACACATACTCATATAAATTCTGACAAGCAAAATAGTCATTTGTTCCTAATCTAGGCCACTCTACTTTTTCATCTTCCCACCAGAAAAAACAACACAAATTAACCATATCTTCCTTGGTTATGTCTAATTTACTAATTACTTCATTATACGGAGGTTTTCCCCAATTACTCAACAAGATCCCTAATGGACTTTCTTTATCCATATTTAATTTGGGGTTCTTCCTTATTTTTCTCAAACACTTCTTTCCTGGAGTACTCCCTGTGTTGCCCATACTGGTTTACCGTCCTGTGTATTCTAATTGAGACTTCACGTAAATTCCTTAATTCACTCCCCCCTGATCCCCTTAGATATGCACTCGCATATCAGAGGTCCACTTTCGCTAAGTGGATACTTGGGATGTCACGCACACACTGTCTCAAATTCACACAGGCCTACCCAGTCTTCCCACCGACTGCCTAGGCAGTGTATACTGGCCACCCCAGAACACTTACCTAGGTCTGTGCACAGAGTTGCCCAGTTCCCGGAAGCCAGCAACACACCCACCGGTTCAATTCGTATCTCTGTCTAATATCAACTCCATGGGTTCGCCGAGGAAAGCGTTGCTGCTCCTTTACCAACAAGATGAGATAGACTGTCGAAATCGACAGGGCATGCCTTCCACGTCACCTTCTGGATCTGGTGCAGACAAACGATCCCGGTCTCGAGCCCCACGTTGGGCGCCAAAACTGTTGGTAGAAATTCTAGCCCACTGAATAACACCAAACAGCAAGTTGGAATTAGACAGAGATTTATTGGCTACAACGGTTTGCAAAGCGTGGTGGACTCCAAATAAATATTTGAGCCACACCTGGTCACAGCAAAAACACACATTATATACATTCTATCCTGACGCCTTGGCCCCTCCTCTGAGGTTACAATCTTATCAGGATCGCCTAAACAAAACACATTATCCCTGCCCCTCACTATTTTGCTTCACCTATTCCCTTATATGTACTTTATCATGAAATCCTATAGCTCAGTGTGGAAATCCTATAGCCTACGTGCAGAACTCTTCCAAGGTACGTGTACATGTAGAAATTGTGTAGAAATCTTGCAGTCTATGTGTTGAAATTTTATGTAGAAATCTTTCTGTCTGCGTGTAGAAATTTTACAGAGTACGTGTCACTTAACTTTACTTTTTATTCTAAAATTTTATTCCTAACACTTATTTGTTCAGTTGATAAATTCAGTAGCATTGTTTTCAAGAATTTGGGACTAATTTGAGCACTCCAATTGTGCTGCAAACTTGTTTCATTATTTAATTCTAATTAAAGGCATCTCTTGCTGATGCTACCCTTTGCTGAATGTCTGCATTTAATTGAACAGTAAAACATGGACTTTGTACAAACATGAAAAAAGCTAATATGAAATAGATTGTATGTCATGCATTAATGGACAGGAGATAGAAGTAAAAAGTGGAATGGGTGGCTTGTAGAAATAAACCCGGTATTCCTGCCCTCCCAAAAAATAAATAATTTTGTGGACCTTAAAGGTGAAAAAGTTGAATTATTTGGGACCTTAATCTTGATAAACATGAATATGCATTTAAATATGAGTTATCAGTCCCAAGAGAATTGTGAAAAATTTGCAATCTTCTAAAAACCTTCTTAAAATAAAAATGCTAAATGTAGTGGTTATGTGAGGCTTAGATTCCATCTGGTTGAGTTTCTTGAGCTTCTTTGACTTCTAACTTCATATTTTTTGTGTATTTTATCTACTCTAAATGCTTTGTGGACACATGCATAAATCTCCACTTCAGCTCAGGGCATGTCTCCTTGGGTGTACAAAATAATATCTTCCTTGTTCTATGTATTCTACAATCTTCCAGATTGTTGGTGAGAATTTCATTCCTTGTAAATTTTGAAAGATATGTCTACTGCTTCCATAACCGGGCATTGATTATCTAACCTCATATAAGTGTAGAATTTAATTGGAGATGCCTATTTTGCTTCTTGCCCAAGGTTTTAGAGTTCACTTGAAGATGGGTGAGGTGAAAAGTCCTGAGATAAGAATCGCAATAGCCATACATTCTATAAGAGACCATGACACCGATTTTCCCATTTGTTTTTTCCTTTTCTTTGCTCCAGTTCCGTTCTGTGGATGAAACTACACAGGCCATGGCTTTTGATGGGATTATTTTCCAGGGACAGTCACTGAAGATCAGACGCCCCCATGATTATCAACCACTTCCTGGCATGTCTGAAAACCCATCAGTTTATGTGCCAGGTGGGTTTATCAGAATTCTGCTGAATAAAGAAGTGCTGGTCATATATAGGGTGGGAAAAATTTAGCAATGTTGTATGCAGTGTATGTATAATTTCATATATTTTCCTGCCATGTCAACCCACTTCCTTCTTATAGGTGTCGTTTCCACAGTGGTCCCAGATTCTGCTCATAAACTGTTCATTGGGGGTCTGCCAAACTATCTTAATGATGATCAGGTCAGTCTGGGTATATTACATAATTCAGGATAACATGGGCAAGTGTTTCATTCTCCATTCTCCTTAAGTTTTAACCAGCTGGGACATGTTTCATACTCAGTGTAATCCTTTGCTAATGCCAGTTTAAGTCAGTTAATAGCCAGTTTGAGCTAGTATTTTATGGGAAATCCTTCTCCTGAAATATTTACTAATTTTAATAACTTTTTTACAAAAGCCAGATAAGTCTTTAAAGACTAGTTTTAATTCTTCACGGCTATCATGCTACTATGAAAGCTTGTATTTGGTATGATGACAATTGTTAACATTGTTTCTTCCTTCTCCATCAGGTCAAGGAATTGCTCACTTCCTTTGGACCTCTAAAGGCTTTCAATCTGGTGAAGGACAGTGCCACTGGCCTGTCAAAAGGTTATGCCTTCTGTGAATATGTGGACATCAATGTCACAGACCAGGTAGGTCCAGCCTCCCTTGTTCATCCTCTTTTCATTTTTGCTCTGCAGCGGCCCGCCAATCTTCCTGTGGAATGAGGGGGGTTCTTTGTCCTTTGAGCAGGTGGGGTGTTTTTTTCTCTCCTCCCCTCTAGGGGGTGCCAGCTTTTCTCTCCTTTACAGCACAGCTGCTGACTTAGCGGCAGACACCATCGAGTTAGTGTTCTGATCACTTCTGCTTTTTGTTCCCCCCCCAAAAACAACAACTCTCCCCGAATGTTAGTCGGAGAAGGCTTCGGCCTTTTTGCGAAGACCCTGGCCGCCGTGCCCGACCGAGAGCCGGTAAGAAGCCCTCCCCTCACCAGTCAGGGAAGAGCCGGGTCCGTAGTGCATTTCACCCATTTCCCTACCCCCCCCCAGTAAATTCTCTGTTATGCACCCCTCATAACTATGTTTCCTTTCTCTCGCTGTGCTTTCTGTTACAGCGGGGGGAGGAGGAACAGGCCCGTAATCAGCAGACATGCTTGCTGACTCCAGTGGGAGTTGTAAAATGCAAGTATTGACATTTATAGTTTAACAATAAAACAAAGGAAAAGCACCCCAGTTTCCCCTTGCCCTGTTGGAGAGGGGGGACCTGTGGTGGAGAGGAAACACCCCACAATTCCCAATAAGGCTCAGAGCGTGTCGGTGGTAATTTTGCATGCAGAGCATAAGCTCTTGTTTTTGGGTTGATCTCCAGGGTTATGCATGTGTTTCTTTGTAATTGAGTGCCGTTGTTAGCATGTATGGATACACGTATGTATGTGTGTATGTATGTATATATATATGTATGTCTGTCTGTCTTTGGTTATTCGGGTTTTCTCGCGCGTAAAATTGGAAGTGTCTTGGCGACGTTTCGACGAAGTCCCATTCGTCATCTTCAGGCTGGTGTTTTCAGCTTCGTGCTTCGAGGAGCAATGTGTGGTCTTAGCTGTTTCTTCCTTTTAACTGCCAGTGGGGGTATGAGCTGATTGGGTGGGAGCTTGGCTGTGTTCTGATTGGGTGGAGGTGTGTTCTGATTGGTTAGGGGCTTGGCTGTGCTCTGATTGGCTGGGGGGGTTGGCTGCGCTCTGATTGGCTGGGGGAGTGTTCTGTTTGGGTGGGGGCTTTGTTGTGCTCAGGTTAGTCTGAGTTGCAGGGGGGTTTAAGATGGTGGGCTGCCTTGCTATTTTTTGGCTTCGCGTTCGTGGTCGTGCCTCATCTTCATGGTGGGTGTCAGTTTGCTTCATGTATGGATTGGAGGGGTTTAAAGTGGCTAATGATGCAGCTGTGGTCTGGCTTCTGGTTTGTGGTCGTGCCTCAGCATCGGTGAGGGTTTGGGTTTGCTTTTTCCGTGGATGTGTGGTGGTGACATCCTGTGTTGTTTTCGTGAGTGTGGGTCTGGTATCATTTTTTGTGTTAGGGAGTCGTTTGTCAATAAGGGCGGGTTTCCAAATGGCTGGTAGGCGGGAGGTATCATCTCGTTTGTTCATGCTGTGTGGGCGTTTTTCTATCTCGATGGCTTCTCTGATTATTCTGTTATTAAAATGTTCAGTTTTGGCGATAGTTCTGGTATTTTTAAAGTCAATTTCATGTCCTGTGGCTTTAAGGTGTTGGACCAGGGAAGATGTTGGTTCCTCTTTTTTGACTGAGTTCTTATGTTCTTCAATGCGTGCACTTATTCTTCTGTTGGTTTGTCCGATGTATGTGTTGGGACAAGCAGTGCATGGGATTTCATATACTCCTTGATTTTCTAACTCAATTTTATCTTTGGGGTTTCTTAGGATGGTGGATATTTTTCTGTTTGTGCAGAATGCTGTTTTGATGTTGTGTTTATGGAGGATCTTGCTGATTCTGTCTGTGGTGCCTTTTATGTATGGGAGGAGGGCTTTGCTGTTTTTTGTTCTCTGTCTTGGATTTTAGTGGGGGTTTCTTTTTGGATTAGGTTTGTAATCTTATTTTTTTGGGATCCATTGGATGTTAGTACATTGGTGAGAGTGTGTAGTTCGGTTTTTAGGTGTTGTTCGTCAGCTAAGCGTTTTGTTCTGGAGATGAGTGTCTTGGCTACGGAGTTGATCTGTGCTGGGTGGTGGTGTGAGAGAGCGTGCAGATAGCGGTTTGTGTATGTTTTCTTCTGGTAGATGGTGTGTCCTAAGGAGCCATTGGATTTCTTGTAGACTAAGACATCCAGGAAGGGAAGTTGGTTATTAGCTTCTATTGCTATTGTTTGGCTACATGAAGCAAACTGACACCCACCATGAAGATGAGGCACGACCACGAACGCGAAGCCAAACAATAGCAATGCAGCTCACCATCTCACATTCCCGTGCAACTCAGACTAACCTGAGCACAACGAAGCCCCCACCCAAAGAGAACACTCCCCCAACCAATCAGAGCACAACCAACCCCCCATCCAATCAGAGCACAGCCAAGCTCCTAACCAATCAGAACACACCTCCATCCAATCAGAACACAGCCAAGCTCTCATCCAATCAGTTCATACCCCCACTGGCAGTTAAAAGGAAGAAACAGCTACGATCACACATTGCTCCTCGAAGCACGAAGCCGAAAACACCAGCCTGAAGATGACGAATGAGACTTTGTCGAAACGTCGCCAAGACACTTCCAATTTGACGCGGGAGAAAACCCGAATAACCAAAGACCTACCTACCTACATACATACATACATACATATATATAATTCCTGTCCCATGCAGTCTTTCGTCCCACATGCTACTTGGGAAGTGTGTGTTTTCCCATGCTCTCCCTTCCCTTCCTTTGGTCTCTCTGCATCAAGGAGAAAGCTATGGGGTTTTAGCAAAAGCTAAAATCTTGGATGAGATCCAAAATCAGATGGTAAATCTGAGAGTGGACTGGATATTTACCTCTCTAACTTCCTAGGCCACCAACCTCCAAAATGGCTTCACAGATTAAGAAGACAACAATGTTACAAAAAGAGTAACAGTAGCCCCAAGAAAGCATACAAAATACACTTTCTGTGTTATTCCCAGGCCAAAGGGGCCTGTCAAACACCCTAACCTGGGAAAACAGCCACGGTTTTAGAGTTCACTTGAAGTTGGGTGAGGTGAAAGCTGTATGAATCTCTGAGGGATCCTGTTCTAGAGGGGTAGGTTCAGTAACTGAAAGTTCATTTCCTGGGTTCTGCAAGATGATATTGCTTGACCAGTGGAACCCAAAGTAAGCCAAATCTGATTATAGAGAACTGGTAGACACTATTAAGAGATGGACGGCCCCTCAGATAGGACCTATGTGATGGAGGGCTTTATGGTAATAACTAGCATCTTGAATTGCACCAGGAAGTTTACTGATAATCAGTGCAGCTCATAAAGCAAGGGGGTTTGTTACAGGGGCATAATAACGTCTGCTCCTTATGTCACTGCAAGGTGGACCAATTGTAGCTTCTGATTAATCATTAAGAGCAGCCTTGTATAGTGCGAATTGTAAGTCTACTCACTAGATAGCCAAGGCATGTATGACTATAAGGAGAGTCTCATGATTCGGAAACAGCTGCATCTGAAGCAAAATCCATACAAAAAACTTCCTGCTTACAATGGCTACCTGCTCCTTAAACAGGAACTGAAAGTCCAGGAAGACCCCCGTATTGTGCACCGATCCAGAAAGAGATAGTGTGATCCCATTCAGAATCAAAGATCCCTGGAACTGGGAGAGTCCAAGTATCTACAGCTACTCTTGATGGGATTGAGTTTGAGCATGTTCCTCACCAGAGCCTCCAGACACCAGGACAACCTAGCTTGCTTTGTTGAGATGCACAACTGAATATCGTCCATGTAGTAATAGTAGGAGGAGTAAAAGTATTCAACCCAGTGATACCCCACAAATTGCAGGCTTTGAAAAGGCTAACAGGCTTTTCTGATTTTTTAAATATTAAAATATTATATATAATATATTTTATATGAGGAAGCAGTACAGCTTGCTCAAACATCAACTAATTACTTTTGGTTAGATATTAAAATAAATGCCCTAATTGTAAAAATAATGCTACAGAGGCATAGCAACTGCACACCTTGGGCCCCAGAAAGCCATAGACGCACCTTATGGATCTTCCTAAGGTTGCCATCAAATTGCTATTTGTAATGCAGTACAAAGACATATTATTGATTACATAGAAAACATTTTCTGATGTAATTTCAGTTACATTTATATTAAATCAAATGCTACCAAAAGTCCCAATTTGACTCCTGCTTCAAGAAATCCTCTGAAGGAGCAAGTATCTGAAAGAGTCTATTAAATAAGGTTTATTTTTAGTGAGCCTTATTTTTTACCAGTGATAGATACTTGATTCTTCAGGAGACTTAGACTTTTTTATATACTCCACAGATTCTTAAAATATATAGTTCAAGTTATAACAATTTCATTTTGCCAAGAAGACCTAAAATTTTAACCTGCAAATAGAATGTTGAGCATTTTCTTTGGAAAAGGGACGCTCCTGAGGCAGGTGGCATTAAGGCAGTGGTTCTCAACCTTCCTAATGCCACGACCCTTTAATACAGTTCCTCATGTTGTGGTGACCCCCAACCATAAAATTATTTTCGTTGCTAACTTCATAACTGTAATTTTGCTACTGTCATGAATCGTAATATAAATATCTGATATGCAGGGTATATTTTCATTGTTACGAATTGAACATAATTAAAGCATAGTGATTAATCACAAAAACAATGTAGCAATTTTTGCTGGAGAAGCTTACTCTTCCTTGCTCAAAAATGTTGGGAGGGAAGGGGAAGGAAGGAAGGAAGGAAGATTGAAGGGGAAAGGAAGGAGATGGAGAAGGAAGGAGATTGAAGGGGGAAGGAAGGAAGGAAGGAAGGAAGGAAGGAAGGAAGGAAGGAAGGAGAGAGATTGAAGGGAAAGGGATGGAGATGGAAGGAAGGAAGGAAGATTGAAGGGGAAAGGAAGAAGATGGAGAAGGAAGGAGATTGAAGGGGGAAGGAAGGAAGGAAGGAGAGAGAGATTGAAGGGGAAGGGATGGAGATGGAAGGAAGGAAGATTGAAGGGGAAAGGAAGGAAAGAAGGAGAAAGATTGAAGTGGAAGGGATGGAGATGGAAGGAAGGAAGATTGAAGGGGAAAGGAAGGAAAGAAGGAGAAAGATTGAAGTGGAAGGGATGGAGATGAAAGGAAGGAAGATTGAAGGGGAAAGGAAGGAAAGAAGGAGAAAGATTGAAGTGGAAGGGATGGAGATGGAAGGAAGGAAGATTGAAGGGGAAAGGAAGGAAAGAAGGAGAAAGATTGAAGTGGAAGGGATGGAGATGGAAGGAAGATTGAAGGGGAAAGGAAGGAGATGGAGAAGGAAGGATATTGAAGGGGAAAGGAAGGAAGGAAGGAAGGAAGGAAGGAAGGAAGGAAGGAAGGAAGGAAGGAGAAAGATTGAAGTGGAAGGGATGGAGATGGAAGGAAGGTAGGTAGATTGAAGGGGAAAGGAAGGAGATGGAGAAGGAAGGAGATTGAAGGGGAAGGGATGGAGATGGAAGCAAGGAAGGAAGGAAGATTGAAGGGGCAAGGAAGGAAATGGAGAACGAAGGAGATTGAAGGAGGAAGGAAGGAAGGAGAGAGATTGAAGGGGAAGGGATGGAGATGGAAGGAAGGAAGGAAGATTGAAGGGGAAATGAAGGAGATGGAGAAGGAAGGAGATTGAAGAAGGAAGGAAGGAGAGAGATTGAAGGGGAAGGGATGGAGATGGAAGGAAGGAAGATTGAAGGGGAAAGGAAGGAGATGGAGAATGAAGGAGATTGAAGGGGAAAGGAAGGAAGGAAGGAAAGAGATTGAAGGGGAAGGGATGGACATGGAGAAGGAAGGAAGGAAGATTGAAGGGGAAAGGAAGGAGATGGAGAAGGAAGGAGATTGAGGGGGGAAGGAAGCAAGGAGAGATTGAAGGGGAAGGGAAGGAGATGGATGGATGGATGGAAGGAAGGAAGGATTGATCTTTGGAGAGTCATGTTTTTCCAGATGGTGATGAACTGCAACTCCCAGCATTCCCCACTCTTCCACAGTGCTTTTTAGGGCTGCTGGGATGGTAGTCCAGTAAGGTCTGGAGACACACACAGATGCCCTCTGACGGCAAGGGAGGCAGGCCGGGCGGCGCGGGGGAGGCTCCGGCGCGGAGGGCAGCCGGGGGCGGAGCACGACTGGGCAACCAGGAGGCGTGGGGATCGGCTCGGCGCCGCAGCTTAGCTCAGCCAGCAGCAGCAGCAGCAGCGCGTTGCCTGAGCAGGGCGGGAAGAGAGGGGGCGGTGGTGGCAAGTCATGAAAGCAGCGTCCACACGTTCAGGGTGCAAACTCCTTGGACCATTTGGCTCCCCCACCCCTTTATTTACTGATCTGCCACAAGCTCATGCAAACAAGCCCCGAGGAGTTCTGAACGAGCGGTCGTTTAAAAAAAAAGGGAGGCGGAGAGAGGGGCGAGGGGGAAAACCTCACTCAACTTTCGCCCTTATCAGACCCGGTTCCCTTCTGGTTGACCCCCACCCACCCACTCGCCCCCTTCATCTCCCACTACAGATCAACGCTACCCCTCGGGAGTATTTCGCCAGGCTTTTTTTTTTTTTTTTTACCTTGGCCCTGCGCTTCTCCCAGACGGAAGCCAGGCAAGAGGACCTGAAAGACGCCGAGCAGGAGATTCATAGCCGTGGCGACGCGGCAGTAGCTGCTCTGCAATGGGTAGCGCAGCCCCGCCATGCTGCTGAGGCGGCTGCTTTCCTGTCTGCCCGAGCTGGCTGGCGTAGCTAGCCTTGAGCAGAAATTCTCACTAGTGTCTTGGTTCCTAAGACCATGGGAAATATGTGTTTTCCGATGGTCTTAGGCGACCCTTGTGAAAGCGTCGTTCGACCCCCAAAAGGGTCGCGACCCACAGGTTGAGAACCGCTGCATTAAGAGAAAGAGGAGTACATCATCTGAACAAATGAACATTACTTTCTGACTAGACAGGTATATAATTGTACCAAATATTGGTAAAATAACTATTTTTAAAATTGTCATTTTTCCCCTGTTGATTCTGTGTCTTATACTCTTACTTTCTCTAGAAACAAATTATTAGACAATTGTCTCTGAGAAAATTAGATGCTGGAAATTTGTGCCCATATGTGTATTTTGAAGTTACACAGTCATAAATACAAATTCTAGATCATAACTTGAAATATTTTGGCCAAGTTGTAGTTTGATATGTATTTTGCTCCATCCCTGGTTGAACCAGCTGTTCATCCACTGGATTCGTCTGTGCGGAAAAGGATTAGTAAATTTGCTTGCCAGGTTTTGTTTTTTTTTAAACTGTGAAATGTGCATTCTTTCATAAACCTCAGTTTCTATGTTGTAGCTGGGAAATTATTTGGCCTCATAATATTGCTTCTGAAATTGATCTGTGTGGGAAACAAATTCTCAATATTGTAATACCTGATACTAAATTCTTTATTGGGGCTGGACTGGTTAGATGTAAACTCCCAAAGCATGACAACCTCAAATCAGTGGAATTCGCATTCTGAGAAATACATGGTCTCATCTGCATCCTTTTAGAATTTTCTGTCTTTGTTGGCAACATTTGGCTGAGGCTGAAATCTCACCTTTGCTCTTCTCCTTCATGCAGACAGTCTTGTTGACTCATCTTAATCCCTTCCAACAAGATCTATTTTTTAAAAACATGCTGATTTTCAGGCCCGGCAGGTAAATAACCTAAATGTGGTATTAAATCCAAGAACAGTGCAGTTCAGGTAGGAATCGGGGGGAGGGGGATAAAAGAAGCTACTTTTTGTGTATGAATGTGTGGATGTGTTTTGGAGCCTGGGGCAGAGGGGTGTGAGGTTGTTGGCTTCAGAGGCTCACGTTTTGAAGTGTCTGGATTAACTTTTTTTTTGCCCTCGCAGGCCATCGCGGGGTTGAATGGCATGCAGTTGGGTGACAAGAAGCTTTTGGTGCAGAGAGCCAGCGTGGGAGCCAAGAATGCTACCCTGGTAAGGAAGGGAAGGGATTGGGATGAGGAAAAAATAGTACCAAAAAACAACCTTTCCAGGATATATTTGCAGGTTCTGTTTCTGAAAGTTAGAAGATTGGTCTTATCAATACAAATGCCAATGGTTGCAGGCATAGGGGAACTACTTGTTTCTTGTCTTGCTTAACGAGAGAGAAGCAATTTCAGGCCAAAGAAGGTTCCCAGGCCCTTTAGATCAGGCATGTCAAACTCGCAACATCACGTGACATCGTGCGAATGTATCGTGACTTTTTCCCCATTGCCGGCAATGGGGTGGGTGCAGTTTCGTCGTGACGCGTCCAGCCCGTGGGCCGGCAGTTTGACATGCCTGCTTTAGATTATCTAAGAAATAAGTGTGCATGAAGTGGGGAAAACGCTTCAAATTTGGAACCAGCTGTGACTGTTTCATATCACCCTTGGCTTGGCAATATCGAAACATCTTTGGTGGCTCTGGGTTTCAGGCGAAACATAATTCAAATGAGAAAGACAAGGCTGGTGTGTGTTGCCTTCTTTCTCTCCCAGTGCAGCTGTCTTGCTGGCTTGACTGTCCCCATTGTCTTTCCAGCACTTTCACTCCCTCCCTTCAGCTGCTGCCACCAATTTCTGGTTGAGTATTCCAGGAACCTTCATGATAGTCTAAAGCAGGGCTTTTCAACCTTTTTACCGATTGTACCACTTTTAGGATATGACAATATTCGAGTACCACCTAGCAAGGTGTCAAAAAAAAACAAAACCTGTTCAAAGTTGCAATTGCACTGAAATGACTTATGACCATTTTTCACACTTATGACCATTGCAGCATGCCCAGGGTCATGTGATTTATATTTGGATGCTTGGCAACTGATTCATATTTATAATGGTCACAGTGTTCCAAGGTCATGTGATCCCCTTCTGCAACCTTTTGACAAGCAAAGTCAATGGCAGAGCTGCTGGTGGCCAAGTGCTAAGGCGGGACTTCCTTTCCTCCCTCCCTTCCCTGCCTCCCTTTTTCTCTTTCCCATCTCCTTCTGAAGGAAGAATTTGAAACACCCCTCCCCCCCATATTTTCCCTCTTCCATGTATTGATCAAACAAGGAAAGGCCTCCAGAGACAGAAAAGACAAGCTGCTGAGTGAACTAGCTTAAAAAGGCACATTCCTCTTTAAGAATTAGCTACTGGCTAGAAAGGAAAGTAAGGAGCACAGCCGGCACTTAAGGAAGAAAAAAAAATGTAAGTACTGGCTGCAGGCTAAGGCAACCTCCCCAAATGGCTCCATTCATAAGTAAAGGAATGCTACAGACAAAATCCATTCAGGAGAAAAATACTTCAAAATCCCTTGCAGCAAAACTTATAGCTAACAACAGCAGAGCAATAGAAGCTAACAGAGACATCAGCCAAATAGAGATTGCCAAACACTCCTTAAGAACACAAAGCCCTCATTGCACAAATCCCAGAACTTCAAAGTCACAAAAGCACATAAGAATCCTTCCACTCTCCATCTCCCTCCGTGCCTCACCTCCAGCCATTGCTGCCTTTTTTCATTCCTCGTGGAGGGCGACTCCTCCCCCACTGCATTTCTTGCCCGTTTGCTGCTGCCAGCACAGGTGGCTGCCACAGCAGTTGTAGATTGGCTCATGGCCAGCCTGCTTGATCTCCTCCTCCTCCTCCTTCTTCTTCCCCTTTGGTGCAGCTGACTCTGCCTTCTCCCAAGGCTGCTGTTTTTTCTCTCTCTCCCTCTCCTGCCCAAACTGCCTCCTTTTATAGCCTCTCCTGTCTCCGCCCCCCTCCTTCTTTCTTATGGGGGAGGGTGAGCCAGAAGTGAGCCTGGGGCCTTTGCAGCTCCAGAGGACTCTCTCACTGTAAGTCCTTGCCTGTGCTGGCTCTTTCCCTCCCCCACTACACTTGGCTAGGTAGGGCTGCGTACCACATGCCACTCATTAACAAGTGGTACCCGTACCACCGGTTGAAAAGCCCTGGTCTAAAACACTTTTGTTCAGATGGTGAAGGCTCTTTTTGGTTTTCATAAAGGTCTCTTTAGTACATAGACTTTATTTTCTGTACTTGTACATGGGAGTGGTAATAATAAAATGTTTACATCACATTTATTTCTGAATTCAATTCTTATTTTTATATTAAACCTATCTAGCCAGATATGCAATGGACCCAGGATAATTTGAAACCAAAAATGAAATGGTAATATTGTCTTTATAAAGACATTGCTGGTATGATCAGCTAATGCATTGAAGCCATTTATTATTTATTTATGAGACTTATATACCGCTTTAAGTGCAAGCACTCTCTAAGCAGTGTACACCAGTAAGCAATGTATATATATATATTTACATTGCCCCCAACAATCTGGGTCCTCATTTTACCTACCTCGGAAAGATGGAAGGCTGAGTCAACCTTGAGCCGGTGAGATTTGAACCGCTGACCTGCTGAACACAGTCAGCTAAAGTGGCCTGCAGTACTGCACTCTAACTGCTGCGCCACCTCTGCTCATTCATTAGAAGAATAGGGCATCATGCTGATTTCTGGTGATCTGAAAAACCAGTTTCCAAAGTAACCAGTACCCAAAGAATTAGAGTATAGCCAAAAATTATTACATTTTTGAGAATCAGAAATGATTATTTCTGCTTTGCTTATTTTTGCCGATCTTAAGAAACATAAACTAGCTATTTTGTTGACAAAGAAGTAACACTTTTCAGAGTTTCAGATTTTGGGACTTGGTTTTAAAATAGAATTAGTAGGAGCTGTTTGGTATGTTTGAGATTGAAAAAACAGCTACTCTGAATTCTTCCAGAAAATAAAATCAGAGCTTGTAAAGAAATAATACAGAATGCTTGAGTCTGTTTGGAATCGCCAGTTTAAATGGTTGTATTGTTGAATTCCTCTGTGGCTTTGTCTCTCCTCTCTTGCTACCCCTCCAGAGTACAATAAACCAGACCCCAGTGACCCTGCAGGTACCGGGTCTAATGAGTTCACAAGTACAGATGGGTGGTCATCCAACTGAGGTGTTGTGCCTCATGAATATGGTATTACCTGAGGAGCTCCTGGATGATGAGGAATATGAAGAGATAGTTGAAGATGTCCGTGATGAGTGTAGCAAGTATGGTGTTGTCAAATCCATTGAAATCCCCCGGCCTGTTGATGGAGTTGAGGTGCCTGGCTGTGGAAAGGTACTTAATGGTTGTAGGGTTGGCGGGATGGGATGGTGTTTTAGAAGGAAATGAAGAAGCTATTGCTCTGTTAACATAGAATGCTTCTGTCCTTAAGTATTTATTTGGCTCCGTCAGCTCTAAGGTATATGTGGGATATAGAAGTGCTCAATCAGATGGCTCTGCTCTAAAACACAAACTTATCCACTAAGGAATGAAGAGGTTGAATCATGGGAATCCAAATTAGGATTTCATTAAGTGTGGCTTGGTGTCCAAGAATTGCTTTGTTTTTTGCCTTTGTAGAAACTTCTGGTATCCCATCTCTAAAGTAAATTGAAAAGGTAGTGGCATTTTTGTATTAAGTAAACCATTTGGTTGCAGACTGGGTATCAAAAGAGGTTTTTATTTTGAAAAAAACAACTGGACTGATTTTTATTTTTATTTTTTTGAGAAAAAAACAAAATGTTTTGCTTCCTATCCTGGAAGCTTCATCAGTTGTATTGGATCTTCACAGACATTTGCGGATTGGTGATTTTACATGCATGTACTAGGCCAGGGGTGGGGAACCCTGGCTCTTTTATGACTTGTGGACTCCCAGAATTCCTGAGCCAGCATGGATAGCTCAGGAATTCTGGGCTCCACAAGTCAAAAAAGGGCCAGGGTTCCCCACCCCTGTACTAGGCACATCAGAACCTGCTTAGTTGTTAAAGATTGGCTAGGTGCTATCTGTTTTAAATCAGCCAGTGTAAAACTGGGTAGCTTTAGGAATAGTAAGGTGGTGATCAGTTCATAAAAGCAGCTATCTACAAATTTAGTATGGTAAGTAAATTAGATTAGATGCATGGATGAAACATTTCATGAGATTCAAATTACAATAGAGGTACAGTTGCTTCAGTTTATTTTCCTACTTGCATTCTTATATGTATGATCTGGACCAGATTTGAATCCTTTAGTTGTCAAGTTTTTTAAAATGTACCACTAATTATCTTCTCTTTTGTCCCCTCACTCGTTTTGTAGATATTTGTGGAGTTCACATCTGTCTTTGACTGTCAGAAGGCCATGCAAGGCCTCACTGGACGCAAGTTTGCAAACCGGGTCGTTGTGACCAAGTACTGCGATCCTGACTCCTATCATCGCCGAGACTTCTGGTAGCCCAGCCCTTGAAACAGCCTTGAGGGGGTTTTCTGAAGGCAGGGGCAACTCGCTGGCCAGAGAGGCTCCTTTAGCAGCATAGCCTGTTTATATTTTATGGCCAAAATCTGTAATTTTCCCCTCCCCTTTCCATTTATCCTCCCAGTTCCTTCCTTTTCTAAACCTACCATCAGCCCCCCCACCCATGCCCCCCCACTGGTTTCCCAATGATGGTTATTCTGTAGTAGAAGTGTTGTCTCTTATCCCATATTTTCCCTCTCTCCTTTCTCTGTGATGTTTCAGATTTTTTGCTAAAAGGAGTTTTGCTGTCAAAACAGTGGGCCTGTTTTTGTTGTATTTTCCTTTCTTCTACGCTGTGTGTATGGACAACTATTTCTCTAGTGTTGTCTCTCATAATTAAAACATTTTTTTTCCAATTCCCTGGTGTCATTGGGGCGACTTGCTCAATTTTAAATCTCTTATGGTAAACTAAGATGGTTTAACATGCTTTTCAAAGGGAAATTTATCAAAGATGCTCACAGTATCAAAACCTATCAGTAACGTACAGGTAATCCTTACTTGATGATAATTGGGATTGGAATTCGTTGGTAAATGTTGTAAAATGCAGTGTCACCTGACTGCCACTTAGTTCTGGCATTTCTGTTAGCTGGCATTAAGTGCAACAGCATGTGATCACCATTTGCAACTTCTTGCTGGGTTCCCCATTGACTTTGTCAGAAGCTGGCAGTGAAGATTGCAAATGGCAATCATGTTACCATAGGATGTTGCAATGTCAAAATTGTAAGCCAGGCTCCAAGCACCATGTGCAACTTTGGTTGCTGAACAAATGATCATTAAAGGAGAACTGGAATGCTGGTTGAATCTTAAGAATGGAAGATGGAAGTAATTATTTTTAACTAGGGTATCTACCATCGGAGTTCTGCCAGAAGAATACTGCACACACAGTATCTGTAATGTAGAAATTGGCAAATCTGTGACTACAGATTTCTCAGATGGTGTCTTTGTGGGACTATGGTCGCAAATAGCTTCTATTCCTTGGGTCAATGCAGTGTTGTCTTTGTATAAGGCAGGGGTCTTCAAATTTGGCCCTTTTATGACTTGTGGACTTCAACTCCCAGAATTCCTCAGCCAGCATACCTGGCTGAGGAATTCTGGGAGTTGAAGTCCACAAGTCATAAAAGGGCCAAGTTTGAAGACCTCTGGTATAAAGTACAGGAGGCTGAGCTTTTAGTAACCTTGAGCAGAATGAAATGCCAGTATGTGGTACTCGGTGAATCTATACATTTTCCAAAAATCTTCATTTTCATCCAACTCCTTTCCACAAAACTTATTTCTTCCCCTTAGAGGTACAGGTGCATACTTAAGACTGGTCAATTCATGCTGAGAACTTTATCCTGAGGAATTGCTGAATAAGCCTTCCAACATTTCTATGGCAATACTTCACTGCCCAATATAACGGTGGCCCATACCAACGACTAGCAATAGAAATGATGAAATTAGCATGATGTCTTACATGATCTGTTCAGGTTGCCAAGATTAAGCTATATATTTGCTGCAGAATTTGGGGTTATTACTGAATTCTGATTTATTTAGCAACATGCTACTATCATTTATGTAAGACTTTTTAAAACTGTTGCCTCAGCTAAAAAAATTGAGCTTAGAACTTGTTCACAAAATTTAAGTAGGATAATAAATTAAAGCTTATAATGCTCAGTGGAGCTTAGTAATGTATTGGAATGTGTACAACTGCAGCATGACCCTTGAAAATTCCCAACAGGGACTGATGCAAAAATTTGTAATTACTCTGCTTCCAAAATACCAAAGCTTACATATGAAGTAACTAGTAACTAATATTAATAACTAATTCAAAACCCAGCTGACCTATCTCAGTATTTGCAATTTTTTAAATCAATGAACTGCTGAATTTAGTCAGCCTGATGAAATGTGTGCTCATATTAATATTAGGAAACTTATTTTGAATTCATCTTAATTCAGTTTCAGGTTGCTATGATTATTTCAAAGTGCCTTTACTGAGTTTGGCTTTACTTCTGTGAACATAGAAATGGGAGTCCAGAAGCTACAGCAAAATAACTTCCATAGCTTCTTGATTTTATACTCCTACATCTGGTATTGCTATAAGGCAAGCTACTTAGATATGTTATTGGATAGCTTTTATGATCATATAAAGTTATTTTCTAACATTATGTATTACATGTACATCCACAAATAGAGTATAGTTAGTAATTGCTTAAACTAGGTGTAAGGACCCACCCCACTTTGCATCTTAAGAAGACAGAACTCTTGGAATAATTCTTCCAACAGGCATCCTTTATCAAGAGAAAATGGTTGCAGGCGTTTTAGACAGGACTTGGGGTCCAAGCTCTCCCATTCAAGGTTTTAAGGGGTTCCCCAGTAGCCCCACCCAATCACCCCCTTCTTCCAGCAACAGTCTCAGGCATTACACCCCCACCCCCTTTTCCTCACTGCCAGCTGGATGGAGACTTCAAAGAAAACTACATGAAAGGTAATAGCCCCATTCTTATGGTTAGTCCTTTTGGTGATACACACATCCAGTTCCTTTCTTCAGAGAAAACTACATGAAAGGTAATAGCCCCATGGTTATGGTTAGTTCTTTTGGCAATGTACACATACAGTTCCTTTGAAGTGTACCGAAGGAAGTGAGGGCCATAAAGCCCTTTTGTTCACCCCCTTCATCGTATGACAGAATCCATAGAAGGCAGAAATGGGGTTTTTTATAATTGATAACTAGAGATGAAATATAATTGGATTCTGACATCCTGCCCCTCAAAAATACGACAGATCCACCTGAAAGAAAACAAAATAGGTATAAAAGTTAGTCAGGCTTGTTAGGGTATTCTGTGTGAAACTTCTTTAATAGCTTCGGGGCTCTGACATGACGTTTATGGACCCACTCGTTTTGTGAGGGAGGGAGGTGTTTCCAGGCAACTAGGTACTGAGTCGCTCCATGATATCTCCTAGAGTCAAGGATTTCCTTTATTTCAAAGTGTTGTTCGCCCTCCACCATGGTTGGAGGTGGTTGGGGGGGGGGGATTTTTGGCCGTAGAGGTGACTGACGCTCTCTTTTCAGCAAGCTGCAATGAAAAATTGGGTGTATTTGCCTGAGATTTTTGGGTAATTCTAATTCTACTGTTACTGGGTTTATGATTCTTTTAATTGGAAAAGGCCCTATATATTTTTTTCCAAGTTTTTTACAGGGCTGTAGGGACTTTAGGTATTTTGTAGATAAGTACACCATTTCTCCTATAATGAATGGTGTAGGCTCAACCCTTTTTTTATCGGCTTGTGCTTTGTATGCCTGCCTAGCTTCATCTAGTGCTTTTCTAACTATTGGCCAGGTGTCTTGTAATTGTTCCATCCATTCTTTCAGTGATGGGATCGTTGGTTTGTTTGGGGTTAATTCTGGCATGGGGTTGAAACTTTGACCATTGGCTATTTGAAAAGGAGTGTAGCCTGTGCTGGAGTGGACTGCATTATTGTAGGCAACTTCTGCAAAAGGGAGTAAGTCCGTCCAATCACTTTGTTGGAAATTCAAAAAACATCTCAAATATTGCTCAAGTACTGAATGACAACGTTCTGTTTGTCCATCTGTCTGAGGGTGATGGCTAGATGTCAGTCCCTGAGTGGTCCCTAAGAGGGATAAAAATTCCTTCCAAAATGCAGACGTAAATTGCACTCCCCTATCAGAGATGATGCGTTGGGGTGCCCCGTGCAATCTGTAAATGTGCTGGACGAAAGGTTTTGCTAAGGCCTTTGCAGTGGGAATCTTGGCAAGGGATAAAGTGCACCTGTTTGGAAAACAAGTCCGTGACCGTCCACACAACCGTATTCCCATTGCTTTCTGGCAATTCCACTATAAAATCCATGGCTATTTCCCTCCAGGGGGCTGAGGGATTTGCCACTGGTTGTAATAGTCCTGGCGATTTCCCTTGCAACCTCTTTGCAGTCGCACATTTTGGGCAGCTGGCTACATAACTTTCTATGTCCTTTTTTATTGATGGCCACCAAAATTGCCGTTTAATTAAGTGTAAAGTTTTTACAAATCCAAAATGCCCTGCTGATTTTGTGTCATGGCAAAGCTGCATGAAAGTGACTCTTTGGGTTGTTGGTATATATAACTTTTCCCCTACCCAAGGCAACCCGTCTCTCATTGTGCACACATTTTTGTTTTTCTGGAACCATTCATCTGTTTCCAAACTTTTCCAGAATTCAATTCCAGTTTGGCTGTCCAGTTGTAGTTTTAATTTAGCTTGTGTTCTTGTGGTTACTGGTGCTGCCAGTAAGTTAGTGAGGGGCAAGGCTATCTGGGCAAATGAGGGGATGAATTGGCAGTAAAAGTTTGCAAAGCCCAGGAAACTTTGTAGTTGCTTTCTTGTGCTGGCTGGTGCCCAATCTAATACTGCTCTGACCTTCTCTGGGTCCATTTCCATGCCCTGGGAGGATATGCGATAACCTAGGTAGTCTATCCTTTCCTGGGGGAATTCGCATTTTGAGAGTTTGGCATATAGGTGGGCGGCTCGCAGTTTCTTTAAAACCGCTCTGACAAGGTTGACATGTTCCTCTTTTGTTTCGGTGAAGGTAAGAATGTCGTCCAAGTAAACAAGGACCCCCTTAAACAGGTGCTCGCTTAGAACGTCATTGATTAATTGCATAAAGACTGCAGGGCCCCCTTGTAATCCAAATGGCAAGACTTTGAATTGATAGCACCCCATGGGGCAGTTAAATACGGTCTTCCATTCGTCCCCTTCCTTAATTCTCACGCGATAGTAAGCTTCCCTTAGGTCTAGTTTAGAAAATTTTTTCCCTTTCGAGAGGTGTGACAACATGTCTTTCATGAGGGGCAGAGGGTATAGGTTGCTTTCACTGATTGTATTCAGGGCCCTATAATCCACGCATAAGCGTAAAGAGCCATCCTTCTCTCTAAAAAGGACCGGGGCAGCCACTTTAGGCTTGGCTGGCTCAATGAAACCTTTCTCTAGGTTTTTTTTTTTATGAATCTTTCCATTTCCTCCTTCTCCTTTGGGCTCATGGAGTATAATCTGGGCTCCGGGAGTTTTGCCCCAGGCTTGAACTCAATGGTACAGTCTGTGGGTCGGTGGGGGGGGGGGAGCTCATCCGCCCTCTCCTCACTGAAAACTTCAGCAAGGTCTCTGTATTCCTCTGGTATTTCTGTTAGTCCCTTTTCCTCTCCCATGGATGCTTTTTCTATTCTTGATTCTGGTAGCCCCCCTTGGGGTTTTAAGTCCATATGGTCCCCCTTCGGGAATTTGATTTCTGTCGTCCTCCAATTTACCCAGGAGTTCCATTTTTTTAACCATTCCATCCCTAGGATCATTGGGCATTCCATGCCTGGGGTCACCACAAACGTTATGTCCTCCTCATGTTTGCCCAGGGAGAGGTGTATTGGTAGAGTGGCTAGGGTAGCTGGCACCCTCCCCTTCTATGGATCCATCTAACTGGCCAAATGAGATTGGTTGTTCCAGTCTCCTCTACGGAATGCCCAGATTCCCCACTAGTGTCGGGCTAATGAGGCAGCAGGTGCCGCCAGAGTCTGTTAAGGCTTTCACCTTCACGGCTTCGGGCAAGGGGGGAATTAATATAGTCACTGTCTTGAGGATGGGTGCGATGCGTCCACTTACCAGGGGTTCGCCCTCTGAGCTGTCATCTGAGGCGTCCACCGGCCCTGCGGTGTAGGCTGGAGTTCTTTCCCCCTGATGAGCAGAAGTGGGGGGTTCCGCAATTTCCATCATTCTCATGGCAGTTTCTTTTGGCTTAGCTGAAGACTTTCCGGATTTGCTGATTGAGGATCTGTCTGGGTTGTGCTGGGGGGCTTTGGAGCAGCATTCTACAGGTCGATGCCCTTCTCTTCCGCAATTGAAACACCCCATTTGCTTTTTGGCTGTAGCCGATGGTTTCACTGGTTCGTGTGTCAACTCAGGCGGGGAGCGGCTCCATTGTTTTCCTTGGTGGTGTCTCTTCAGTATGTCGATCTCTGCTTCCTCTGCCAAGATGTACCATTCCTCAAGTTGGTGTGGGTCCCCTCGGGGCAGGCAAGCGTCATATAGGTCATAATTTAGTCCGTCTTTGAAATGGCTAAGGAGGATGTCTTCTGGCCAGTTCAGTTTGTTGGCAATGGCCCGGAATTCTTGTGTATATTCAGCCACTGGGCGTTTGCCTTGCCTCATCATTTTTATCCTTTCACGGGCTTTGCGATCAGCCAGGGGGTCTTCAAATCGTCTTCTCAGAGAGGACATGAAACGGTTGAAGTCGCTGAGTTCTGGGGCATTGGAGTCATGCAAGTTCACCACCCAATCTGCAGCCAGTCCATCCAGGGCAGATTGCACGATCCGGATGCGGGCTTTGTCGCTCGGGATGTCCTGCCCGTATTCCTCCATGTAGCTGAGGACTTGGGTTAGGAAAAACCCCAAGCGTGTTGGCTCCCCTTTGAATTTCACCTCCAACGGCGGACGTCTTGGAATGGATCGGTGCCTCCGTTGTTGGTGGTAGTGTCTTCCGTCCAGATCGCCATCTGTGGTTCGGTAGGGGGTGTGGACTACTGGATCAGCAGATGTCCCCAGAGTTGCAGGTTCCACTTCCCCCTCGGTGTCTCTCCCTTTGCGGCTCCAGGAGCTGAGGCGGCCATAGGGCTCAGGATTCTCCTCTCCTAGGGAGCTGAGAGTTCTCTTCATCAGGTCAATAGCTTTCTCTAGGATCCAGTCTGAGTACGGTGCCCAGCTTTCTCCCTCTTCACTTGCGTGCAGGGATTTCTCCATCTCCTGCTTCCATTCTGGTTGCTTCGCCCCCCGTCTCAGGGTCACCTTTCTTGATTCCTTTCCCCACTCACTTTTCTTTCCAACGCCCATTGACCAGCGAGGCTTGTGGTCCCGTGTCTCCAGCACTTCTCCTGAGGAATCTGACCTCTCGGATCCCAACATCTGGCAAGGTTCCAGTTGGGGCAGCAGCTCTCTTTCCAGGGAGTTTTCCCCTTTTCTTGCTCCATTGTCTGTCATGGTAAATTTTTGCAAAATCCCCCGGCAAGGGTCTTCCTTCCAGGTGGATTAATTTTACAAATCCTGTCTAATGTAAGTACCCACCCCAGTTTGCATCTTAAGAAGACAGAACTCTTGGAATAATTCTTCCAACAGGCATCCTTTATTAAGAGAAAATGGTTGCAGGCGTTTTAGACAGGACTTGGGGTCCAAGCTCTCCCATTCAAGGTTTTAAGGGGTTCCCCAGTAGCCCCACCCAATCACCCCCTTCTTCCAGCAACAGTCTCAGGCATTACACCCCCACCCCCTTTTCCTTACTGCCGGCTGGATGGAGACTTCAAAGAAAACTACATGAAAGGTAATAGCCCCATTCTTATGGTTAGTCCTTTTGGTGATACACACATCCAGTTCCTTTCTTCAGAGAAAACTACATGAAAGGTAATAGCCACATTGTTATGGTTAGTTCTTTTGGCGATACACACATCCAGTTCCTTTGAAGTGTACCGAAGGAAGTGAGGGCTATAAAGCCCCTTTGTTCAACCCCTTCCCTTCATCATATGACAGAATCCATAGAAGGCAGAAATGGGTTTTTTTATAATTGATAACTAGAGATGAAATATAATTGGATTCTGACACTAGGAGTAGATTAGTATGGACAGATACTTTTATTCCAATTTTAAGGAGAAAACATGTTTTATTGAAGAATATAACAGTTTCAAATGGGAAAGCTAGACAAGTTAATCAGCTGAGAATTATAGGTCGGCAAATATATTTCTTGCTGCAGAGTAACAAAGTAATGGGAAATGCTTACCTTTTAAGGTCTGTGACTGCTAAAGTAACAGCACATTAAAGCTGTAAATATCTCTAAAGCAATGGAATGTTAACATGCATTTTCTTTCCTGTTTTTCTTAAATATATTTTATTACATTTTTTATTCTGCCATTTAAGAAGTTCAGAATTAAGAGAAAAATCTAGTCTTCTGGACTAATGTTAATCACTATGCCTAACGGATAGGTAGCCAAGATTAAAGCTGCAGTTGCTTTACCCCAGAAGCGTAAAATTTATACTTTAAAGAAATCCTAGGGACAAATTAGAGTCTCTATCCACGAACATCTGAGGCGTTACTGAAAAGGGTCTTTTCTGCAGCTGTGGTTTGAAATTTCTATCCAAAGGAAGCTTTATCTCAACAACTTTTCACAACACATCTTCCCTTTTGACAAATCTTAAGTGTATGATGTTGACATTCATCTCCCTGACATCAGTGATTTAATACTTACCCCTTTTCAGTGGATGGGTTTAATTTATTGTGGGTTTTTGTTACTTGTTAAAATTGTACCTTCAGTATTTGCTGGAATGGGAGGAAATGACAATTTTGCTTGATCTTTTGCTTTTGGTTTCTCAGAAAATTAGTATTTTTAGACAGGGCCCTAAACTTTTAACAAAATATCTAAATCAGAGAATTTCATTATATTATTTTCTATGTATATATGCTTACAGGATCCTTTATAATCACTGCAGCTATACTATTTTATATGTGTCTAGACTGTAGAATTTCATACGCAAAAGGAAAACTTTTCTATTCATCCAGTGTTCTCCAGCTCCAATAAACCTATTTTTGTAGTCAGTCAGACTACTGGATTTTTGGGAGGGGGGACATTGTATGCTACCACTTAATATGCCAAATGGGGTGACTTCAATGGGTTGGGTACAAGCTACCTTAAAGTTAACAGCAAACTGAGTTTTCTTTACATTTAATGGAAAATTTGCTGAATCTGTAAGATAATAATAGATTCAGTGTTATGATTTGGAGTAGTCTCTTGCCTTTCTCAAAATATTCCATTTATAGGTACAGACATGTTGGTAGAAATTCTAGCCCACTGAATAACACCAAACAGCAAGTTGAAATTAGACAGAGATTTATTGGCTACAACGGTTTGCAAAGCATGGTGGACTCCAAATAAATATTTGAGCCACACCTAGTCACAGCAAAAACACACATTATATACATTCTATCCCGACGCCTTGGCCCCTCCTCTGAGGTTACAATCTTATCAGCCACCTAAACAAAATACATTATCCCTGCCCCTTACTATTTTGCTTTACCTATTCCCTTATATGTACTTTATCATGAAATCCTACAGCTCAGTGTGGAAATCCTATAGCCTATGTGCAGAACTCTTACAAGGTACGTGTACATGTAGAAATTGTGTAGAAATCTTGCAGTCTACGTGTAGAAATTTTGTGTAGAAATCTTACAGTCTACATGTAGAAATTTTACAGAGTACGTGTCACTTAACTTTACTTTTTATTCTAAAATTTTATTCCTAACAGACAGAAGATGGGACTCAAGAGATTGTTATTCTTTTCCTCCCTCATGGATCCAGTCTCAAACTTATCTTTATATTAATATGCAGAAAATGCTAGTGTTCCTTTAAAATTTAGAAGGTGATTTGGGATTGGCTACTGTTAATCGCAGGCCACATTTCTGATTGGTGTTCCCCTGGGATGGGGATCGCCATTTGAGCAAGCAGGTACCAATGTTAATAAATCGGAGGTTGGGAAGAAGTGCGGTATGACCGTACGAACAATTGCGACTCTTACTGAACACCCCCTCCCCTCCCCCCAAATTACAATGCTTTCTGACTTTTTGCGAAAGCATGGGTTGCATTCATACAATGCCATTTAGATTATTAAACATTTGGCAACGTTTTCCCTGGAAGAAACTGCTAAAATTAATGTTTTAGTGTTGGATTATTGTTTCGATTGTAGTGAGGTAAAAGTCTTGCTATTGAAGAGATTTTTTGGGGGGGGGGCTTGAAAATAGGTTTTCCCCCCCTAACCAGGAAAAGAAATTCGACCGTTTGCCTTCCCTCCCTTTTTTGGGGGGGGGGTCCCCTTTCATGTTTGCTTGGCCCGATTCTCTCTATGATGCAGGAAGTGCCGGCCTCTCAACATGGAGAAGGATGAGGGCGGAAATGGGCACCACCTGGAGGCGGAAGTTGAAGCAAGGCGACTTCCGCTTCCGGTTTGCGGGCCGCCCTCCCGGCGCCGCCCCTAGTGCCGCATCTGCCCCGCGGGCTGAGAGGAGCCGAAAGCCTTCGGAAAGGCTATAGAGTCGTGGTGCGGTAGAGCGGCCCTCCCTTGGCCCAGATTTCTCTGCATTGCCTGGGAGACGGGAGAGCCCAGGGCGGGAGTGTCTTCAGACGGGGTCAGGCCGTGGTTTTCCACAGGGATGAAGCTTGAATTGTCTCGTCTTCCCCGCCGCCTCCATTCTGGCCCGTGACTTCTGACTCTGCGAAGCCTTTTCCCTGGAGAACTGGCCTCCCCTTGGCCTCTCTGACCTCCTTGCATTTGTGACCTTTGAACCCAGTCCGTGTAAGCTTCTCTCTCAAAGGACTTCCATTCTTTTCTGTTCCTCCTTCCCTCCAAGGAGCGGCTCTCTTTCTAGGTCTGTTCTTCAGGTCCACCCTCGACTTAACCTGACGTTTCAGATTTTCTGTGCCCGATTTCGTCTCTTCGAGAAGCTATTTGAAAACGAAGCTTTCTTACCCTCCCGGTCTGCCAAGATTCCCCCGTTTTTTAAAGGAGGGCACTGGCTATGCCCCCTGGCTGGGGGAAGTGGGGAGGCTGAAACGCTTACTAGGGACCCGGGGGAGGAGGGGGGGCTCCAGTGGTGGTGTGGCTGTTCACAGATCTGTTGGTGTGAGCCCCAACCTTTCTACCGCCCGGAAGATCGAAATTTCCCTTACACTATCTAGGTGAGTAACTGCCATTGGCAGGTCAGCATGAGCAGGAGAGGAGGGTGGAGGCTAGGAAGGAATTGTATTTATATAATGTGTAGACAGTGTGTCTCGACTCCCGTTTCCTGTTGGCTAGAAGTTATCCTTTCAGTTGTAAGAGCTGAGTCTGATCTCAGAAATTAACTTATCCGGCAGGAGAAGGAACCTGCTCTGATAAGGATGAATTTAGGCCAATATTTGGTATGTGGGACAAGTTATATTTGTGCCAAATAATTGGGAAGAAACAAGAGGATTTTATTTTTGATTGAAATGAAAGGATTTATATCAATGAAGCTCCAGCAAATTGATAGTGCAGGTTAAGTTTTAAATAAAGATGATTGATGAGAATGGAGCATATTAGAGTGTGTAATAGAAGCAGAAAATAAAATGAAATGGATTGATAGACTATTAAGAGGTGCAAAGAAATGCTGCTTCATGCTATAAATCCATTATTACAGTATGTTTTGATAGTAACTGCTACCTTTTGATAGCTTTGAATATAGATTAGAACAGCCTGTCAGAGATTATTAATACAATTCTTAGTTGAACGTTTGTATTCAGAGATAGTATATCATTGATAAAACAGATGCTCTTCAAAACCCCCAGGCTTCTGTATTGGTTTCATATCAGTTCTCCAGAACTACATGGCTGTCCACTGTTGAAGAATGATAAGCATAGATGGCATTATTGGTTCAATTTAAATTTAAAAAGTTAAGTAACTATTACTGCATTTACTATTTTTCTTTCAGAACCACAAGGTGAAATACCTGTTCTCTCACTCTCCCATGTTGTTTTCATAACAATCTTGTGATTTTGATGAATATATGAGGTTTAAAATAAAACCTTTATGGTTAAGTGAAAATTTGAACCTGAGGTTCTCAGGTTTCCACACTTTTATTCACCTGTCCAAAATATCTTACAGCTACAGTATATATGAACGTTATTCCTCCTTTGCTTCCTTTATTTTTAGCCTGGCCTGATTTGGAAATGCAGTAGGAAAAAGAGAAGTACAGGTAGTCCTTGACTTAACAACAGTTCATTTAGTGATTATTCAAAGTTACAGTGGCACTGAAAAAAGTGATTTATGACTGTTTTTCACACACTGTTGCAGCATCTCCATGGTCACATGATCAAAATTCAGACACTTGGCAACTGACCTCACATTTATAACCATTGCAGTGTCCTGGGGCCATGTGATCCCCTTTTGCAACCTTCTGACAAGCAAAGTCAATGGGGAAGCCAGATTCTCTTAACTGTGTTAGTAACTTAACAACTGCAATGATTCACTTAACAACTGTGGCAAGAAAAGTCATAAAATGGGGCAAAACTCAAATGTTTCACTTAGCAACAGAAAATTTGGGCTCAATTGTGGTTGTAACTCGAGGATCAGAACCAGCCTAAAATGCCTTTGCTTCCTAAATTCCTTTTTGCAATTTTAGTTTCAAGAAAAGAGAGGAAGTTAGAGAGAGTCGGAGAGCTTGCTTTCTCCTTGTGTTTAGATTCTTTGAGATATTATTTATACATTCTCTCAGTGGCTATCTTATCTAGAGTCAGTTTTGCCAGTGACCTTCAGGGTCCCGTAGTCTGTAGGTCTCTTAGAGTATATTGCTTAACTTTCTTTCAAGCAAATTTGGGACATAACAGAATGAGGCAACAGCTGTGACATTTAGGTAATGGACAGTGAAAAATGTATAAAAACTGCTAGCACAGGGGTTCTCAACCTTGGCAACTTTAAGACTTGTGGACTTCAACTCCAAGAATTCCTCAGCCAGCAAAGTTGTGGAGTTGAAGTCCACAAGTCTTAAAGTTGCCAAGGTTGATAACCCCTGTGCTAGAAGAACATCAGAAATTATTTTAATTAAATCTTCAAATTTGAAACTTTTTAGAATCCTCTGTCATTTCTAGTATGGCAGCTGGGAATCACTATTGCAACACTGACTTGGAAGTGTAATTGTGCATCCAGACTTTGCATTGCCAGTCTGCTTCGGTTTTGTGGACTTAGTTGTGTTTCATGTGTGCTCAACCTTCACTGAGTCACGTAAAACTAATTTTCTATATAATCATGACTAGCTGATGGATGATAAGAGTTGGGGGGGTAGGGCAGGCTGAATTTTAAAAGGTTTTTTTAAAATTGTTTTAAGAAAAAGTTTAACAATATTTCATTTTTACAGTAAGATAATGAATTTGGAAGGCAAGAAATCAAGCCTACACTAACAATATTTTTACAGAATAGTATTGTACCAAACATATTGCACAAGCTCATACTACTTTTGACTAGTTTTTCCTAACACAATATCTTCCAACTCTCTTAAGGAAAGTAAGAGATGGAATCTTTTTGGCATCTGAAGGATCCCAAGCTGGGAAACAATGGGATTGGAAGATTATCAAAACTTGTGGATACTTTAGAATTCAAATGGTCGAACTGTCTGGATTTTGTAACTTAGTGAATATTTACTCATTCTTCCTTTCTCCCCCCCCCCCCAACAAAGGATTAAATATGTTATTAACAGTAATTGTTCTTTCTAGTAATCAATTTTCATTTCCTTATTTTGGAGTTTCTTGAGATTTCTAGAAAAAAGGTACACTTTTTCTGCTTTTTTGGATTGTCAGCAGTTTCCAGGATATAGCGATTATTCCATCAAGGCAGAAAAGTGAGGCACTATGTATGAAATGTGAAAAGCAAAGCAACAAATAGGAGTATGCCTTATTTTAAATTTTCCTACTCTGGTACCTTCAAAATATGGTAGACTGCAGCTCCCCTAGTGCCCAGTTCACATTGTCTTTCCCAACAGTTTACCTGTGAACATGGCTGTTTCATGTAGCTGTTATGAGTTATAGCTGTTGCATCTGGGTCTTTTTCTAACTCCCTTTTGAAGTTAAGAAAGCAAGAGAGCAAATTTCATGTTAGTACAAATCATTCTGTTCTTGGTCTGACTCCCGTTAACTGCATTTACATTCTCTCCAAGTATGGGAGGTGGGTGAAGATTTCCTTCGCCATACTGTAGGCAAAGTTTTGCATTTTCAAAAATGCATCTTAAGCATTTTAAAGAACATTCTTCCTCTTCTGGTTGCTTTTGTTTTCTGGATTAATAGAGTGGTTTGCTTTACCCTCTTTTTTTTTGCACAGGGAAGATGTTCCAGTCTTCAAACTATTGTAAAAAATAACAACCCTTACATGATTTTGTTACTTTCTAGGTAATTGGTTCCATCAACTGTTTATCATCAAGGCATCAAAAGAATATTTTCCCTTTGTTTGTTGTCATTATTTGTGTCCAGAAATGCAGGCCAAAACATTTTTCAGGTTAATTTTTTTTCTATGAAAATGTTTCTCTTCAGGCAGGTTTTGTGAATTCAGAGTTGTATCTGCTTAGGTCAGACATGTCAAACTCGTGACATCACGTGATGTCGCACAATGTATCAGAGCTTTTTCCCCATTGCCAGCAATGGGGTGGTGCAGTTTCCTGGTGACGCGTCCGGCCCATGGGCCGGCAGTTTGACACCCCTGACTTAGGTGATTGTTTTAAAAAAATGAGAAGTGGGGATTTCATGGCTCCCTTTCCCTCGCATAAGATATAGTAACTTATTTATAGTAATAAAAACCATAATTAAGAATGTTGAGATACAGATCCTTATTATACTCATACTCATTTGCATAGGAAAATTTTCCTGAAAGCTCACATCTTACGCATATTAAATACTGTAGTGAAAGTGTTTATTGCACAAATAATATTGCACAAACTCGAGATCCAAAAAGATTTTGACAAACTTGAACAATGGGCCCTATCCAACAAAATGAGTTTCATTGTGGAGAAAAGCAAAGTTTTACATTTAGGCAGGAAAAATCAAAGGTACAAGTACAGATTAGGCAAGAGCTGGCTTAAAAATAGTAACTGTGAGAGGGACCTTGGAGTCCTGGTGGACGATCACTTGACTATGAGCCAGCATTGTGCAGCAGCAGCCAAAAAAGCTAATACAATCCTGGATTGTATAAACAGAGGCATAGAATCAAGATCACGCGAAGTATTAGTACCGCTTTATAAAACCCTAGTAAGACCACACCTGGAATACTGCAGCCAATTTTGGTCACCATATCACAAAAAAGATGTTGAGGCTTTGGAAAAAATTCAGAGAAGAGCAACTAAGATGATCAAAAGCCTGGAGACTAAAACATACGAAGAATGGCTGCAGGCCTTGGGTTTGGCTAGTCTAAAGAAGAGAAGAAATAGGGGAGACATGATAGCAATGTTCCAGTATTTGAGGGGCTGCCACAAGGAAGATGGGGTCATGTTATTCACCAAAGCACCAGAGGGCAGGACAAGAAACAATGGTTGGAAACTGATCAAAGAGAGAAGCAACCTGGAATTAAGGAGAAACTTCCTGACAGTGAGAACAATTAACCAGTGGAACAGCTTGTCTTCAGAAATCGTGGGCGCTCCATCACTGGAGATTTTTAAGAAGAGGCTAGACAGTCACTTGTCTGAGATGGTATAGGTTCTCCTGCTGGAGCAGGAGGCTGGACTAGAAGACCTCCAAGGTACCTTCCAGCTCTATTATTTTCATTTGCATAGGAAAATTTTCCTGAAAGGTCTCATCTTATGCATATTAAATACTATAGTGAAAGTGTTTATTGCACAAATAATTATGGACAAATTGTTTGCATATTTTTTTCTTCTAAAAAATGTTTAGAAAACATGCATGTTTGTATCCCAACTTTCATCAAAGGAATGAAAATCAAGGTTAGCCATGTTGAACCGGATATAAGTGGATAAATAAATTGATTTACTGAAAACTTCTCATCACGTTTGTAGTTGCACTTGGCATTACTGTCTAAGTTTCATGGACAAATTATGTCATTTGATGTTTATACTGGATTTATATAATTCTCTTCATACCTGCTTTTGTTAGGGTAGGCTCAGAAAAATAGGGTGCTAGAGATCCAGATAAACACGCACAATTTCAGAGATATCGTACATTGCACATTGTTGTATGATAAGGATCAGAGTTTAGATAAATGAAAGCTAAGATGATGAGAGTCTTAGATTCTGTGTCCAGTGCCAATTACCCCTGTTATGGAGTGGTATACCTCCAGCAGGATATAGTTCATTAGGCAAGAAAAGCAAATTTCCCCAAAAGAAAAAATTGATTTATAAGTAAAAGAACCAGTGCTAGTTTTCATGCTACATTGCTTTTTATCCTAACTCTGCCTAGGACTATTTCATTCAGCATAAAGCAGTTTCAACTTGCATTTTATCTGCAAATATGCTATGTATATTCTTAATTTCTGGCGATTTGGTTAAGCTTTGGCACAAGAGACTGGCTGTCTGCTGTAACACAGCTAAAATGTGTGGGGATCATTCATCAGAAGAATATTCTGAGGAGATGGTAATACAAGTCTTATATTCCTAACATCTATTGATTCTAGATATGTCCCAATTTTCAGCTAAGATAAGCTGCTGAAGCAGTTTTAAAGTTTCCCCAAAGCTGCTGAATCATCAGCAAATCTTGCAGTATGAGTTACAGTCTCTGTCATTTGGCAAGGCAAGCAAGATACTACTCTAGAGAAGGAAAAGCAAAACTGCAGATGGCAATTGTGGTGTTTGAAGGGGAAGTGGGCTGACTGACGGGTTCTTTTAAATGCCAACACACAGAAACAGCTGTTAATTGAAGGTGTCTACAAATTTGACTTTTTTCCCCTTAAATGTTTGCTTAGGAAGCTGCACAAGGCTGACATTCTGTTTCAGATGCCTGTGTTTGCGTGTGTTTTCATTTTGTGGCTACCTTATAGTGAGTTAGACCCTTGATCTGATTATACCTTCATTGTCTATTGTGATTGGTCAAAGACTATCTATGGTGGTAATAATAATGATGATGATGATGTCAGGAAGGCTTACTGACTACTGGAGAGACCAAACTGGCCTACAAGAAAGACCAAATGAAGAACAGAATAGAGGCATGGGAAGACAAAGCACTACATGGCCAATACGTTAAAAAAATAGCTGGGAAAGCAGATAATAACAAGACCTGGCAATGGCTAAGAGCAGGAAAATTGAAGAAAGAGACCGAGGGACTAATTCTGGCTGCACAAGACCAAGCCTTAAGGACAAATGCATATAAAGTCAAAATTGAGAAGACAGCAACAGACAGTAAGTGCCACCTATGCAAAGAAGCTGAAGAAACAGTGGACCACCTGGTAAGCTGCTGCAAGAAGATCGCACAGACTGACTACAAGCAGCGGCATGACAAAGTAGCAACAATGGTGCATTGGAAGATCTGCAAGAAATATCATTTGCCTGTAAGCAAAAACTGGTGGGATCATAAAATAGAGAAAGTCATAGAAAATGATAAAATTAAACTGCTCTGGGACTTCAGAATTCAAACAGACAAGCACCTGCAAGATAACACCCTGGACTTAACAATTGTCGATAAGAAAGACAAAAAAGTCTGGATAGTGGACGTGGCAGTGACTGGAGACAGCAGAATAGACAAGAAAGAACTGGAGAAGATAACAAAATTCAAAGACATAGAAATAGAAAGACTGTGGCAAAAGCAAGCAAGGGTAGTACCAATAGTAATAGGCGCCTTGGGTGCAATCCCAAAACAACTGGAGCACCACTTGAACACCATTGGCATTGACAAATTCGCCATTAGTCAATTGTAAAAGGCGTCCTTAATAGGAACTGCTTCCATCCTGCGACGATATCTGTAATACCATCAAACATCCACGTCTGCCTATCCCAGGTCCTTGGTAAGGACTTGATAGGTAGACAAAATGCCAAATCCAGTCTGAACATCTGGCTGACTGTGCAATGATCATCATCATCATCATCATCATCATCATCATCATCATCATAATAAAGTTGGAAGGGACCTTGGAGGTAATCTAGTCCAACCCCTTGCTCAGGCAGGAAACCCTATACTATTTCAGACAAATGGCCGTTCAGTCTCTTCTTTAAAACTTCCAGTGTTGGAGCATTCACCACTTCTGGAGGCAGGTTGTTCCACTGGTTAATTGTTCTAACTGTCAGGAAGTTTCTCCTTAGTTCTAGGTTGCTTCTCTCCTTGCTTAGTTTCCACCCGTTGCTTCTTGTCCTGCCTTCAGGCGCTTTGGAGAATAGCTTGACTCCCTCTTCTTTGTGGCAGCCCCTGAGATATTGGAACACTGCTGTCATGGTGTCAGACAGAAAGCAAAATAAATTAGTGGTAGCACCAACAAGTGTATATCATGGTTGGAATAATTGCTGCATCAGTCGATGGTGATTTTTTTTTTAGCTTAAAAAATTGGATTAAAATTTCTGCAATGGACAGAAAAAAGCTTATTTAATTATTAGTGGTACCGTTCTTGCTGAAATGTGATGCTTCACCTCCAAATCATTACTAATTTCCCTCATTTCATCAAGAAAAGTTATTTATCTTCATGTATTCCCATGAATTTGGCCACCAAAATGGCACCCATTAATCTACTTGCAAACTGCTGGGTCAGCAGGAGCTGGAGTGGGTGACGGGAGCTCACCTCATCCCGCAGCAGCAAAGGGTCTCAAACGTGAGCCTGCTGATCATCAGCCCAGCTTTCCAACCTCGTGAGCCCCCCCCCCCCCCCGCTTCTTCGGTACCACTTCTGTGGGCAACTTCACAAGGACATGAAAGGAGCCCCCAACTGGGCGTCCCCCAGGCAACGGTGATGTCACTGGCAAATCCTTTTGCCAACAGAAGCACTTTGGTGCTACCAATATGGAATTTTTTTTAAATGCCATATAGATTAATTTTTTAAATAGAAAATTAAAAGGGGTGAATTATAATATGTTAGATACTTTGCTTCATACATGCATTCAGTCTTCTTGTAGGATGCAAGAACAAGTAGAGAAGACTTCCAAGGTCCCTTCCAGCTCTGTTCTGTATTCTGTAAAACTGAGTGTTCTCCAGAATATTTGCAGTACAGCCTGTATGTAGAATAGAGAGAGATGATAGAAACTATCACCCCCACATAGAGGTTGGAGAAAGCTTACAAATGTAATAAAAATAAGAAAAAATCATTCTATTACACTTGCTATTCCACATTGCCTCTCTTAAGTTTCCTTGCGATGTTTGAGAATTGAAGGAAATTGAGCTATCAGTCTTTAGCCAAAGTTAATGCTGAGTAGATCTTCCTGTTATCAGCTGTTCCAACTTATCAAACCTGGGACTGCAATTTCTGAAAGAAAATGCTAACTGGGAATTTGGGGAGAAGCCTAGAGAGATCTCTAGACTGGTGGGGAAGCTGTTCAATTTGCTCTTTTCCAAAACTGATGGACCTTGAGTTTGATTTAGGTTTTGCTTCTTAAAATATTATACAATGATGTACAATAATACAGCAGTTATGTATTTCCCAAGCAGGATGAAGAATAATATTCTTAAAATGGCTTTGCCATCTATTTATACTGTCTTAATCTTATTGAATTGGAATTTTTCAAACACAGAAATTTAGAAAAGTGTGCCTGAAATCAGTGCTCCCATTCATTTGAGCTCAGTGTCCTTGTGCACTTTCGCTTCTCTTGAATCATCTTCAGGTTATCGGTTGGTGATTTGAAAAGTTAGAGCTGGAAACTGAATTGGACAAAACGGAAAGGGGCAGAAAGAGGAAGAATGAGCCACTGTGACTCATTCCTTAGAAATGTGGGCTTCCTTCCTTTTGAGGTTTTAAGAATGTAGAGCCTTAAGCAGGGCAGGGGCTTCCAGGAAGTGGAGGAGAATTTGGGGTCAGATGTTGCCATCTGCACAATTTCTGCTTTCCGTTGCTCTTACCTCCCAGATTTTCCACCCACCCATCTACCCTTGGGAATTTTTGCTTCTGGCCTGAATTGTCCTAGAAGCAATTCTGACATATTCAGATCCACTGAAATCGCTAAGGTTACTTGACTTTGAGGGGAAGACAGTGTTTGTGTCTTCTGTTGCACCAGGGAAGCAGGGGATAAGAGATGTAATTAGTAAATAATATAGGAAGTTTCTGTGTTTGGGTAAGCATTCTTTTGTTGTGGTTGAAATATTTTATTCTGGTACGAAGGCTTGAAACTTGCTTTCCGATTTTTGTCTTATTCCCTCTATTTTTTTCCCCAAGCTTTTTTCCCTGGGGCTTCATAGAGTTATGGAGATTCCAGTTCAGTTCCTTGTTCAGACTTTAATACAGGTAATCCTCGACTTACAACAGTTCATTTAGTGACCAATCACAGTTACAACGGCACTGAAAAAAGTGACTTATGACCGTTTTTCACACTTATGACCAGTGCAACATCCCTGTAGTCATGTGATCAAAATTCAGGTCCCTGGGTCTTGGGATCACTTTTTTGCAAACTTCTGACAAGCAAAGTCAGTGGGGAAGGCAGATTCACTTAACAGCCGTGTCACTAACTTAACAACTGCAGTGATTTACTTAACAACTGTGGCAAGAAAGGTCGTAAAATGGAGGAAAATTCATTTAACAAATGTCTCCGTAACATAAATTTTGGGCTCAATTGTGGTCATAAGTCAAGGACCACCTGTACAATGATCATAGGCCTTTTGTAATGTGTTTTGTGGCCTACTTCATGAGGTCATTACAAAGATATAAGTAAGGTAGATTCTGTGCCTCTGAGTTTTTTTGAGGAAAAGCAACTGTAAAATAAATCATGTATGAGGTTTTGGATCTTGATTCTGCAGGCTGATGCAAGTAAAAGCTGCCAAAATTGTAACATTAACTAAGATGTCTGCTAGTGTTTTGACCATAGAAACCTGGCTGGAAAACAAGCGATGTTGGTTAAAAGGCAAATGGAGGAAGAAATAGATAGCTGGACTGTATGGTTCTCCCCTCCCCTCCTCCCCCCCCCCATGCTTCCAAATCTTACATTGCCTGGGAGATGTAGGACTTGACAGTTTTCCTTAAGAAAGTAGCAAATGCAGCATGACTGGGGAATTCTGGGAATTGAAGTCCATCTTCAAGTTGCCGAGGTTGGACATCCCTACAGTAGAAGGTATTTGGCAGTGAGGGCTGCATCCCTTTCTGCCCATGTCTCAGAATACCTTCTTTGCCAGTTGCCACTGCTAAAATGCAAGGCAGATGGACCGTTGTTCTGATCCAGAATAAGAACAATTTTCTGTTGTTCAGCTTAAACTTTTGTCTTGAAGCTGTCACCTATAAGCCAGAGAGAACAGACTTCAGACTTACAAGCCTTGATTCAATCTGCTTTTACAACGGCTAAACAACAGAAATGAAGAATGTAGCATCTAAAGTGCCATACTGTGCTTTTTATCTTACTTGCTTTTTAAAGCTTCTCTGATAAAGAGCTGTGTAGAATTTTTGTCCTTTTCTTTCTCCTAGTTATCAATATGACAAGTTAATTTTTGAAGCAGGTCTGTCTTTTCACTTCTCTTGATGCACTTCCCTTGATGTCCTCTTGAGAACTTAAAGCTAGCTTGGGAGGGAACTTTTGGTTTTACCAAGTTCTTAAAGTCCTAAAGTAAGGATCTTTAATCCAAAATTTGGATAATGTTCTGGGATCTGATTCCCAGGACCTGATTGGGTTCATGCAAACCACGCATAGGAACAGGGATGATGTCCTTCATTCCAAGCTTGGTGTTGTGGTGAAGGTGCTTGCCTAGAAACCAGGACACTCTGAAGTTCTGGTTCCATCTTAGGCACAAAACCCGACTGAGTGACTTTGGGCCACTCTCTCTCTCTCAATCCAGCCCACTTCACAGAGTTGTTGTGTGGAGAGAAAAAAAGGGGGGGAGGAATATTATGTATGTTGTTTGCCTTGAGTTACTTATAAAGTAATAAAGGTGGGATAGCAATCTAAATAAATCAGCATTAAAAGTTTTTCTCTTTCTTTTTCAGCCGTGTCCCGGAATGGCTGCAATGCCCAGATGGATGCTCAGAGAGTGCCTGGCCAGCTAGGGACTTCAGGCAAGTGGCACAGGAGCAGAAGTCGTGGCCTGCCTGTTGCGAAGCAAACTAGGTTCCGTTCAGATATGCAGGATTCACTGTCTTAAGCAGTTGGTTAAATTTGATTTGCTTTAACCCGGAGAGCCCTTTTGGCTACCATTAGCCTGGCTTATTTCAAAGCCATCAACAGGAAGCTTGGGGTACAGTACAAATTGGCTCTCTCCCATCCTCCACTCTGCCATCACCACCATGTCGACGTCTTCATTGCGCCGCCAGATGAAGAATATTGTACATAATTACTCTGAAGCCGAAATCAAGGTCCGTGAGGCTACATCAAATGACCCTTGGGGCCCATCTAGTTCTCTCATGTCTGAAATTGCCGATCTCACCTACAATGTGGTAGCCTTCTCAGAAATCATGAGTATGATCTGGAAGCGTCTTAACGACCACGGGAAAAATTGGCGTCATGTCTATAAGGTAAGCATGCATCGTCTCTTGTTTTTGGAAATATATATTTGTCTGGTAACGTTGCCGTAATCCTCCTGTTCTGTTTTTTTCATAGCGATTCACTTTTTTTTTTTAATTAAAAAGTTCTACAAAAATTACAAAATATACCCCAAAACCCACCCACCCTACCCCCCCTCCCCTCCCCCTCCCCCACTTCCCAGAGCTGAATACAGGGTAACAAATATAATAATCATAATCTAACTAACATTAACCAACTATATAGATCAGCGGTTCTCAACCTATGGGTCGCGACCCCATTTGGGGTCGATCGACCATTTTATGGGGGTCGCCAAACAATGCGATCCGCCATTTTCCCCCCTCAGGGGGCGGCGCCGCGCATGCGCGCCGCGCATGGGGGCGTCGCGATGCGCGGCACGTTCGTGTGATGGGGTCGCTGTCACACAAACGTTGAGAAACGCTGATATAGATAAACAAATATAATGCGCTTTAACTCCCCTTTAACACAGAGTAAACAATTTGCAAATAAACTTAATCATATAAACAAATTAAAATCCTAATTCATAAACAATACAATATAATAAAAATTTCACTATAATAAACTATTAATAATAATAATAATAACAATAATATTCTAAAATTTATTCATAAAATAAATGGAACTTTTTAGTCCCATATTTATTCTGAATATAGTCTATCCATTTTCTCCAAACCGAAATATATCTCTCTTGTGAATGATCCTTCAAATAAGCCAAAATTTTTGCCATTTCTGCTAAATTTGAGACCTTAAGGGTCCATTCTTCTATAGTCGGCAAGGAATCTTTCTTCCAATATTGCCCTACCAACAGCCTTGCTGCTGTTATTAAATTCAACATCAAATTAGTTTCCTTAACATCAAAATCTACAATAATACCCAAAAAAAATAGTTGAGGAGTAAACTTTATCTTTCTTTTAAAAATATTTTGAATGTTCCACCAAATTTAGCTTCCGGTAGGGGGCGGCGGCGATGGCGGCTATTTTGTAGCCGTCCAGCTGGGAAGGTGTCAGAGCCGCGGAGCACAGCGCGCATCAGCTGGCCCGCGGCTCGGAATCCCCTTCCCAGGCAAAGGGAAGGGGTAGAGAACGCAGGAGTAGAGGTAGAACCCCTGAACCCCCTCTGGATTTTTTCCTAGAGGGGGTGGAAGGAGTGTTCCCTCGGAGCTCCTGCTGATCTCCGCCTCCCAGCTGTTTTTGCTTCTTCGGAAGCAAAAGAAACTGCCGCCTCTATCTCCGCGGTTACAGAGTTTTGGTGAGTAACTTTAGAAGCGGACAGAGCGGTTTAAAGGATTTTCTTTTATATAGTTTAGTGCTTTATCTTCTTTTTCTAGTTAGTTTTGGTTATCTCTCCTTTGTTCTTTTTTGCTGGCACGGAGAGAGAAAATAAGATGGCGTTTTGAAAGTGTTTGGCTTTTTTTTTTCTTTTTTTTTGTCTCTTTGTTCTTATTTTTCTTGGAAAGTATTGGATTTAAATGATTGCTTTTGATTTTTTTGTTCCTGGCTTTGGATTTCTCTCTTGATTTCTTCTTTTTTTTCTTTTTTGGAACTTGGAACTCTAAGGATTACAGTATTTTTGTTCTTTTTAACTTCTATTTCTCCCCTCCCCTTTTTTGGGGGGGAGAAGGGAAGAGAGAACTGCGTTTTAAAAAATGGCTTCAAAGAGACAACCGCCTTCTATACTACCTAAGGTGGTTTCCTCTCCCACAACCTTAACTGCACAACAACAACAACCTAAACATGTACCACCGACCCAGCCACCACCCTCTCCTCCTCCGCCAGGCCTGTCTGCATAAGAGATTAAAAACATAATGGGAGATGCTGTATCCCAAATTAGAGATGAAATGAAGCAGCTTGTTGTACAGATTAAATCTGAAATTAAAGAGGAATTAAATGAAATGAAGGACTTACTAGAAGATAATAATACCATTTTGCGGCAAGACATAGTTACAGCCGTATCAGGTTTGGCTTCGGTGGTGGTGAAGCTGGACTCGAGAGTGGAGGAAGTTGCTGATAAAGTTGATTTTTTTGAGGATAAATTTCAAGATATGGAAAGCAAGATGGAGATCTCACAAGTAGATATCCTTATGTCTCAGTATAGGGAGATGGAGCACGCCCTGAGGATCAGGGGTCTCAAGGAAGATATGAATCAAGATCTGATGGAGATGGTGCTTAGTGATCTGGCTGTTGCTCTGAATATGGATAAAGGAGAATTACGCAGAGAAGTGGAAAAAATTTATAGAGTTAATTCTTGGATTGCGAAGCAAAAGAACTTGCCTAGAGATGTTGTGATTTATTTCAAAAAGAAGTCTCTGCGCAATGAAATTATACAAGCTTTTTATAATAAGAGATTCCAGATTGCTGCCCAAGATGTTATCATTTTAAAGGAAATCCCATCAAAAATTTTAAGAAACAGGAAAGATTTTGCTTTCTTAGCTAATGAACTTAAAGCAAGACTGATGCCATTCAGATGGGAGATCCCGATGGGCATCGCTTTGAGCCATGCGGGGATGCGTTATAGGTTGAATACGGTTGTTAAAGCTAAAGAGTTTTATAATACGGTCCTGGGTGCAGGCTCAGCTTCATCTGTTCAGAAACCCTTGAGTGGTAAAGAGCTGGAACAGCAATCTGAAGCATTAGGTCTGATCTCTGCTGGGAAGTGGCAAGCTGAAGGGCAACGTCAAACAGAGGTCAAAGAGCAGAGGATGACCCGTGCAGCACATAGACGCAAGGAAAAGGAGCAACAAAAGAAAGAGATTAAAGAATCTTCTTCGGAAAGTGTTTCACTGCCGGTGGGAGGAGCAAGACCCAAGAGTTCTGCAACACATACAGCAATGGCAGACCTCCAGGTAGTCTTCTCCAGGCTCTTGGCCAAGGGAGATGGCAAAGTTCCTGACCTGGAATGTTAACGGTCTAAATTCCCCTCAGAAAAGAAAGAAAATCTTTTATTACTTAAAGCAACATAATAATGATATTATTTGCCTACAGGAAACTCATATTCTACTTAAAGATCAAAAATATTTAGTTAACGCCCGTCTGGGATCTCATTTTGTATCTTCTGCTCCTGGGAAAAAGGGGGGAGTGGTTATCTATGTGAAGCAAAATTTACCAGCTTGTCTGGTAGAATCAGATCCCCAAGGAAGATACGTGATGATTGAACTTGGCTTATATGGTAAGAAAATACTTATAGTGGGACTTTATGCACCAAATCAGCAACAGGAACAATTTTATAGATTGTTACATCAAAAAATAACTTTGCTGGACTACAGATCCGTGGTATTAATGGGTGATTGGAATGGTGTCTTAGATATACAAAGGGACAAGAAAGGTTCTTCTCCTCTTTTTAAACAGGCAAAACTACCTAAAGCCTTTTTTGACATGAAAGAGGACTGGGAATTAAGGGATTATTGGCGGGAATGTAATCAAGAGGAGAGAGACTTTACCTTCTTTTCAGATAGACACCAATCTTTTTCAAGAATTGACTTTTTTTTGATCACAACGGATTTATATAATAGAGTAAAGAATGTTAAGATTTTTCCTAGGTCGCTGACGGATCATAGTCCAGTTTGGATGGAGCTGATTCAAGAAAAAGAGGAGAGAAGATCTTGGAGGGTGAATGAGAACTTATTCAGACAAGAAAAGAATGTTCAAAAGTTAAAGGAGTGTTTAAAGGATTATTTTGCTTTAAATATGTATAAGGGGACTTCAATGTCAATGGTATGGGATGCAGGTAAAGCATTCATGCGTGGGATCCTGATAAAAATGAATAACTTTCATAGGCAAAAGCAGACTCAGAAACGTAAAGAATTGGAAGATGAAATTAAATTAAAAGAAAAGTCTTTGATTTTAAATCCTTCAGATGAAAGGATTAAAGAATCTATAAAGTTGTTAAGAACACAATTTAATATGTTGATGGCGGATCAATCCGCAACTAATTTATTGTTTATGAAACAAAATACATTTTGTAATGCCAATAAACCTGGGAGATGGTTGGCCTATCAATTAAGAAAGAAACAGAGACAGAGAATAATAGACAAAATAAACTATAAGGGCAAATTAGTGTTTCAGAAGGAATTGATTAAGAAATCTTTTTTAGATTACTATCAGAAATTATATAAATCTACGAATGTGCAAATCTTAGATATAAATAAATATTTAAGCGAGGCCAGCCTTCCCAAACTGACAGAGGACCAGAAACAGGAAATTAATGGTTTAATTACTAATGAGGAAATTGCGACAGCAATTAAACAATTGAAACCAGGGAAAGCACCGGGTACGGATGGGTTGACATCTGTTTATTATAAAGCTTTAATGGAAGAGATGATCCAACCATTAGGTGATCTTTTTAATGATATCTTACAGGGTTCAGAGATTCCTCCCTCATGGCGTAGTGCTTTTATATCTTTGATTCCAAAAGAGGATCAAGATCTTACTTTACCAAAGAATTATAGACCTATATCTCTTTTAAATGTTGATTATAAGATATTTGCAAAAATTTTAGTAAATAGGCTTATGAGGGTGGTGCATCTTCTTGTGCATAAAGACCAATCTGGGTTTATAACTGGTAGGTATATGAAAAATAATGCTAGACAAATCATTAATTTATTAGAATATCTAGACAAGAATAACCAAGTTTCTGCAGGGCTGATATTTTTAGATGCTGAAAAAGCCTTTGATCAATTGAATTGGCATTTTATGTTAAGAGTAATTGAAGAGATGAATTTTGGTGAAAAGATATTACAAGCTCTTACGGTAATATACCAAAAACAAACGGCACAACTTATTGTTAATGGAGGTTTGTCAGAGGTTTTTACAATAGAGAAAGGTACTAGACAGGGATGTCCATTATCACCGTTGTTGTTTGTTTTAACACTGGAAATATTGTTGATTAAAATTCGAGAGTCGCAGGAAATAAAAGGAATAGAAGTTAACAAAAAAGAATATAAGTTAAGAGCTTTTGCGGATGACTTGGTGGTTACTTTGTCGCAACCTACCTATTCTGTAGTAAAGTTATTGCAGTTGATTTATCATTATGGCTTGGTTTCGGGTTTTAAGATTAATGTTAATAAGACTAAAATCCTACCTAAAAATATGACTATTCGGGAGAAGCAGACTTTGGCTAATCTGACGGGTTTTGAAATTGTCAACAAGGTAAAATATTTGGGGGTGATGTTATCTGTTTCTAATGCAAAATTGTTTAAAAATAATTATGAAAGGTTGTGAGTTAGTATACAGAAAGACTTGAGGAATTGGGAGAAGTTGCAATTATCTCTCATGGGAAGAATTGCAGTGATAAAAATGAATATTCTACCCAAGTTTCTTTTTTTGTTTCAAATGTTACCGATTTTGAAGAACGAGATTAACTTAAGTGAATGGCAGAAAGGAATCAATAAATTCATTTGGGCAGGGAAAAAGCCAAGGGTTAAGTTTAAAATCATGCAAGACTTCCGTGAGAGAGGTGGACTCAAGGTACTGAATTTGAAATTATACTATGATGCGGTGGTTTTAACATCAATCAGTGATTGGGTAAATTTAACAAACCTTGAGATACTCCATTTGGAGGGATGGGACTTACTTTTTGGCTGGCATGCCTATTTAATATTTAATAAAAAAGTGGATCGGGCTTTTAAATCTCATATTATAAGAATTTCTTTACTTAGGGTTTGGAGAAAATATTATAAAAGTGATTTTAAAGTACCACTATGGGCTATACCTTGGCATGCGATAGAAGGAATAAAAAGAGGTGTTAAAATGGACATGGTGTCTTATACACAGTTACTTAGATGGGATGGACAAAATTGGCAGTTAAAATTACTGGAAGAGTTAGTACATGAAAATATTACTTATTCTTGGTTTCAATATAGGCAATTAGTAGATAGATGGAAGATGGATCGTAAGGTGGGTTTTCTTAGAGAAGATGAAAATCTTATTAAGCAAGTGAAGGACCAAAGACTAACTCATATTAAGAGAATTTATGGGGTTCTAGTGGAATTGGATTCAGAAACAGAATTAATTAAAGATTGTATGATTAGATGGGCGCAAAATTTTGGTGAACCAGTCCTACTGGATACCTGGGAAACCATTTGGGTGAGAAATGTTAAATTTACACAAGCACAGAATTTAAGGGAGAATTTTTACAAAATGTTTTATAGATGGCACCTTGACCCACAAAAAATGTCTTTTATGTACCCTGACCTACAGCCTAAATGCTGGAGATGTGGTTGTTTGGATGCCACCTACTATCACATCTGGTGGTCGTGTAGAAATATAAAAGCCTTTTGGATTAAGATATGGTGGAATATTCAGAGAATTTTTAGAAGGAGGGTAAAATTTACTCCACAATTATTTTTGTTAGGTATAGTTACTGATTGTGACACAAAGGAGGTTATATTGATGTTAAACTTGATTACAGCCGCAAGGCTGTTAGTAGGACAATATTGGAAGAAGGAATCTTTGCCTACTTTGCAGGAATGGTTTCTTAAAGTGTCTTATTTGGCGGAAATGGCAAAGATTTCGGCTTTCTTAAAAGAACAATCGCAAGAGAAATTTTTTGCTGTTTGGGATAAATGGATAAAGTTTATACAATTTAAATTGGATATAAAAAAATATTATTTAGCTTTTTTATAACTTTTATTTTTATATACATACATATATCTTAGTTATATTCTCTTTTTTCATATAACTTTTCTATTTTTTTTTAATTAAGCCTATATTCTGCTCTGGGAAGCTCCGGGGGGGGGAGGGAGTGGGTGTTTGGGGGGGGTAGGGGAAGGGTTGTTTTGTTTTGTTTTGTTTAGTTTCTTGTCTATGTTGTTGTTGTATTGTTATTCTTTTGTTTTTTTTGTAAAAATTTATAAAAATCTTCAATAAAAATATATATATATATATATTTTGAATGTTCCACCAAATTTTAATCCAAAAAGCTTTTATATTTCTACAAGTCCACCAAATATGAAAGTAAGTTGCATCCAAACTACCATATCTCCAACATTTGGGCTGCAAGTTAGGATACATACAAGACAACTTTTGGGGATCCAAATGCCACCTATAAAACATTTTATAAAAATTTTCTCTCAAATTTTGAGCTTGAGTAAATTTTACATTTCTAACCCAAATTGTCTCCCATGTGTCCAATAGAATCGGCTCTTGAATATTTTGTGCCCATTTTACCATACAGTCTTTAACTAACTCCGTTTCAGAATCCAATTCTATTAAAACATTATAAATTCTCTTTATGTGAGCTCGAGTTTGATCTTTAATCTGTTTTACCAAATTCGCATCCTCTAAAGTAATACCAAACTTTTGATCTAAACTCCACCTAACTAACAATTGATTATACTGAAACCAAGAGTAAACAATATTTTCTTGCTTCAACTCAGCTAAAGATTTTAATTGCCAATCCTTCCCTACTAAACTAAGTAATTCCTTATAAGAAATCCTATCCAAATTCACTCCCCTAGATACCCCCTCTATCACGTGTCCAGGAATCCCCCAAATTGGAATTTTATAATTTAACCTATAATAATACTTCTTCCAGACACGTAATAAAGCGTTTCTTAAAATATGAGATTTAAAAACCTCGTCTACTTTTTTATTATAAATTAAATATGCATGCCATCCGTATAATAAATCCCATCCCTCAAGAAAAAGTATATTTTTATTTGTTAAATTAAGCCAATCACTAATCAACGTTAAAGCCACTGCATCATAATACAATTTTAAATTAGGTGCCTTAAGTCCTCCTCTTTCCCTTGCATCTTGTATAATCTTAAACTTAACTCTTGGTTTTTTCCCTGCCCAAATAAACTTATTAATACCCTTCTGCCAATCCTCCAAGTTGGCATCTTTTTTCAATATAGGTATCATTTGGAACAAAAAAAGAAACTTTGGAAGAACATTCATTTTAACCGCTGAGATTCTCCCCAACAAAGATAACTGTAATTTTTTCCAATCATTTAAATCCTTTTGCACCTTTACCCATAATGTCTCATAATTATTTTTGTACAACGTAACATTAGAAGCTGTAATGTAAACTCCCAAATATTTAACCTGTTTCACTATTTCAAAACCTGTTAATTTAGCTAACATATCCTTTTCCTTCATAGACATATTTTTCGAAAGTATTTTAGTCTTATTGTTATTTACCTTAAAACCAGAAACTTTCCCATACTGGGTTATGATTTCCACCAAATCCCTTACCGAATCTGTCGGTTGAGATAATGTCACAACCAAATCATCAGCAAAAGCTCTCAACCTATAATCATTCTGTTTTATTTTTATACCCTTTATTGTAGTTGATTCACAAATTTTAATTAATAAAATCTCCATTGTTAAAACAAATAACAATGGGGATAGTGGACATCCTTGTGTAGTACCCTTTTCAATTTTAAATGCTTCTGTTAATCCTCCATTAATTATAATTTGTGCCGATTGCTGTTGGTATATAGCCTTAAGAGCATACAAAAATTTATCCCCCAAATTCATTTTCTCTACAACTGTCAATAAAAATTGCCAATTTAATTGATCAAAAGCTTTTTCAGCATCCAAAAATATCAAAGCTGCAGGGATTTGATTATTCTTATCCAAATACTCAATTAAGTTAACAATTTGTCTTACATTATATTTCATATATCTTCCAGTTATGAATCCAGATTGATCACTATGAATCAATTGCTTCAAAACTTGCATTAACCTATTTGCCAATATTTTTGAAAAAATCTTATAGTCTGTATTCAAAAGAGATATAGGTCTATATGTCAATGCTGCAAATACTGTATATTCTTGCTTTGACAATATGCAAAACTGTCTGGTATTTACTGGGTTAATGCATAGCTTAGAGTGGGGGGGGGGGGTAAAAAGCCCGGGAAAGAAAGAGGAAGTAAACTTTTGACCTTCACACTAATTGGATAATGTGACTTGACTGCAAGATAAGGGAGGGGTTTAGCAAGAAAAGTTTGATGCCAGCAAGAGGAAGTCAGATTCTGGCATCAAAACGTCCATGATGGTGACCGGCAATTTGTAGCTCTGTAATAAAGGCTTTAGGAAACATGCCTGAAAGTTCTTTGAAGTGCTTCATTAGTTGGAACCTTGACATCATGCCAGAATCCAACATTCTTTTCAATGGGGTCCCGAGCCCCATCCACTCTCTATGCTTGAGAGGAGCTGGCTAAGATTCGGGGAAGATCTCATTATGGAGAAAGAAAGATTGTCTGGGGCCAGCCCCATGGCTGCAACAGTTTCCCCGGGGGGGGAGGGGGAGGGGAAGCGACAGCCAACAAGCCAGGGGAGAGAGGAATTTGGCAGATTTCCCAGCTGAGAGCGAAGACTTCAAAAGCAGAATGGACAGATAACATAGTTATGGGTGAGTCGTTGGAAAGATTTCAAAACTTAGAAATGAAAACCAGAAATCAGTTCCTACAAAGTGAAACCTACAGCCCTGAAGAGAGAGGGAATCCCAGTCTGAATCCTCTGCAGCGATGGGGAGATTGGGTTTCCCAGCAGGTGGCTGATCCATGTCCTCTGAACTTACCACAGCTAATAGAGGCCTTGCAATGCCTTGGGGTGGTACAGAAGCCAGGAGATCAGCAGCTGTTGGGAGAACAGCCACAGCAAGGAGGTTGGCCACAGCCCCCAAACATGCAACCCCTGGGCATAAATCTGCAGCCAGGTTGGGGCCTACAGCAACTGAGGGGGCCACGAGAGCAGTGGGGAGCCCAGCAGGAAGCCTGTCAGACCCAGCCTTCACTGGCCAGAGACCCCAACCCTGAAGAGAGGGTCAGTTCCAGTCTGAGGCATCTGCAGCAATGGGTAGATGGGTTTCCCCAGCAGATGAATGATCAGCAGCAGCAGAAGGCATCACCACCCCCTGCAGTCCAACAACAGAGAAGACCACTACAACCCCCACTTGTGCAGCCACCATTGGGAGGCCTACAGCAGCAGGGGGCACCATCAAACCCCTCTGGCCAGCAGCAGAGGGCCCAGCAGCCATGGAACCAGCCCCAGTGGGGGCCACAGCAGCCTGTGTTCGCACCACCTTTCAATGCAACCTTTGATGGGGACCCAGCGAAGCTGATTTTTTCCCTCAACCAAGTGCGTTCTCACATGAAACGCTGGGCCTATCTGTACCCGGAACCAGGGGCCATGGTCGATGTCATTGTGTCCAACCTAGAGGGAGAAGCATCTGAATGACTGAACAATTTATATAGTGAGCAAGCCCCCGAATTGGAAGATACCCACCTCTTTCTCTTAAGTCTGAGAGAACGATTTGAGGACCCATCCATTGGCCTCAAAGCAGCAGGACAAATTCACAAAATAAAACAAGCCGGGAGGCCTGCCCTGGAGTATGTGCGAGAATTCTTTAAAGAGCCGAGGTGGCGCAGCAGTTAGAGTGCAGTACTGCAGGCCACTTTAGCTGACTGTGTTCAGCAGGTCAGCGGTTCAAATCTTACCGGCTCAAGGTTGACTCAGCCTTCCATCCTTCCGGGGTAGGTAAAATGAGGACCCAGATTGTTGGGGGCAATGTAAATATATATATACATTGCTTACTGGTGTACACCGCTTAGAGAGTGCTTGCACTTAAAGCGGTATATAAGTCTCATAAATAAATAAAATAAATTCCGCAAGATAGCAGGTCGAATAGAGGGGTGGCCTGAGCAGTCCCTCATCCATTACTTCATCGAGGGATTAGACGATCACCTCTCAGGCCTGCATCTATCGAGAAGTACCTGATCGGCTGCAGGAGTGGTACCAGATGGCCGTGAAGCTAGATGTTAAGCTCTCTCGCTATAAGAAGCCTCCTCCACATGAACCCAAACAGCAGCCAGAGCTACCTGGACAGCAATCACCCCCACTAAAGCCTTTGACTACTGCAAGAGCTGAGAGACCCAGGCCACCTACATGCCCTTCCTTCAAGTGTTTCTGATGTGGACAAGGAGGACATCGAGTGGCCACCTGCCCAGTCCCCTACCCCCAACTGCAGAGCAGGCCAGAACCAGCAATGCGAAAGAAACCTGCTCAGCGGCCAACGAAAAAAAAATCCAACCGACTCACACAGGAACCTGTCACCCAGGTTACACCCAACACCCAGGAGGACGCCGAGACTCCAGATGGACCCGCCCCTGCTCTACCCTTCTTTGACAGCGACGATGAAGGAGAAAACGACCCAATGGTGAGTCGACAAATCCTGCCTTTTCACTGGCCGCCAAACTTATAATCCCTAAGTCTGGGGCACAAATAGACTTGAACGTACTAATTGATTTGGGATGCACCCACTGCATTATTAGTCTGGCGTTTGCCATGAAAATGGGCATAAGGGCAAAACAGCTTTCCAAACCGGTGAGATTTGAGCAAGCCGATGGCTCCCTGATGGGAGGGACTCTTATCACACAATTAACCGAGCCTTTACGCCTAGAAATAGGTGCCCACTGGGAGTTTATTCGTTTCCTGGTGGCTCCAAAAATGACTGAGGCGATGATCCTAGGACTAGCCTGGTTAGACAAATGGAAGCCGTTTATCTGGTGGGAGAAAGGAATGAGAATTGTGAGACTACCTATAGGGCCTGATCCCCCCCCCCATTGATTCAACAGATGTTACTGGGCATCTTAGGCCACCCAATGAGCGAGCGCACATGGTCGCCTCACTGCCTCCAGGCGAACCAGTCATCCCCAAGGAATACTTGGACCTGGCGGAGGTGTTCAGTGAAAAAGAATGTGATGCCCTACCCCCTCACAGACCCAATGACTGCTCCATCGAACTGGTGCCCGGAGCCAAACTCCCACGACTGAGGATGTATGCTATGTCCCCCCTCGAAATGGAGGAGATGCAGCGATATGTGAACAAAAACCTAGCGAGGGGGTTTATCGAACGGGCCAAATCTTCCGTGGGATCCCCTGTGTTGTTCAAAGAGAAAAAAGATGGGTCTCTTCGTCTCTGCATAGACTACAAGGGACTCAACGCTGTAAGTGTGGAAAATAAATACCCCCTCCCCCTCCTAAAGGATTTATTGACCCATCTGGCTAAGGGGAGTGTCTTCGCTAAGTTAGACCTAAGAGAGGCATACTACCGGGTGAGAATAAAAGAGGGAGACAAGTGGAAAACTGCCTTCAACTGTCCTATGTGGAGCTATCAGTTCAAAGTCATGCCATTTGGACTACAGGGGGCCCCAGCTGTATTTATGCAGTTGATTAATGAGGTTCTACATGATCACTTGTACAAAGGGGTTTTGGTGTATCTTGATGATATCCTGATATACAGCACAAATATGACTGATCACATAAAGCTAGTGAGAGAAGTGTTAAAGAAACTATTGAATGCCAAGCTTTATGTTAAATTGTCAAAATGTGAATTTCACCAAACCCGATTAGACTATCTTGGCTACCGAATTTCCAACGAGGGTATTGAAATGGATCCAGCCAAGGTGAAAACTGTAATCGAATGGCAGCCCCCAAGGACTTGCAAACAGCTCCAAAGCTTTCTGGGGTTTTCCAACTTTTATCGTCAATTCATCTCTTCTTTTGCCGAGATTGCCCTACCTCTTACAGAACTACTCAAAACCGGCAAAGGAGGAGGGAAGCCACGACCGGGCCAACCACTAGCATGGACAATGAGCTGTCAAACAGCTTTTGAGAATTTAAAGAGACTATTTGCCGCTAAACCGGTTCTAAAGCACCCCTGCCCAGGGGAACCCTTTGTGATTCAAGCTGATGCCAGCGATGTGGCGGTTGGAGCGGTGTTACTACAAAAGAACAAAAATGGGATCCTGCAACCCTGCGCCTACACCTCTAAGAAATTCACTGAGAGCGAGCGAAGGAAGATGGGCAATCTGGGAGAAAGAGGCCTTTGTAATTAGATGGGTGCTATTGAACTGGCGACACTGTCTAGAAGGGAGCAAGGTGCCATTTGAGGTATGGACAGATCACAAAAACCTAGAGGTACTGAAAACTCCCCGCAAATTGTCCGCAAAGCAAGTACAGTGGGCACAATACTTTAACCGCTTCAACTTCACTCTAAAGTATATACCAGGAGGAAAAAACTTCCTAGCTGATGCGCTATCCCGGTTACCCCAGTACAAAAGCGAACGAGGGCAGGTTAACGAGGCAATTATCCCCAACCCACAAATTGCCGCTCAACTTACACCTCACAGGGTCCCCAATCCTGATGACCCTGGAGTGAAGAAAATAATGCGAGAGCTCCTCACCAACCAATGGTTCAAAGATAATCAAGCATCCCTAACATGCAGGAATGGCTTGGCTTACAAAGGGGGGAAGCTATATTTGCCAGAAGCGCTCCATCTTAATGCTCTTAAACACAGCCACGATGTAAAGCAGGCTGGACACTTTGGATATTTGAAAACCCTACACCTCACCCGCCGACAATTCTGGTGGCCGGGGCTGAAAAAGGATGTGGAAAACTATGTAAAAAGTTGTACTGTATGTGCCACAATGAAAAGAATCCCAGGGAAAACTCCTGGGTTACTGGAACCCGTGGCAGACCCTTCTCAACCCTGGGAAGAAATAGCTATGGACTTTATAGTAGACCTACCTGAAAGTAGGGGAAATACTGTCATCTGGACTGTAATAGACCTGTTCTCGAAACAGGCTCATTTCATCGCCTGCAAAGGACTCCCATCTGCCCAACGACTGGCCAAACTGTTCCTGAAACGTATCTACTGGCTGCATGGCTCCCCTAAGTGAATAATTTCAGACAGGGGGGTGCAATTCACAGCAACGTTTTGGAGAAATTTCCTTACATTGCTTGGATCATCTCAAGGGTTATCATCTGCTTTTCATCCGGCCACCAATGGGGCCGCAGAAGCCGCTAACAAAATGGTGGAGCAATATCTTAGATGCTACGTTTCTTACCAACAGACGAACTGGACTGATCTCCCTTTTGCGGAGGTGGCGTACAATAATTCTGTGCACAGCAGCACCGGCTACACGCCTTTCAAAGTAGCCACAGGGAAAGAATTTAACCCAATACCTGAATATCCTCAGTTGCCCTCCGCTTCACAGACACTTGATCAGTGGGTGAGAGGGTGGGAAGAAGTTTGGAAAAACACAAAAACTGCTTTAAAAAAGACTTTTGAAACCCATAAAAAGCAGGCTGATAAAAAGAGGGCTCCCCAAAGAACATTCCAAGTTGGGGAAAAGGTCTATCTGTCAACTAAATATCTACGCCTCAAATTGCCCAGCAAGAAATTGGGACCAAAATTCTTGGGGCCTTTCCCCATAGTAAAGATCATCAACCCGGTCACAGTAAAACTAAAACTCCCTAGACTTTTAGGGAAAATTCACCCAGTTTTCCATTGTAGCTTGTTGAAGCCTTATCGGGGCTCCACTTTAAGACCTCCCCCAAATAAAGCACCTGGGCCCCTCATAGTTGCAGGGCAGACCTGCTATGAAGTAAAACGTATTCTTGATTCTAGAATTTTTAAAGGGAAATTGCAGTACCTAATCCAATGGAAGGGATACCTGTTGTGTGAAGCCACCTGGGTGAAATCTAGTGAAGTGAAAGATGACAGATTGATCAAAAGGTTTCATGTGAAACACCCCAGCAAACCGAAAGATAACCCTTAACATATGCTTTTGTTTACTTTACAGGATCTGTCCTTCTTGTAAGGGGGGGGCGGATGTCAATGCTGCAAATACTGTATATTCTTGCTTTGACAATATGCAAAACTGTCTGGTATTTACTGGGTTAATACATAGCTTAGAGTGGGGGGGGGGGTTTAAAAAGCCCGGGAAAGAAAGAGGAAGTAAACTTTTGACCTTCACACTAATTGGATAATGTGACTTGTGACTGCAAGATAAGGGAGGGGTTTAGCAAGAAAAGTTTGATGCCAGCAAGAGGAAGTCAGATTCTGGCATCAAAACGTCCATGATGGTGACCGGCAATTTGTAGCTCTGTAATAAAGGCTTTAGGAAACATGCCTGAAAGTTCTTTGAAGTGCTTCATTAGTCGGAACCTTGACACTATAATTCTTAGGCTGGTTCAAATCTTGATCCTCCTTTGGGATCAATGATATGAAAGCCCTTCTCCAAGATGGAGGTACCTCTGCTCCCAACAAAATACTATTAAAAAGTTCCTTCAGTGGTTCTATCATTTCTTCAGATAACATTTTGTAATAAATTGCTGTTAGTCCATCTGTACCAGGAGCCTTACCAACTTTTAATTGTTTAATTGCCCAAATGATTTCCTCAGAAGTAATTAAACAATTCATCTCATCTCATTGGTCATTAGAAAGTCTAGGAAAGTGTGCTACCTGTAAATACTTTTCTATATCTGAAACTTGTATACTTTCACTAGCATATAACTTTGAATAAAAATCTAAAAAGCTCCTTTTAATCAAATTCTGTTGATATACCTCTTTACCTTTATAATCTATTTTCTCTATAATCCTTGACTTCTGTTTCTTTCGTAATTGGTAAGCCAACCAACTACCAGGTTTATTTGCATTACAAAACGTATTATGTTTCATATAACGCAAATTAATTGCAATCTGGTCAGCCATTAACATATTAAATTGCTCCCTAAGCATAGTTATAGAAACCTTTAAACTATTATCCAGTGGATTTAAAATAAGAGCCTTCTCTTTGAGTTTAATCTCTTCTTCCAACTCTTTACGTTTTTGCATCTGTTTACGCCTATTCGCATTATTCATTTGAATCAAAACCCCTCTCATACGCTTTACTAGCATCCCAAACAATTGGCATCGAAGTACCCTTATACATATTCAAAAGAAAAAAATCCTTCAAATATTCTCTACATTTCTGTAAATTCCCCTCATATTTAGATAAATTATAAATTTTCATTCAATCTCTAAGTCCTTCTATTCCCATCTTCAACAGATAACTCCAACCATACAGGATTATGGTCAGACAATATTCTAGGGAAAATCTTAGCATTCTTAACCCTAGAAAAAAAGTCATTAGTAATTAAGAAAAAATCAATTCTGGAATACGATTGATGCCTGTCCAAAAAAAAGTAAAGTCTCTTTCTTCAATATTCCGTTCTCGCTAAATGTCTCTAAGTTCCAAGTCGTCCTTCAAGTCAAAAAAAGCTTTGGGTAGTTTAACATGATTAGAAAGTTTAAAAGAACCTTTCTTATCTTTACTTGAATCTAAAACACCATTCCAGTCACCCATCATAATAACAGACTTATAATCCAGTTGAGTTAATTTCTGATGTATCAACTTGTAAAACTGTTTTTGTTGTTGATTAGGGGCATATAATCCAATAATAAGACATCTCTTACCATTTAATAATAAATCAATAATAACATATCTTCCTTGTGAGTCAGAGTCAATTAATTTCGGCGATAAATCTTTCCTCACATAGATAACTACTCCCCCTTTTTTCTGCGGAGCAGAGGCTATAAAATGTAATCCCAGCCAGGAGTTAATCAAATACTTTTGGTCCTTTGAAATAATATGAGTCTCTTGCAAACATACAACATCATTCTTATGTTGTTTCAAATAGTGAAATACTTTCTTTCTTTTCTGTGGTGAATTCAAACCATTAACATTCCATGTCAGAAACTTTGCCATCTTTAGTGGCCTGAAGCCTCCGGAACACTGCTTGTAAATCTGCCGTTGATGATCTCTTCGGTCTTGTTCCTCCCACTGGCTCTGAGGTAGTCGAATGCGTTGTAGATCCAACATCCATTTTTTGTTCTTTTTCTTTACGTCTATGAGCTGCATGAGTCATTCTCTGCTCCTTTGGATCATCTTTTATCTCCAAACACTGTTGCATAGATTCAACCTGCAAATCTCCTGGAACTAATGACATTGCTCCTTCAGCCAGCTGTTCTTCAAGCTTTTCTTCAATTCTCTTAGATTGTGGAGATGGTGGTGTGCCTGCCTTCAAAACGGAAGCATAAAAATCTCTTGCTTTAAAAATTGTATTAAGTCTATAACGTGTCCCAGCATAGTTCACCACAATTCCAACAGGTAAATCCCATCTAAACTGAACCTGTCGTTTTTTAAGCTCCTCAGCCAAAAAAGCAAAGTCCTTTCTTTTTCTAAGAATTTTTGGAGGTATTTCTTTTAAAATTATAACATCTTGAGCTGCAATTTGAAATCTCTGCTTATAAAAAGCCTGTATAATTTCATTACGAAGTGATCTTCTGGAAAAATAAATCACCACATCTCTTGGTAAATTTCTCTGTCTCGCAATCCATGAATTAACCCTAAAAAATTTTTCTATCTCTCTCAAAATTTCTTCAGGATCACATCCCAAAATAGGAGCTAAATCTGCTGCAATTTCTTCTTTCAAATTCTCTTGCAAATTCTCCTTCAGCCCTCTTATTCGCAAAGCATATTCCATATCTCTATATTGTGATATAATAATTTCATTCTGTGCTGTATCAACATTATTTTCAACTTTTTCAACTCTATCTTCTAACCTTTCAACATTTCCCACCACATCATCCACACACTCATCCAGACGTTCTACATGAGCTGCTAACCCTTGGAGAGCCAGCACTATATCTTCTCTCATCTCCCTATTTTTCTCCTCAAAAAGCTCTGCTGTCTCTTTTTTAATCTGTCGTGCTGTTTTCTCCAAAGCATCCTGTAAGTCTTTGAGTGTGAATGCCGGTGGTGGGGGAGAGGGTGGTGGAGACTTAGGCTTGGATTGCTGTACAGTCTGAATTACCGGAGAGGAAATTGAGCCTTTGGGAAGAGCAGAAATTCCAGGGCGTTTAGAAGCCATTTTTAAACCATTTAAAACCACTTCTCTTATAAAACCAACAGTTACGAAAGATAAAAAGAGGGGACAGTAGAAGCAAATCCCCCCCCCCAAATATAAAAAAGGCTTATTCTTTAAATGAGTTACCAAAATCCGTTACTTTGTTTAAACTTTGTTGCCAAGTGAAAGTGAAAGTCTTTCTTAATGATGTCCTTTCAACGAAAGAAACGGCATTCCTCCGCCATTTTTCACTTCCTCCTTTTGTTAAAACAATAGGTGGAGAAGATACTTCAATTATTTCCTGAGTTAAAGTCCCAATTTTTCACAATTCTAATCCTCCTGGTCAGCTCCGTCTGCTTTTAATTTTACTCACAGATCTCTTTAAGCAGCAGATGTGGAAGCAGCGTCTGGCTTTGTTCCTAAGAACAAAGGCATCCCGGGATGCGGAGAAAAAACCAGACTCTGAGGGGGTTCTCCCCCTTCGCCCTCCAAAAAATAAATTTATGGAGGACCTGGGGAACTCGACCTCTATCTGAGTAAGCTCACCTTCTCCCCTTCTCCCAGGGAGAAAGGCTCCAAGCCACGAAACAGCTGTTGATCGCTGTCTCTGCAGGCTTTAACACATTCCCAGGGCGGACGGCTAGAAAAAAGCCGCCATCGGCGCGGCGATCGCCACCGGAAGTCATAGTGATTCACTGTTAAGTCTGTTTCATTCCATTCCCACACTGCTCCACAGATACCTTATTAAAAAAAGTGGAATACATTCATATGTATTATGGTGTGCATTTTATTATAGAAAGCATACTTCTTTGGACACATGCAGCACAGTATTCAGAAGAATGGATATGTGCATGGCAGTCTGCGTGCTTTATCCCAAAAGTCCAAATATGTGAATTCATTCTCAAATGCAGATTAATCCCCAAGCATGCAAATGGAGGGGCTGTTGGTCAGTGGTAGAGAACCAACTTCTTATCCACCCGATCCCAAATTCAGACCTTGACGTCTTCAGGAAAGACTGGAAAGGTCTGAAACCCTAGAAAGCTTCTAAACTAGGATACTTTTTGGTAGCCCAGGAGCACAGTTAATGCTTGGGGTGGAGTGCGAGGCTTTAAAGTGAGGGGATGGGATTCCATCATGCAGGTAGTCCTCAATTTATGATCGCAATTAAGCCTGCATATTATGGTTGTAACATGTCATTAAGTGAGTCCATGTGACCACACCTGACTTTACAACTTTTTTGTGCTGGTCATTAAGTGAACCCATTGTCCAAGTGGCCATTTTTGCCGGAAACCAAATGTGAACACGGGACATTGCAAGTGGCTAAATTTGGGCTATCTTCTAAGCATGTCATGAGTTTGTTTCTTCTTGCATCTCTTCCAGGCTATGACACTTATGGAATACCTAATCAAGACAGGTTCAGAGCGGGTTGCACAGCAGTGTAAAGAGAACATCTACGCCATCCAAACACTAAAGGATTTTCAGTATGTTGACCGGGATGGCAAAGATCAAGGGGTCAATGTGCGGGAGAAGGCCAAGCAGCTGGTGGCCCTCCTTAAAGATGATGAGCGTCTCAAAGAAGAGAGGGCCCATGCCCTCAAAACTAAGGAGAAGCTGGCCCAGACTGCAACCGGTAAGCTCTCTGGTCTTTGATCTAGTTGACATTGTTCTCTTTGTTATCCAAATCTACATTTCTCATTCTCCAGGTGATTCCTCTTCGGTATAATGAGATTTTTGGAGTAATCTCTGTGTGTTTTAGTCTATGTATTTCATAGGGTAGGACAGAACCACATTATTCCTTTGGATGATGGGACAAATAATGAATGAATAGCAAAGCTGTCAATCATACAATGGACATGAGGAAGGAGAGAAATTTTCCTTTGAGTTCACCACATTTAATTTCTATGTGTACTTTGGTCTCTAAGTTGCTGCAATCATCTTTAACTCTTCGGGTAGAAACGGCAATACAGGTATTCTTTGTTTAGCAACTGCCTCATACAGGTAGTCCTCAACTTACAACTAGAATTGAACCCAGAATTATGACCTTAAGCTGTGTTGGTGGTTAAGCAGGTCATCATTTGACCGACCAAATTTTATGACTTCTTTTTTGCGGCAGTTGTTAAGCAGGTCACCATGCTGGTTAAACAAATCAGTGGTCATTAAGAGAATGCTGTAGTCAGTAAGCAAGCCCATTGTCTGCAATGAGTGTTTTTTTTTTGCTTGAGATTGGAAGTTAATACCCATTGTAAATCGTGGTCACATCACTGCAGGATGCTGCAAATATCTGTAAATGCAGGCCGGTTGCCGAGCACCCCAAATGTGATCATGTGACCGTGGGGTGTGTGTGTCCATCAGAACTTCAAATCCAGGTCATAAGTACCTTTTTTGGGGGGTGTCTGTTGTAACTCCAAATGGTCACTAAGCGAGTGGTGATAAGTCGATGTCTATACAGTAATCGTTCACAGTTATGACAACGATGAAAAAGTAGCTTTGCGACCAATCCTCACATTTATGCCATTGCAGGTCTGTAAGCAAAGGAAAGCTGAGGTAAGATTGTAAGCACAGTGTTTTACTTAGCAACCACTTCACTTAATGACCCAGTTGCTGGTCCCAAAAGTAGTCACTAAACAAGGATTATCTGTACAATGGCCTGAAGGCCAGAGCATTCTTAATTTCATCAAATGTCAATAATTTCTCATTGTATACAGAAAAACAATGGTGTCTCTGGGTGTATGGTATAAACACTGTCATGTTATATTTAGCCTGGAGAAAAAGCATTAGAACAGAAATTGGTGACCAAATGAATGTTACACTTGTTCTGATACTGGAGCAAGGCACCAATTGTGACCCCATTCCTAGATAGCAACCTTTCTCGCTTCTGGTTTCCTCCAGTTATAATATGATTGTCAAGCACAGGAAATCAAGAGTCAAGGCAATGCAAATGAATACAGATTTATTGCATGCTAATACTCTCTGCAAGAATCTGAACTACTAGCAGTCAGAACAAATTGGCAGTAGATAAGAGTTAACAGAATTCAAGGTGGTCTGGACTTGTATCTCTTGTGGGTGCAAAGGGACTCGAGACTGATGACGTGTTTGTCCCCTCCCCTCCCTTGGGCTCAGCCTGGTCATCTCCTACAGCAGTGGTTCTCAACCTGTGGGTCGGGACCCCATTTGGGGTCGAACGACCATTTCACGGGGATCGCCAAACAAGGCTGTCCGCCATTTTTCCCCCTTTTCTTTGGCCACGCCCCTGGCACCTGGTGATGTATAAGTGGTTGGGGGTCACCACAACATGGGGAACTGTATTATGGGGCCGCGGCATTAGAAAGGTTGAGAACCACTTCCAGAATTACCATGTTGTTTTAAGAGCTAAGTTCCAAATGCATTTGGGAAGTTCCTGATTGTGCAGTATGAAATATGGTGATGCGCTGGAATTTGTTTGTAGAAGCTGGATTGTTTTGGCTGTTTAGGTTCAGTTATGAGGATGTTTGAAAAATCTGAACCTGCTACTTGTCTCCAGTGCACTTTTTCTTTTCTGGCTGGGGAGAGCAAAAAGGACAATATGAAGACATCATTACCAGTCTCTATTGCAGATAAATTAAATACAGTGAACTCAAGGGAAAAGTTCTCTGCTTCTTGACACCTGATGTATGACTGACAGCTTTGCTATTTAATTATCATTTTTCCCATTGTCCAAAAGGTTGGTACGGCCTTTGGGCATCTGTCTTGATTATGTTAATTTTTCTGAAATTATACCTACAGAGAAAGATGTGCCCCTGATACAACTCTCACCAATTTGGCAGGTTGCCAGGCTCTAAGATTGAGTTACAGGTCTCCTTGATCTGCTGGTGCCCTTTCTCCATATTGATAACCTCTGGATCAAATTCCACCACATTTGTTTGCACAACATCTGGTAGGGCAGGTTCAGATTTTTTTTTTAAAAAGTGCAGCGTTTGCTTCCTGTTGTAACCATTTCAGCAGAAATACAGGGAACTGGGGAATTGTTAGAGAGAATTCAATAGAAAAAGGAAAAAGGGAATATCCACAGCCTCCCCCCCCCCAACTCCAACCCCCAAATGGAGCTGGAGATAGACTTCTAGCCATATCAGCCCAGAGGAACATCCCAAGCAATGCCCTGTAGTTAAGAATCGACTCGCAACCTCATGATATGTGTAGTGTTAACACTCCTACACCCTTTGATTGAAGTACAGTAGATAAAGGAAGATAAGAAAGTTGCCTTCAATTTCTAAAACAAATCTACGAACAATAAAACTATGACATCATATAAGAGAGATATGAAATAGCAAGTCCTATTGAGTTCTTCTGAAGTGCTCCCCTCATAAATTAAGTTTCTTGGGTGTGTTTGTGGGAGTAGGAAAAACCAAAGGCCATACCAACCTTTTGGACAATGGGAAAAATGATGATTAAATAGCAAAGCTGTCAGTCATACGTCAGGTGTCAGGAAGCAGAGAAATTTTCCCTTGAGTTCACTATATTTATCTGCAATAGAGATTGGTAATGTGGTCAGCACAATGCATGTTGTTAGAATAACAGAAGGGACCTTGTAGGTCATCTAGTTCAGTGGTTCTTAACCTTTTTGAACGAATCGCCCCCTTGAGCCAATGAGGAAGTTGTCATCACCCCCCTCCCCCAACATAACCTATCAATCACAACATAGGAAATAATTCTTCAATTTATGCAAACACTTTTTTTGTTCTCCAGCAGGATGGCTGTAGAGTCCAATGGATGGGTTCTATGACAGCCTTCCTGCCCGGCAGACTGGGTAAAAAACTTTGGCCACACCCCTTCCTCTGGGCGTGACCCCAGTTTTTTGACTCAGTCTCGAAGCCCGATAGCAGTGCGAGATTCAGCTCTTCAAAAATCCATAGCTTAAGACAAAATCTCCCTCTTCCCAGACTAAATTTCCAGACGAAATTAGCAATAACAAGACCTTTAGCAGCTGGCTCAGACCGGATCTCCACCCAACGGAGGATCATCGGAGCGGTGAGAGTATCCCCAAGGGCTAGGGAGACCAGCCAAGGGGTTCGGGGGGCTCACCGGGTCGTTTACCGACCCCCAGCACATTTATCAGCCGATCGGCGCGGGGCCCTCCTCCCCCCCTTGCACTCAAAGCCCGAAAGGGCCGCTTTAGCCGGCGTTCGCCTCCTGGCTTGCCCTCCCCCCCCCTTTTCCTTTGCCGGCGCGCAGGGAGGACAAGGAAAATTTCAGAGCCGGCAGCTAGAACCGCCATTGTGAGCCTCGTGGTCTCCATAGGCTGTGGTTGGGGGGAGTGGCCTCCTCCAATTCGCCATTTTGAACGAGCGGATTAACCCGCCGTTCCATTGTGGGTGGGGCTTTTCGCCATCCGGAGGAGCCTACTTGCATTACAAAGAGGGAAGAGGGGGAAAATAGGCAAACTGCAATCAATTCGAACGTGATCTGTTTTTACAGTCACAGATTGGGGGAGTTAAAGTCACCAGTTGCATTGTGTTGGACCAGGGCTGAAGAGTCCTGGGATTAGGTGAGGAGGTGAGGAGGAATAATTTTCTCTAACTGTTCATATAGTGACCTTTAGTCACTGCCTTGCAGGATCTCCTGTCCAAAGAATCCTGTCTGTCCGGCCATTGTTGGTATAGGCAGAGGAGGGCCCAGCCCCAAGCATCTGCATCTGATCTGCGTATCTTATTCCCCCACTCCAGGCATTACCTACTCGGGGTGTCTGGCACAATGGCAGACAATGTCTCGTATTCAGTCACACAGGTCCCTCAATTGTCCCCCCCACAACAGCAGCAAAAACGCAGATCCTCTGAACCAGAGGTGGGGGGGAAGAAGAAGGCTAAAACAAAGCATCTTACTCAGAAGGGACAATCTAAAACGGCTGAGCGAGAGGCTTCGAGGAGACATTTGGCTTTAGAAAGACAAATTAGCAGGGCACAGAGAACCAATTCCACTGGGACAAGCATGGTTTCCCCTGTCCCAGTGGTGACACCCATCTCAGAACCTACTGCCCAGGAAGTTCTCAAAACTTGGTCTCCTCCTGGGGAAACTGAACAGTTAGATTCCTCCACTCCCTCCTCACCAACTTCTTCACCCGACCACACTCCAGCGTGTCATTCCAGCGACAAAGCGCAGGAGAACATATGGTCGGCACGATTCCAGGCATTCATGCAGGATGCCTTTTCCCAGTTCATGGCTTCTAAGGGACAAGTGGCCTTTCACACACCCCATAAGGGACGACCCAGGCCGCCCCCTACCAACATTTCTGAGACTTCCTCTCAAATAGGAGAGGGTGACTCATTAGACCTTGATATGTCAGACATGCCCCTTTCGGAGGATGAGGAGACCGCACCTGAGCAGGCGATGAGCTCTGGCCTCTTTAACCCTGCGCTCCTAAAATCACTCCTGATAAAGGCAGTCTCCACAGTCAGCCTAACTTCAGTACAGGAGGAGATGCCCTCTACAAGCAAGGAGGCCAATCCTCTATTTGCCAAGAAGGTCTCACAGGATAAGTACATTCCATGTCCGGAGGTCTTCATGACCACGGTAGAGGAACAATGGTCCTCACTGGCAAGCCCACCGGCGCCCAATAGCGTGGAAAGAAAGCTGTTCAACCTTTCTCCCTCATTCTCGAACATGTTAGAGGTTCCTATGGTAGATAACCCCTTGATCTCATTATTTTCTACCTCCGCGATTCCAGGAGACATGGCGGAAGCCTTGAAACCGGAAGAAAAGAAATTTGAACACTCCCTCCGTCGCTCCCACATGGCTGCAGCCTGGGCGGCCAAAGCAGCCACCTCATCATCATTCTTCGCGAGGGCCTGCATTATGTGGCTGAGGGAGCTGCAAAGCACGGTGCCTCCAGATCAGGTCAGAGTACACCAGACATTGGCCAAGCTGCTCGCGGCCTCTCAATTCACGGCTGACGCTTCGCTGTACGCAACGAAGTACGCGGCAAGATCCATTGCGGCCACAGTAGCCTCGCGTAGGCTACTGTGGCTCAAAAATTGGAAGACAGACCTGAGGTCCAAGTGGCGTCTCTCGACGTCCAAATACAGCGGGGCATTCCTATTTGGGTCCATACTGGACCCACACGTCAGTGAAGGCAGAGACAAGAGGAAAATATTAGTACACCCATCAAAGAAGTTTGATAGGAGAAGCAGTCAAGACTTCCGGAGACAGGACTCCCGCCCAGGAAGCCCCTGGGAATGGAGGCAGCCCTTTCGGTCAGGGCAATCCTGGGACTGGCCCAGAGGCTCGCGATCCTTCTATCCGAGACAGGATCGACCCCAGGATCGCCAAAACACAGGAGCCAGAGGCCAGTTCCAGTCCAGACGCCCATATAGGGGATCGGGAGGCAGATCCTTTAAGCGCACCAAGTGACGCCAAACAGGACACTCCCATCGGGGGTCGGTTAGGAAATTTCATCGAGGTCTGGGAGCAGACCACTACCGACTCCTGGGTCTTGGAAACGATCAGGCATGGTCTGACCTTAGACTTCTGTTCTCCCCCACCAAGCCGGTTCATCAGATGTCCCATCTCCAGAAAGGTACACAAGGCAAGGTTGCTAACTTTGGCCATAGCTCACCTCCTGTCAATTCAAGCCATAGAGAGGGTACCAAGGGGAGAGGAAGGAAGAGGATTTTATTCCATCCTCTTCGTTATCCCAAAGCCGTCAGGAGGATGGAGAGCAATATTGGACCTGAAGGGCCTGAATTATTACATAAAATACAGGAGGTTCAAGATGCACTCCTTGAAATCCATCCTAGCCAGCGTCAGGAAAGAGGATCTACTATCCTCAATAGACCTAACAGAGGCGTACCTACACATCCCCATTCATCCCAGCTACCGGAAATTCCTCAGATTCACCTACGCGGGCCGACATTACCAATACAGGGCCCTACCCTTCGGACTATCCTCAGCGCCAAGGGTATTTACCAAGATTCTAGCTGTAATAGCGGCCCATCTCAGACTGATGCCGGTTCGCGTACAGTTCTATCTGGACGACATCTTGATCCAGTCCAGATCTCAGGAACAAGCAAGGGTAGATCTCAAGACCACAATCCGAGCCCTGCAGGGGCATGGATTCTCGGTCAATTTGGCCAAAAGTCACCTCACTCCCTCAAGGAGACTGCAACACCTAGGCGCAGTAATAGACTCGTCACAGTGCAGGGTATACCTTTCCCAGGATCGACGAATCAGCATATCCAAGCTAATTCACCAAATTCAGAGAATCAGGAGAGTGCCCTTGATACAGCTCTCGAAACTCCTGGGAAAGATGATATCTTGCATGGGCATCACACCATGGGCAAGGCTCCATTCGAGGGAGTTGCAGTGGTTCCTCCTACCTTACCAGAGGAGGAATCTCAGCACCTCCAACAGGAAGGTCTTGGTACCAGTACAGGTGATGAGATCACTGAAATGGTGGACATCCCCCAAGATACTCAAGGGGAGCATATTCAAGGAACCGAACAGGGTCACGCTCACGACAGACGCGAGCCTGTTTGGATGGGGAGCCCACCTGGGAACCCAGATAGCACAGGGCCAGTGGGACCAGAAGGACCTGTCACACAGCATCAATTGGCTAGAGCTCCGGGCCATCCACCTGGCCCTACGCCATTTCTCACATCTAGTAACAGGGAGGCACGTCCTCGTGTTAACGGACAATGTAGCAGCCAAGGCCCATGTAAACAAGGAAGGGGGAACGCGATCAGCGGAACTAATGAAGGAGGCGTTAGCTCTGGCTCGGTGGGCAGAAACCAAGGTGAGTTCTATCAAGGCAGAACACATCTCGGGGGAGGCAAACACCCAGGCAGACTGCCTGAGCAGAGCCAAGGTGGATCAGGCGGAATGGCGCCTGGATCCGGCTCTGTTCGAGGAGATCTCCCAGAGATTCGGGCAACCGCACCTGGACCTATTTGCCAACCACAAGAACACACAACTCCCCAGGTTCTTCTCCAGATTCCCGTCTCCGGGGTCGGAGGGAACGGATGCTCTCAGGTGTCGGTGGCCGGCGCATCTCCTGTACGCCTTCCCACCGTTGCCCTTAATACCGGCGACCATACGCAAGCTGATCCGGGAAGGCGCAGAGATAGTCTGCATTGCCCCGCATTGGCCACGGCGCCCGTGGTTTGCCGACCTCGTGGACCTTTCGATATCACCCCCGTGGAGGATTCCCCCGGACAGAGTAACTCTCAGCCAGGGCAAGTTTGTGCGCCCAGACCCCCAGTGGCTACAACTAGCCGCTTGGCATTTGAGCGGCAAAGTTTAGCCAAGCAAGCTTACTCGGCAGGGGTGATATCGATCATACAAGCTTCACGACGAGCGTCCACGAACAGGATTTACGATGCTACATGGAAAGGCTTTTGTAGGTGGTGCGCTTCTGTGCGCCTAGATCCAACTACAGTATCCATCCCCAATATTCTAGATTACCTCCTGGAGGGTCTTAACAAGGGCCTGTCAGTCAACACTATTCGCAGACAGATATCGGCCCTCTCAACTGTTCTCTCTTGCGACAACTTGACATCCCTAGCGCAACATCCAGCGATTAGCGCCTTTTTAAAGGGGGCGTCCAACACAAAGCCCCCCGTCATTCACAGGTACCCGTCTTGGAACCTGCCTAAAGTCCTTCTAGCCTTGACATCAGCACCATTTGAGCCCCTTGATTCATGTTCTCTTCACCACCTATCGCTGAAGGTGGCCTTCCTCGTGGCAATCACTTCAGCAAGAAGAATTTCAGAACTAGCGGCACTATCAGTAAGGAAGGATCTGTGTACCTTCTTCAAGGACAGGGTCGTCCTTAGGCCAGACCCGGCCTTCATTCCGAAGGTAAACAGCATCTTTCACAGATCTCAGGAATTGATTCTTCCCGATTTCTGCCCAAAACCCAAACACAGGCTAGAGCATAGATGGCACAAGCTGGACGTGCGTAGAGCGCTGTGTTTCTACGTGAAACGCACGTTGACATTCCGCAAGACAGAAGCATTATTTGTTTCCTTTCAACCATCATCTATGGGAAAGAAGGTGTCTTCTTCCACCATAGGTAGGTGGATCAGAGCCTGCATAGCCCAGGCCTACGTCTCGCAGGAACTACCAGCACATGTGACTGCCCACTCAACACGGAGCGCAGCCACTTCGGCGGCGTGGCTAACACAAGCGCCGGTAGAAGAAATTTGTAAGGCAGCGACGTGGTCTTCACCGTCTGTCTTCATCCGGCATTACCGTTTAGACTCCCTGGCCGCATCAGATGCTGCCTTTGGTAGAAGGGTGCTACAGCAAGTCGTATCTGCTCAGAATTCGGTAGCCTAGACTTCCCTCCCAGGGGGACATGAGGGCTTTGGTATGTCCCATCCATTGGACTCTACAGCCATCCTGCTGGAGAAGGGGCGTTGTCTTACCTGAACGCCTTTTCTCAGCAGGATGATGTAGAGTCCAAGCCCACCCAGGGGTTAGGTCTAGGCAGGTAGGTAATAAAGAGCTGCAATATTGATTCCAACAAAGTTTCTCGCCTAAGTCAAAACTGGGGTCACGCCCAGAGGAAGGGGTGTGGCCAAAGTTTTTTACCCAGTCTGCCGGGCAGGAAGGCTGTCATAGAACCCATCCATTGGACTCTACATCATCCTGCTGAGAAAAGGCGTTCAGGTAAGACAACGCCCCTTTTCTTTAAAATTGTCATCAGTACATATTGATGCAAATAATTTATTTCCAATCTTTTTCCCATATCTCAACTGTGTGAAAAATTGTGGTGCCACCCGTCACTTTATTCCCAAAATTCGTGATACATATATTTCATTATTATCTTATTTATTCAAGACACTTAAATGTAATGACCACTTTGAAAACAAAATTCAATTGCAAGAAAGTGAAATGCCCGAAAAGAAAAACAGTAATATTTAATAATTGAATTACAAGTAAAATTTAAGACGCAAAAAGAAATATAAAAAGGGTAGAGGCTGCTGCGCAACGCGCATGAAGATAAGCAATGCGTATTCACATATGTACGGCGTTCTGTACTGAAGCTAGCTGGAGGAACATTTGAAAACACAATTCAGTCCACGAATAGCGAGCGATCTGATGTTTTCGTACGACAGATATACAGTGATTCACTGTACGAAAAAGTCTCAAAAGTGTCCCCAAAACTTCTCGCTCCATCGCCCCCATATCGCCCCCTTTTTGTTCCTTCGCCCCCACATCGCCCCTTTTTGTTCCATCGCCCCCCTGAAAAATGAAATCGCCCCCTGGGGGGCAATATCGCCCAAGTTAAGAACCACTGATCTAGTTAAACCCCATCTGTGTATTTTGGGTTCTAGATGCTGCAATCACCTTTACCTCTTTGGCTAGTAGTGGTACTGTTGTGGCCTGAAGACCAGAGCAATTCCTGGAGCAGTTTTAATTTGATGAATTTGTTTCTAATTTTATATGGAAAAACAATGATGCCTCTGTGTGTAGTATAAATATTGTCATTTTATTCTTAGCTTACAGAAGATAAAGGATTAGAATAGAAAGCAATAATCATTCTATATCAGTGTTTGGCTCTCCGTTTCCTCCAGAGAGCCAAAGCCTTCTACCAGGAGAAGGTAGCAGATATTTTAAAAGTAATTCTTATTTAAAATAACTCCATTTGGATGACCTCAAATTCTCAGTTGAGGGTATAGATGCTAAGCCAAGGATTCTCATATTCTGGGTCAAGTTATTTTTCTTCTTACTTCCATTTCTTATTAGAGATGGGGTCTTATGTATCAGACAGAGGAGACGAAGTCCAGACATGAAGAACCAATTAAACTGATTTATAGCTTAGGAATCTTTTCAACCAATGGCTAACACCTCTTTGGAGTTCAATAAAAGTCAGTGGAATTCAAGGGGGGGGGGGGTTGGATTAGTCTACTTGTAGCTTCTTAGGGATTCTAGGCTAATCCTTCTTTTAACTCCTCCCCCAGGTTCTTCCACTCTTTCTCCTACACTATGAATGGCAATAATACTATATTCTTTTTGTTATAGAATACTATTTTGAAATGATATTTGATTTTTGTGCATAGTATTTCTTTTACAGAACATTTAAACTTGTCTATTAAAATCACTTGTTTTATCAAAAAAAACAATACAATTTTGTAATTTGGTTTGGTTATATATTTATAACATATTTAATGAATTGGAATTTGTAACACAAAGTGGAGAATTTCTCATTTCTGCAGTGCATAACAATGAACTGTTGATCATTGGCAAATAGTTACAAGGTACTGAGGATCCACTGACTGCCCTAGTGAATTTCACATTTTTGGAAATATTTCTCTTCATGTCTGCTGTCTTGGCTTGTAGTTATGTGCTAGTGAAATTCAGTAATTATTTTAGACACTTACCTTTCAAAATGGAAAAGTTTTTATTATCTAGTAAGTAAAAAGCTTTTGTGTTAATAAAAGTTAGCTCGAGACAAGAAAGTATGATGAAAGTTAGATACCTTTTGGTTCCACATTATTATTTCTTGGTTACTGGAGAATAATTCACTATAGTTTTTATCAGAAAATACTGTTGGGAATGCGAAGCCAACAAAATCATCTGGAAAAAAGTTGTGCAAAGATTCTATAACTGCTTCATTTGTTGTATAATTTAAAATACAATGATTAAAAGTAGGTGAAACAGCTCAAATTATTTGCTTCAGGAAATGTATTTTATTTCTTTTTAATTTTAGAAATGGACTGTATAACGCTGTCCAACTCTATAAGCATTCTGGGTGGCATACAGTAAAAGCAGTTCGACAAATCAGACAAACTGTAAGAACAAAATCCTCACACAAAGCCCTGAAGAAAAGCAATGATTAAAAGATAATCAAATGTGAGACCTACTCTATAATGTGGGGCCTGGAGAAAGAGCCAGGATTTCAGAACTTTTTGAAACATGGCCAGGTTTTTTGGGGAAGGAAGGATCAGACCTAACTTGTTAAAAATAACATTTATGATTTCAGAGAATCACCCTATTTCAACATTTACAATTCCCTGATTGCTAAGTCCTAAAATTTGTTTGGTTCTAGCTTGGTGAGTTGTCAGACCCCAAAGATTCTGGCTTATAAATTATAACAATATAACAATATATGTAAAAGGGAAGGATGGCTAACAGCCTGTTAGTACACCATATTTAGTACCACCTTCTGCTCATACGTGTAGGCTTTGGCATCTGTGATCTTTTCTAGTAGACTTTCCTATCAGTTTGTAAGGGTCTAGGTCAGCTTGTTGCAGCCAACTGGGCACAGCTAATTCGCTGTGGCCAATTCACTGCAGCCAACTCCCCATGGCCAACTCCCCATGGGACAACTTGCCGTGGGACAAAAGTTACACATATCAAAGAGATGGTGGAATGGAAAGGAAAGGATGCAAAAGGAGGAACAAAATAAAATGTGAACAATTAATTTTTTTAAAAAAAATATTTTAAATAATTAAATTGAATTGTCCTACAGATGGAAAATTCTCAAGATGAGATTCTTATGCTTCAATATAGAGAAATGGAATATGCTTTAAGAATTAGAGGCTTGAGAGAGTCTCTGCAAGGAGATCTGAGAGAGATGGTTGCAAATGACTTTGCTGTGATTCTGGACAGAGAAAAAGAGGAAATATTTAGTGAAATTGAAAAAACATTTAGAGTTAACTCTGTGGTGGCAAAGCAAAGAAACCTGCCAAGAGATGTGGTTATTTATTTTGGGAAAAGATCCCTGCGCAATGAAATTATACAAGCTTTTTACAATAAGAGGTTTCAGATTGCTTCACAAGACGTTATAATTTTAAAGGAGATCCCATCTAAAATTTTAAGAAGAAGAAAGGAGTTTGCTTTTTTAGCAGATGAACTTAAAAAGAGGCGAATGTTGTTCAGATGGGACGTTCCGACTGGAATGGTGGTGAACTATCTGGGGATACGTTATAGACTTAATACTGTTTTCAAAGCAAAAGAGTTTTACACTTCGGTCTTGGGGGTATGTTCATCGCCACTTATTATGTCTAAAGTTTTGGAAGAGAAGAAGGTAGAATCGCAGTCTGAAGAGCCTATATTGATGAAAATTGGGAAATTTCAGACTGAGGGGTCTCAACAAGTTGAGATGAAGGAGCAGAGGATAACCTGTGTAACATATAAACGTAAAGAAAAGGAGCAACAGAAGAAGGATTTTAAGGAAGCCTCACAAGTATTTGTTTCCGAGCCAGTGGGAGAAGCAAGTTCTACAAACTTTTGGGAGCAACCTTTAAGGGCAGATTTCCAAGCACTTCTCTCGAGGTTCTTGGATAAGAGAGATTAAGAATGTATAGATTGTTTTTAGGTTATTGATAGATTACAGTTTACTGTGGATGGAATTGGTTATTGGTAAAGAGGAGAGAAGATTAGGGAGAGTGAATGAAAATTTTAGATAAGAAGTTTAACTTTAGTAATTTAAGGAGTATTCAAAAGAGTATTTTGTTTTAATGGTATAACTAACGTTTATATGTTTATTTTTGTGTTTGATGATAAAGAAAGAGGGATAGATTAGATTTTATATAATATAAGTATGATATTATGTTTAACTTTAGTAATTTAAGGAGTATTCAAAAGAGTATCTTGTTTTAATGGTATAACTAACGTTTATATGTTTATTTTTGTGTTTGATGATAAAGAAAGAGGGATAGATTAGATTTTATATAATATAAGTATGATATTATGGAGATTGAATGAAAATTTTAGATAGGTAGTGTATGTTTAGATATCTAAGGAGCATCTAAAGGAATATTTTGTTTTAAATATGTATAAGGGAACTTTAATGTTATAAGTAATGTTTATATGTGTGTTTTTCAGGGTGTTTATAAACAATGATGGATAAACTTTAAATAATATAAGTATGACATTAGAAAATGTTTAGGTTTTTTTTCTGAATAATTCATAAAGAGGAGAGAAGATTATGGAGATTGAATGAAAATTCTAGATAAGAAGTTTAAGTTTAATAATTTAAGGAGTATTTAAAAGAATATTCTGTTTTAATGGTATAATTAATGTTTATATGTGTATTTTTGAGTTTGATGACAAAGAAAGAGGGATAGATTTTATATAATATAAGTATGATATTATGGAGATTGAATGAAAATTCTAGATGGGTAGTGTATGTTTAGATATAATTTTTTTTGTTTTTTTATATATTGGTCTTAAAGTATTTTATAATTTGTTTAATTATTGTAATTAATTGCTTATGGTTTATATGTGTTTAAAACTTTTTCTTTTAAGTTTTAATTAAGCCTGTATTCAGCTCTGGGAAGGTTGGGGGAGGGTTGGGGTGGGTTGGGAGGGTTTGGGGAGGGGAATTTTTTTCTTCTGTAAAATTTCAAAAAACTTTCAATAAAATAAAAAAATAAAAAAATCAATAAAATATATTTTTTTAAAAAATAAAAAGTGGGGTAAAACTCACTTAATGACTGCCTTGCTTAGCAACATAAATTTAGGGCTCAATTGTGGTTGTAAGTCGAGGACTGCCTGTAATTTCAGGAGAGGAAATACATGTAAAAACCTACATAAGTTCCAGCTTTCCTGTTCTATTACATCTTTCCCTATTTTTTATTAAAATAAAATAATTATAGTGCCAATTGGCTTTCTGTGTATAAGTAGAGTTAATTAGTGGACCTTTTCATGCTGTTGATCAGCACTGTGTCTTTGAAATAGTGCTTTAAAAATGCAATAAACTAAAGTTTAGAAATAATCACCTCATTTCCTTTTGAAGGAACCCATCTGGGAGAGATGCCAACTCTGTTCTCAATGTGTGCCATGTACATTTTGTCAAATCACATCACTTGATTTAAGAAACCCAATTTTTGGCTGACAAAATAATTTCCATCAGGCAAATAATCTTCTGACTACACATAATTTTAAAGTTTGAGTTCTCTCACTCACCTTGAGGCCCTTCGGACAATTATTCATGTCCTCGGCAACTCATGATTGGATTAGAGCAGGGGTCTTCAAACTTGGCCCTTTTATGACTTGTGGACTTCAACTCCCAGAATTCCTCAGCCAGCCACGCTGAGAGTTGAAGTCCACAAGTCATAAATGGGCCAAGTTTGAAGACCCCTGGGTTATAGCATTGTGCTCTAGTCTTTGACTTATAACTGCAGTTGAGCCCGGGATTACAATCTTACATCCTTGCAGTCATATGTGAAGACACACATGACCAACAATACTTTATTGGACCTTTTCATGGCGGCCGTTTAGCAAACCCATTCACATGAATTGGCGTTGTTTGCCAAAACTGGCAAAATTCATTGCAAACTATAGTCACATGATTGTGGAATGCAGCAACAAATTGTAAAGCTGCCCTGCCCTGTGGTCATGTGACCGGAGAGGGAGGTGCCGGCACAACAATTTGTGATGGTCAGAGGTGTTTTATGGGCCGTAAATCACCTGTTTCATGACCATTGTAACGCTGAACAGTCATAAAATGAGGACTACCTGTACGTGGGGCTGCTCTTGAAGACTCTCTGGAAGCCACACCTGATTCAAAATGCAGCAGCACAAACAGCAATAGGGGCCTTTCTGTGTGCCCCATTTGTTACCCCTGCTATGTGAACTGCATTGGCTGGCAGTTGGTTTCTACTGTGTTTCCCCCAAAATAAAACCCAACTGGAAAATAAACCCTAGCATGATTTTCAGGATACTCATAATATAAGCTCCACCCCCAAAATAACCCCCAGTTAAGATCGTCAGCCAGACGGACGCATTTAGTACCGTATTTCCCTGAACATAAGCTCTAACTGTAAAATAAGCCCTGATGCATCTTTTGGAGCAAAACTTAATATAAGACCCTGTCTTATTTTCGGGGAAACATGGTAAGTACAATTCAAGGTATTGGCTATTACCTATAAAAGCCCTGTTACGTTACAGGGCCTCAATATCTGAGTGACTGCTTTTTTTCCAATCATTTCTGCCCACAAAATACATTCTGACAAAGTGGGTGCGCTCCTTCCATTAAATATTGTCATCTTGTGACACCAAGGCAGTATGCCTTAATAATAATAATAATAAAGTTGGGAGGGACCTTGGAGGTCATCTAGTCCAACCCCCTGCTCAGGCAGGAAACCCTATACCATTTCAGACAAATGACTGTCCAGTCTCTTCTTAAAAACTTCCAGTGTTGGAGCACCTACAACTTCTGGAGGCAGGTTGTTCCACTGGTTAATTGTTCTAACTGTCAGGAAGTTTCTCCTTAGTTCTAGGTTGCTTCTCTCCTTGATTAGTTTCCATCCGTTGCTTCTTGTCCTGCCTTCAGGCACTTTGGAGAATAGCTTGACTCCCTCTTCTTTGTGGCAGCCCCTCAAATACTGGGACACTGCTATCATGTCTCCCTCTGGAACAGCATCCCGCCAGAGATAAGGATGGCACCCTCTCTCCTAGGGCTCCAGAAAGCTCCAGAAAACCTGGCTTTGGTCCCAAGACTGCGGTTGATGTATCATTACTTGTCTAGGATCCCTGCCTTGTTTGATTTTTGTTGTCTGTAAGATTATTTTAGTTTGGACTGTCCATTTAGTTTAATGTTTTTATGGTTTTCTTTTATAATGTCTAAACTAAATGGAAAAAAAAATCTTTGCCCCTACTTTGTCATTCCAGACAGCCCGAGATAGATAATCCAGAAAATATGACTCTTCATAGGAAGCTTGCTGACTGAACAAAAATGTGAAGCAGAGTCTTTAAGTCTCTCCAGCACTCTCTGGGGACAGGAAGCTTCAAGCCTGGAAATGCAGGATTTTGTTTTCACTGGATCCAGATGGAATTCAAAACTTATGAAATGGAGACATGCTGTAGCACACATACTGGGATTTGCTTAGTCTTGAAGTGTCGTCAGGCTTTTAGCTGTTGCTGTAATTACTTTTTACTCCTTCAGTTGTTTTGATTAGTGTTTATCAATTTTAGGTGATTTTAAGTGTTGCCTTTGGATCATCTTGCTAACCTGCACTTGAGGTTCTGCAACTGTAGGAGAAATGTAATGAAAAAGTTGTAAACCAAAATGCAGTACAGCATGAAAGTTACCACAATGTGCATAGATTTGCTATAAAATTGGCCAAGTTCTGTCATAAAGGCAACCACAAATAAGGGTGGCATGAGAGACTGTGTATTATTTGCAGTTGTTCAGGAGAAATATCGATCTTCATCTCCTTTCTGCCTACCTGCAACATCACACTTACAGATTGCTTTGGTCCTTCAACTGAGATGGTAAAGATCTGCATTCTGGACCAACTGTCTCCTGTTCTCCTTTTTCAGCTTCTTCTGCTTCGTCGTCTTTGGCAAATGCCCCAGTAGAAGCAGAGCAAGCATGGCCCCAGAGCAGTGGGGAAGAAGAGCTGCAGCTACAGTTGGCACTGGCCATGAGTAAAGAGGAAGCGGAGCAGGTAAGCGCCAAGGTAAATCTATCACTGGAGGCTCTTTGGATGCATGGAGGTGGGGCAAAGAATGGGCAAATGATCATTGTCTGATGGGATATAAAATACTGTATATTTCAACAGAGGGGCTGTTATTTGTTGTGAAAGTTCTCGTTTGAATCTGTTGAAGCTTAAGAACTGTCATGTAGAAGAATATAAAACTTTATTAGATCAGGAATACTATTTTGATTTGAGCCCATTCTCCTATTTCTTTGTAGGAAAAAACATCTCCAGAAGTTTCCTCTCCCCACCTCAACATCTATCAGGTTAAAAAATTGGGCAGCTGCTACAACTGTAGACTTGCATAGGTTATTTTAACCCAGTGGTTCTCAACCTTCCTAATGCCACGACCCTTTAATACAGTTCCTCATGTTGTGGTGACCCCCAACCATAAAATTATTTTCGTTGCTACTTCATAACTGTAACTTTGCTACTGTTATGAATAGTAATGTAAATATCTGATATGCAGGGTGTATTTTCATTGTTACGAATTGAACATAATTAAAGCATAGTGATTAATCACAAAAACAATATAGCAATGCTCGCTGGAGAAGCTTACTCTTCCTTGCTCAAAAATGTTGGGAGGGAGGGAAGGGGAAAGAAGGAAGGAAGGAAGATTGAAGGGGAAAGAAAGGAGATGGAGAAGGAAGGAGATGGAAGATTGAAGGGGAAAGGAAGAAGATGGAGAAGGAAGGAGATAGATGGAGAAGGAAGGAGATTGAAGGGGAAGGAAGGAGAGAGAGATTGAAGGGGAAGGGATGGAGATGGAAGGAAAGAAGGAAGATTGAAGGGGAAAGGAAAAGATGGAGAAGGAAGGAGATGGAAGGAAGGAAGGAAGGATGGAAGATTGAAGGAGAAAGGAAGGAGATGGAGAAGGAAGGAGATTGAAGGGGAAAGGAAGGAAGGAAGATTGAAGGGGAAAGGAAGGAGATGGAGAAGGAAGGAGAGTGAAGGGGAGGGAAGGAAGGAAGGAGAGAGATTGAAGGGGAAGGGATGGAGATGGAAGGAAGGAAGGAAGATTGAAGGGGAAAGGAAGGAGATGGAGAAGGAAGGAGATTGAGGGGGGAAGGAAGGAAGCAAGCAAGGAGAGATTGAAGGGGAAGGGAAGGAGATGGATGGAAGGAAGGAAGGATTGATCTTTGGAGAGTCATGTTTTTCCAGATGGTGATGAACTGCAACTCCCAGCATTCCCCACTCTTCCACAGTGCTTTTTAGGGCTGCTGGGGATGGTAGTCCAGTAAGGTCTGGAGACACACATAGATGCCCTCCAACGGCAAGGGAGGCAGGCCGGGCGGCGCGGGGGAGGCTCCAGCATGGCGCGGAGGGCGGCCGGGGGCAGAGGGCGGCCGGGCAACCAGGAGGCATGGGGACCGGCTCGGCGCCACAGCTCAGCTCAGCCAGCAGCAGCAGCGCATTGCCAGAGCAGGGCGGGAAGAGGGGGCGGTGGTGGCAAGTCATGAAAGCAGCGTCCACACGTTCAGGGTGCAAACGCCTTGGACGGTTTGGCTCCCCCACCCCTTTATTTACTGATCTGCCACAAGCTCGTGCAAACAAGCCCCGAGGAGTTCTGAACGAGCGGTCGTTAAAAAAAAAAAAGCTTTAAGCAACGAGGCAGAAAGGGGAACTCGCTCACGGCTCTTTTTTTCCCCTTTCTCGGCAACTGGGAAGGCAGCAGCCAGAGACGCCACTGTACAAAGGCAGGCGGAGAGAGGGGCAAGGGGGAAAACCTCACTCAACTTTTGCACTTATCAGACCCAGTTCCCTTCTGGTCGACACCCACCCACCCACCCATCCCTTCACCTCCCGCTACAGATCGACGCTACCCCTCGGGAGTATTTCGCCAGGCTTTTTTTTTTTTTTACCTTGGCCCTGCGCTTCTCCCAGACGGAAGCCAGGCAAGAGGACCTGAAAGACGCTGAGCAGGAGGTTCATAGCCGTGGCGACGCGGCAGTAGCTGCTCTGCGATGGGTAGCGCAGCCCTGCCATGCTGCTGAGGCGGCTGCTTTCCTGTCTACCCGAGGTGGCTGGTGGAGCTAGCCTTGAGCAGAAATTCTCACTAGTGTCTCGGTTCCTAAGACCATCGGAAATGTATGTTTTCCAATGGTCTTAGGCGACCCTTGTGAAAGCGTCGTTCGACCCCCAAAAGGGTCGCGACCCACAGGTTGAGAACCGCTGGGCTAACCCAATATCCTCAACTTCATCAAACGTGAAGATGTGTGGATTTCCATTCCCAGAATTCCACAGCCATATTTTCGGGTGGGGGATTCTGGGAGTTGAAGTCCACACAGTTAAAGTTGCTGAGGTTGAGGAACATATGCTGTAGGCCAGGGGTGACAAACTGGCGTCCCGCAGGCTGGATGCATCGCGCACAGGCCACACCCACCTCAGCTCCGCAAAGGCAAAAGGCATCGCAATACGTCATGTGATGCGATCAAGTTTGACATCCGTGCTGTAGGCCATGAAGAGAATCAGAAATAGAGTACAGGCTTTCAAATTTTGTTTCCTTATTTTTTTCCCCCACACTTCGGAGTGATGTCATGGACTTCGCATTAGATCTAATCCCAAAGCATAGCCTGATCTCAATTATTTTTGTAATTTTCTAATTGCAATTGTAATCCCACCTGAGTAACATCAGAAGCTCTAAGAGGGCTCCCCTTATGTAGGGCAGCTGGGCAAGCTAATAGAGCAGCCAACGATTCCCCTCAGGCTCTGTGCAGAGACTTTATAACCTCTTAAGGTCTGGTACCCGAAGGATTGCCTTTCCTAACCTCTCTTTTTAGGCAGGAATCTCCACCTCCCGCATGCAACCTGGTACTGGACCACGGCCAGTTCAGAATCGGGCCACACAAGTGGCAGGTGAGTGCCCACGTGCAGCTCCATTTGTGCAAGGACCCGCCGCTAGCACAAATGGAGCTTCATGCAAGCAAATGGAGCTGTGCTCATAAGCGCATGCGCTTGCTGCTCTTACAGAACCATTTCCTCATCCCCCTCCCAGTCTGCGAAGCTGGAAAGATTGGGGACCACTGTGCTTAGGCACCTGAGATCATTTTCAAAGCTCTTTCCCCCCCCTCCCCAGTGTTTCTCTGCATCCCCCCATCTTTGATGACAAAAAAGTTTTATGAATGGTAAACCCCAATGACTCACCTCCTTTTGATGGTTGCTCAGTGCCAAAAAAGTACAGGTAGTCTTTTTGTTACAACAGTAATTCGGATCTCAATTTCTGTCACTTAAGTGAACAGTCATAAAGTACAACATCATGTGACCTCATTGTTCAGCAGTGAGAATCTCAGCAGTTCCCATTGTTCATAGAATCCCTAATGGTTATTAGGCAAGGATTCACCCCAATCCAAGGCATTTGTAAGGACCCACCCCACTTTGCATCTTAAGAAGACAGAACTCTTGGAATAATTCTTCCAACAGGAATCCTTTATTAAGAGAAAATGGTTGCAGGCGTTATAGACAGGACTTGGGGTCCAAGCTCTCCAATTCACGGTTTTAAGGAGTTCCCCAGTAGCCCCACCCAATCAACCCCCTCTTTCAGCGACAGTCTCAGGCATTACACTTCCACCCCCTTTTCATTACTGCCGGCTGAATGGAGACTTCAAAGAAAACTACATGAAAGGCAATGGCCCCATTCTTATGGTTAGTTCTTTTTGCAATACACACATTCAGTTCCTTTGAAGTATACTGAAGGAAGTGAGGGCCATAAAGCCCCTTTGTTCACCCCCTTCCCTTCCTCGTATGGCAGAATCCAGAGAAGGCAGAATTGGGGTTTTCTATATTTGATAACTAGAGATGAAATATAATTGGATTCTGACATCCGGCCCCCTCAAAAATAAGACAGATCCACCTGAAAGAAAACAAAACAGGTATAAAAGTTAGTCAGGCTTGTTAGGATACTCTGTGTGAAACTTCTTTAATAGCTTCGGGGCTCTGACATGACGTTTATGGACCCACTCGTTTTGTGAGGGAGGGAGGTGTTTCCAGGCAACTAGGTACTGAGTCGCTCCATGATATCTCCTAGAGTCAAGGATTTCCTTTATTTCGAAGTGTTGTTCGCCTTCCACCATGATTGGAGGTGGTGGTGGGGGGATTTTTGGCCGTAAAGCTGACTGATGCTCTCTTTTCAGCAAGCTGCAATGAAAAATTGGATGTATTTGCCTGAGATTTTTTGGTAATTCTAATTCTACTGTTACTGGGTTTATGATTCTTTTAATTGGAAAAGGCCCTATATATTTTTTTCCAAGTTTTTTACAGGGCTGTAGGGACTTTAGGTATTTTGTAGATAGGTACACCATTTCACCTATAATGAATGGTGTAGGCTCAACCCTTTTTTTATCGGCTTGTGCTTTGTATGCCTGCCTAGCTTCATCTAGTGCTTTCCTAACTATTGGCCAGGTGTTTTGTAGTTTTTCCATCCATTCTTTCAGTGATGGGATCGTTGGTTCGTTTGGGGTTAACTCTGGCTTGGGGTTGAAACTTTGACTGGTGGCTATTTGAAAAGGAGTGTAACCTGTGCTGGAGTGGACTGCATTATTGTAGGCAACTTCTGCAAAAGGGAGTAAGTCCGCCCACTCGGTCTGCTGGAAACTAAGAAAACATCTTAAATATTGCTTAAGTACGGAGTTCATTTTTTCAGCCCCCCCATTTCCTTGTGGGTGGTGGCTAGATGTCAGTCCCTGAGTGGTTCCTAAGAGGGATAAAAATTCCTTCCAAAATGCAGACGTAAATTGCACCCCCGTCAGAGATGATGCGTTGGGGTGCCCCATGCAATCTGTAAATGTGCTGGATGAAAAGTTTTGCTAAGGCTTTTGCAGTGGGAATCTTTTGGCAAGGGATAAAGTGCACCTGTTTGGAAAACAAGTCCGTGACCGTCCAGACAACAGTATTCCCATTGCTTTCTGGCAATTCCAGTATAAAATCCATGGCTATTTCTCTCCAGGGGGCTGAGGGACTTGCCACTGTTTGTAATAGTCCTGGCGATTTCCCTTGCAACCTCTTTGCAGTGGCACATTTTGGACAACTGGCTACATAACTTTCTATGTCCTTTTTCATGGATGGCCACCAAAATTGCCGTTTAATTAAGTGTAAAGTTTTTACAAATCCAAAATGCCCTGGTGATTTTGTGTCATGACAAAGCTGCATGAAAGTGACTCTTTGGGTTGTTGGTATATATAACTTTTCCCCTACCCAAGGCAACCCGTCTCTCATTGTGCACACATTTTTGTTTTTCTGGAGCCATTCATCTGTTTCCAAACTTTTCCAGAATTCAATTCCAGTTTGGCTGTCCAGTTGTAGTTTTAATTTAGCTTGGGTTCTTGTGGTTACTGGTGCTGCCAGTTGTGACTCTGCCATCATTGGTTTAGAGCACGGGTCAGCAACCTGCAACAGTGAAAGAGCCACTTGGATCCATTTCCCTCACAAAAAAACCCTGGGAGCCGCAAAATGTGCGCGCGCATGTGCGCGCATGCGCATGCGCACAGAACACAGGGCTTGATTGAAGAGTGGAGCTTAAGACGAAACGTGCGCCGGCCCTGCCCCCCATCCAGCTCTGGTATGAACGGCTCTTCAGTCCTGGCTTCTCCTCCCTTCGGAAAAGACTGCTCTCCCCTCACTCCGCGCTCTCCCTCTCTGGGACTTTCTTCTTGCTGCCTTTTGGCGCGAAGGTTCCAAGGGAGTGGAGGAGGAAGCCGACGGGGAGAAAGAGCTGCTGCGGTGAATCTTCTGGGGCAGCAGCAGACGGTCGCTCAGGCTCGCCTATCTCAGCCTGCTGCAGGAGGCTGGAGTTGAGGCTTCTGGTTTGCTCTGGGAGGGGTGCTTGGAAAAGGGAGGATGGGAAGCGGAAAGTGGGAGAAAGGACGCCTTCCAGCTCTCTGGGGTTCTTTCGCTGGGAGGGCAAGGAAGCAGCAGTTCTGCTCCGTGGGAGGTGGGAGCAGGCAGCCTCTCCTTCAAACTTTGCCAAGTGACTCCAGGAGCGAAGCGAGCTACGAGTCCTCAGAATGTCAACTTTGCGAAAGAGGGAGGCGATGGTGGGATTAAAATAAAACCGGGGGGGGGGGAGGTTGAGGAAACCCAGCAGATGCTTACATCAGAGGGCCAGCAAGAAAGGCAGGGAGAGGAAGAAAGCTTTCGGGGCTTGTGCACAGACATAGCGGACTCTTTCTCATCTCCTGCCCTTGCTGCATCTCCTGTGGAGATCATTTGCAGCTCTCTGTGTCTCTGCCACTCAAAGCCATCCTGCAGCTTGATTCTTGAAGCGATTTCAATCAGCCCCATTCATTGCCAAGAATCCCCATGGAAGTCAATGGAGGTCTGCGGCGACTCAAAAAGCCAGCTGCAGCACCTCCACGTCCGTTGATTTTACCGGCTCAGTGGCCCGGGGATGGGCAGGAACCGATGGCCCCACTGCCCGCCGGGCTTGCCGCCCGGCCCGGGAAAACACAAGGCCGCCTCAGCGGCCCAGGGACGGCCAAAAACCAATGCCCCTGCCGGCCGCCACTGCCGCCCAGCCCGGGAAGATGCGAGGCTGGCTCAGTGGCCCGGGGAGGGGCAGGAACCGATGCCCCCACTGGCTGCTGCCCCCGCCGGGCCTACCGCCCGGCCCGGGGAAGGGCAGGAACCAATGCCCCTGCCGGCCGCTGCCCCCGCCAGGCCTGCTGCCCAGCCCGGGGAGACACGAGGCCGGCTTGGCTGCCCCTCCGCCTGGTGCAGGTAAGCCCCCTCCCTCCTCCCCACTCACCCTCCATCTCCGGCTCTGCTCCTGCTTGGCCCACTAGGGGTGCAGCTTGCGGGAGGGCTGGCCCTTTCATCGGAGGCTCTGCTGGGCCGCTCCCAGCATGGATCCTGGGGCTTCCCTGCGCAGCTCTCTGGCCACATGCACCTCGGACTGGGCCAGCCCCGGAAAGGCCCTTCCTGGCCACCCTTCTCCCAGGGGGCAGGGCACCCGGCTGCAGGGCCAATCAGGAGCAAGGGGGCAAATCTGCATGAGAGAGAGAGAGAGAAGGGAAGCACAAGTGCCTCTCTGTCTCTGTCTCTCTCTTTCTATGAAAATGGCGGAGGAGGCTCCGGAGCCGCAGGAGGTGGCTCAAAGAGCCGCATGCGGCTCCAGAGCCGCGGGTTGCTGACCCGTGGTTTAGAGTCTGTGGCTCGCGTGCTGTTATATTGGGGCATGCGAGATAGTGCATCTGCCAGGAAGTTCTTTGTCCCTGGTAAATGTTTGAGCTTAAATTGGAACTGGTGAAAATGCTGGGACCAGCCGGCTTGTTTGGGATTGAGTTTCCTGGGCGTTTTCAGGGCTTCCAAATTTTTGTGATCAGTCCACACCTGGAAGGGGATTTTGTTGCCTTCCAGGAACTGTCGCCACGTGAGTAATGCCCAACGTATCCCATATGCCTCCTTCTCCCATACGGGCCAGCGCTGTTCTGTTTCTGTGAGTTTCTTGGATGTATATGCACAGGGTTGCAATACTCCATCATCGTTTTCTTGTAATAGAACAGCCCCCACTGCCACATCACTTGCATCTGCCTGTATTACGAAGGGCTTGTCCACATCTGGGTGTCTTAGTACTAGTTCGGCAGAAAAAAGTCTCTTTAGTCTCTCAAACGCTGCTTGGCACTCCATTGTCCATGTTAGTGGCTGGCTAGGTTTTACTGAGGATGCTCCCTTCGTTTTTAGTACGTTAGTGAGGGGCAAGGCTATCTGGGCAAATGAGGGGATGAATTGGCGGTAAAAGTTTGCAAAGCCCAGGAAACTTTGTAGTTGCTTTCTTGTGCGGGGTGGTGCCCAATCTAATACTGCTCTGACCTTCTCTGGGTCCATTTCAGTGCCCTGGGGGGATATGCGATAACCTAGGTAGTCTATCCTTTCCTGGTGGAATTCGCATTTTGAGAGTTTGGCATATAGGCGGGCGGCTCGCAGCTTCTTTAAAACCGCTCTGACAAGGTTGATATGTTCCTCTTTTGTTTCGGTGAAGATAAGAATGTCGTCCAAGTAAACAAGGACCCCCTTAAACAGGTGCTCCATTAGAACGTCATTGATTAATTGCATAAAGACTGCAGGGCCCCCTTGTAATCCAAATGGCAAGACTTTGAATTGATAGCACCCCATGGGGCAGTTAAATGCAGTCTTCTATTCGTCCCCTTCCTTAATTCTCACGCGATAGTAAGCTTCCCTTAGGTCTAGTTTAGAAAAAATTTTCCCTTTCGAGAGGTGTGACAGCATGTCTTTCATGAGGGGCAGAGGGTATAGGTTGCTTTCACTGATTGTATTCAGGGCCCTATAATCCACGCATAAACGTAAAGAGCCATCTTTCTTCTCTCTAAAAAGGACCGGGGCAGCCACTTTAGGCTTGGCTGGCTCAATGAAACCTCTCTCTAGGTTTTTTTTATGAATCTTTCCATTTCCTCCTTCTCCTTTGGGCTCATGGAGTATAATCTGGGCTTCGGGAGTTTTGCCCCAGGCTTGAATTCAATGGTACAGTCTGTGGGTCGGTGGGGGGGGGAGCTCATCCGCCCTTTCCTTACTGAAAACTTCAGCAAGGTCTCTGTATTCCTCTGGTATTTCTGGTAGTCTCTTTTCCTCTCCTATGGATCCTTTTTCTATTCTTGATTCTGGTAGCCTCCCTTGGGGTTTTAAGTCCATATGGTCCCCCTTCGGGAATTTGATTTCTGTCGTCCTCCAATTTACCCAGGGGTTCCATTTTTTTAACCATTCCATCCCTAGGATCATTGGGCATTCCATGCCTGGGGTCACCACAAACGTTATGTCCTCCTCATGTTTGCCCAGGGAGAGGTGTATTGGTAGAGTGGCTAGGGTAGCTGGCACCCCCCCTGCTATGGATCCATCTAACTGGACAAATGAGATTGGTTGTTCCAGTCTCCTCGATGGGATGCCCAGATTCCCCACTAGTGTTGGGCAGCGGGTGCAGCCAGAGTCTATTAAGGCAGCAGGTGCAGCCAGAGTCTATTAAGGCTTTCACCTTCACAGCTTCGGGCATGGGGGGAATTAATATAGTCACTGTCTTGAGGATGGGTGTGATGTGTCCACTTACCAGGGGTTCGCCCTCCGAGCTGTCATCTGAGGCATCCACTGGCCCTGCGGTGTAGGCTGGAGTTCTTTCCCCCTGATGAGCAGAAGTGGGGGGTTCCGCAATTTCCATCATTCTCATGGCAGTTTCTTTTGGCTTAGCTGAAGACTTTCCGGATTTGCTGATTGGGGTTCTGTCTGGGTTGTGCTGGGGGGCTTTGGAGCGGCATTCTACAGCTCGATGCCCTTCTCTTCCGCACTTGAAACACCCCATTTGCTTCTTGGCTGTAGCCGGTGGTTTCACTGGTTCGTGTGTCAACTCAGGCGGGGAGCGGCTCCATTGTTTTCCTCGGCGGTGCCTTTTCAATATGTCGATCTCTGCTTCCTCTGCCAAGATGTACCATTCCTCAAGTTGGTGTGGGTCCCCTCGGGGCAGGCAAGCGTCATATAGATCATAATTTAGTCTGTCTTTGAAATGGCTAAGGAGGATGTCTTCTGGCCAGTTCAGTTTGCTGGCAATGGCCCGGAATTCTTGTGTATATTCAGCCACCGGGCGTTTGCCTTGCCTCATCGTTTTTATCCTTTCGCGGGCTTTGCGATCAGCCAGGGGGGTCTTCAAATCGTCTTCTCAGAGAGGACATGAAACGGTTGAAGTTGCTGAGTTCTGGGGCATTGGAGTCATGCAAGTTCACCACCCAGTCTGCCGCCGGTCCGTCCAGGGCAGATTGCACGATCCGGATGCGGGCTTTGTCGCTGGGGATGTCCCGCCCGTATTCCTCCATGTAGCTGAGGACTTGGGTTAGGAAAAAACCCAAGCTTGTTGGCTCCCCTTTGAATTTCACCTCCAACGGCGGACGTCTTGGAATGGATCGGTGCCTCCGTTGTTGGTGGTAGTGTCTTCCGTCCAGATCACCATCTGTGGTTCGGTAGGGGGTGGGGACTACTGGATCAGCAGATGTCCCCAGGGTTGCAGGTTCCACTTTCCCCTCGGTGTCTGTCCCTTTGCGGCTCCAGGAGCTGGGGCGGCCGTAGGGCTCAGGATTCTCCTCTCCTAGGGAGCTGAGAGTTCTCTTCATCAGGTCAATAGCTTTCTCTAGGATCCAGTCTGAGTACGGTGCCCAGCTTTCTCCCTCTTCACTTTCGTGCAGGGATTTCTCCATCTCCTGCTTCCATTCTGGTTGCTTGGTCCCCCGTCTCAGGGTCACCTTTCTTGATTCCTTTCCCCACTCACTTTTCTTTCCAATGCCCATTGACCAGCGAGGCTTGTGGTCCCGTGTCTCCACCACTTCTTCTCCTGAGGAATCTGACCTCTCGGATCCCAACATCTGGCAAGGTTCCAGTTGGGGCAGCGGCTCTCTTTCCAGGGAGTTTTCCCCCTTTCTTGCTCCATTGTCTGACATGGTAATTTTTTGCAAAGTCCCCCGGCAAGGGTCTCCCTTCCAGGTGGATTAATTTTTCAAGTCCTGTCTAATGTAAGTACCCAACCCACTTTGCATCTTAAGAAGACAGAACTCTTGGAATAATTCTTCCAACAGGAATCCTTTATTAAGAGAAAATGGTTGCAGGCGTTCTAGACAGGACTTGGGGTCCAAGCTCTCCAATTCAAGGTTTTAAGGGGTTCCCCTGTAGCTCCACCCAGTCAACCCCCTCTTTCAGCGACAGTCTCAGGCATTACACTTTCACCCCCTTTTCATTACTGCCGGCTGAATGGAGACTTCAAAGAAAACTACATGAAAGGCAATGGCCCCATTCTTATGGTTAGTTCTTTTTGCAATACACACATTCAGTTCCTTTGAAGTATACTGAAGGAAGTGAGGGCCATAAAGCCGCTTTGTTCACCCCCTTCCCTTCCTCGTATGGCAGAATCCAGAGAAGGCAGAATTGGGGTTTTCTATATTTGATAACTAGAGATGAAATATAATTGGATTCTGACAGCATTCCTGGCTTGGCCCCACCTAGCCCCGAGCCTCGTAACCGAAGGGATTGCCTTCTCCCACCTGTCTGCCATTTTGGCCACCCTGCTGTCCACCACCTGGTAAGAAAGCCAGCTGTGATTTGGACAAAGCTGCATGCGGCCTTTGGAAGAAAGCCTAGTGTGGCCAGCAGCTGCATCGTGAAGGGCCAAGCCAGAAGCGCCTTGTCAACAGTGGGTAGAAGAAGATGGGGAAGGCCAGCTGGGAGCAGCAGAGCTGGCAAGGTGAGAGGAATGCAGGGTGGCAGGGCAAATGGAGCCCAAGGCCAGCAGAACCCAGCGTGGCAGAGCTGGTGGAGGGCAGGGTGGCCAAAAGGGCAGAGATGGGGGCAAGAGAACAGGGAGGGAGGAGTTGAGGCACACCCGCAATTATTAATTGTGGGTGGGCTGCAAAGCCCCTGAATTTTGATCACATAACCAGAGGGGGACTGGAATGGCCGTAACTTTGAGGACTGGGCAGTAACTTTCATTCATGGCTGCCATAATTTCAAACAGTTGCCGATCTTCAACTTTGTTTCCACTGTATCGGGCTGCTGTTTTATCAGCAATTATTAATTATTAATTACTTTCAATTCTGCTGTGCATTTGTTGTCCTGTTTTTTAATTCAAATAGGCTCGCAGCCCAGCTTAAAAAGATGCTAGTAAGAAAGTCCCTAGTGTAAAAGTTTTAAAAAGGTTACTTGTAAATGAATTTTATTTTTTTTAAGGCTATTTTAATCAGCCTTGATTCAGTTGGAATAATCAGATTGATTTCGGCATTGAAATTTTCAAATCAGATTAATTTGGAAAATTGATTTGAAATTGCCTTCAGATCAAACAATTTAAGTTGAAGCTGTCACTGCCTGACACTGAAGGGGCTAAAGAGGGTTTGTGGGTAAGTGCCCAACTGAATGACAACTGAACCAAAAAGAATGGTGCAAACAGACGTGGGTCCAAATAAAAGCAGAGAAAAATCATAAGGCTTTAGGGAGCCTTTCTCAACCCGGGTTCTGACAGATGCTTTGGTTTAAAAGTTCATCATCTCGGAACATTGATCATGTGGCCTTGGGCTGTTAGTTGCGGTAGATCGCAAAGTCCAGAGGGAATCAGATTTGAGGAAGAAATCTTTTTTAAAGAGGCTGCTTTATTATATTTCATCTCTAGTTATCGACTATGGAAAACCCCATTGCTGCCCTCTCTGGATTCTGTCATACGATGAAGGGAAGGGGGGTGAACAAAGGCCCTCACTTCCTTCAGTACACTTCAAAGAGACTGGATGTGGATCCCACCAAAAGGAATAAACATAACAATGGGGCCATTAGCTTTCATGTACTCCTCTCTGAAGTCTCCCTTCCACCGGCAGTGAGGGAAAAGGGGGTGGAATTGTAATGCCTGGGATTGTTGCTGGAAAGATGGTGGGGTGGGGCGGGGCTACTGGGTATCCCTTAAAACCTTGAACCGTAGGGCTTGGGCCCAAGTCCTGTCTACAACACCTGCAACCATTTTCTCTTAATAAAGGATGCCTGTTGGAAGAAATATTCCAAGAGTTCTGTCTTCTTAAGATGCAAAGTGGGGTGGGTCCTTACATTTCCCTCGTCTGATGTCTTCCAGATGTGTTGGATTGTAGCTCTCATGTTATAGCTTAGTGAAATGTGCAGAACAGACCGATGTACACTTGAGGCTGTTGAGAGTCATGGATCTGGTTTAACAGTTATGCCTGCAGGATACAGAGAGTTGTGGAAGGGGGCTGATACTGTCAGTTCCTTCAGCTGTTGCTCCTCTTAGAATATGATCCCTGTTTAAAATATCTTGACTGGAGCCCTTAAGAGGGCCAGGGAGCTGAATTTTGACAGGGATTGTTTTGAGCATAGCTGAGCTTTAAGTAAGTATTTTGTAATGCATCTGGTCAGCATAAGGGTTGGATTGCTGTCCACAAATCGTCCGATGCCGTTGGAAGTAAAATCAGCTTCGAGCGGTGGGTAGGACAGTATGGTGGTGATCTGACTTTCCTTCTTCCTCCAGGGCTGGTTCCAGTTTACATGGATAGGGGAGGAGAGGCCCAGTCTATGGCTCCCACTACATGGGGTTCAATGCTTTCCCCTCTCCTGTTTAATACCTGCATGAAGCCACTGGGTGAGGCCATCCCTTTACTTGGGATGAGGCATATCGTAAGTGTACAGGTGGTACCCAGCTATATATCTCCACCCTGGTCCTTCTGAGTGATGCTGTGGAGGTCCTGTTTATTTCAGGAGGCTGTGGGAGACTTGATGGAGAGCCAGAGGCTTTGGCTCAACCCTAGTAAGACCAAGTGACTTTGGGTTTTAGGATCCCCTTGTTCTGGGGACTTTCCATCTCTCGTTCCGGATGGGATTGCACTGCCCAAGACAGATCCCGTGGACAGTTTGGGAGTCCCCCTGGACTTGTGGCTCCAACTCAAGAAGGCAGCCATGGCTAGGAAGGCGTTGTACAGCTTCATGTTGTGGATCAGTTGTGCTGATTCCCATAGTTGACTGGGGAATTCTGGGAGTTGAAGTCCACAAGTCTTAAAATTGCCAAGGTTGGACACCCCTGGTTTACACAAAACCCCTTAATGATGCTCTTTTATTTACCTTTCCTCTGTTGTAGTTTTCATATCCCCTCACTCTCCTAAGAAGTCTGCTTCCTCCACCGAATGGACCACTCTTGGAAAAAGATGTGCTCACTTACTCTGCATAGGTGAAGCGAAGCCCCAAACTCTGTTCGTGATCATTAATTCTGCTTAGATCTGCTGCTATCCAACCACTGTTCGTTTCCGTCACTGAGCTGAGCGGCTGTTCCTACACTTCCAATGTGACTCGCCAAGCATAGAACTCCTTCCCAGTGTCTGTGGAGATTCTCAATCTTCCAAGTCATAATTGTCTCAAAGGTGCTTTTTTTCTTCAAAAGGCAACTGGATTGTTTTTTCCTGAACTGATGAAGCTTCTTGGATGAGAAGTGAAGCTTTTTTTTTTCTTCCCCAAGGAAAAAAAACGGTCCAGTGCCTTTTGAAGAAAAAAAAAGCACCTTTGAGATTCCTTCCTGGTGCTCTCTTGTCAGCTCCTTCCTGTTTCTGTGGCTCCTTCCAGACGGATTTGATCCCCTGTGTTCCCTCCCCTCCCCCCAATAACCCCATCCCACTTGGTCCTCTTTTATTTTCAGCTCCTTGTTTATTCTTGGCACCTTCTTTCCACTTCCCTTGACCACCCCTCCATGCTGCATTTCCTCCTACTCCACCCTGTTGTTCTAAATGGAAAGCAAATAATTCTTACTGAGATAGTAATTAAGATCTGTGCCATTGTGCCAGGTTTTATTTTTGTTCTATTTGTATTAAGGAAAGATGTCTAGGTAACATGATAAAAAAAAAAAAAGTCTAGACGTGGTATGGACTATTTTTCTTCTTCTTGACACCTCTGTTATGTTCAAGTATGAAAAAGTAATTACTTTTTTTTTTTTTGAATGACGGGGGGAAAAGTAATTACTTTTTTTGGAGGGCTTGGGATGATTTGATCCGGAAGTTGGAAAGTTGAGGTAGAGAGAAATATTTCTCCGTAGTGTTAGTGGAAGGAGCTTTCCCTTCTCCAGTGCCTGGCTTTTATACAGGATAGACAGAAGGAGCAGAATATTCTACATCTGCTGCACAGCCAACGTCTTCTCTCCTCCTCTCTTCTGACAGCTCACTTGCCTACATCCGGTTTCTGATTCCCTGTAGCTGCCAGGCTGATGCTTCACAGACATGGACATTAGCATAAAAATATGTCTTTCTTCTCCCACAGAGAAGGCATCCACTTTCCAGATACCATCAGGCTGTGGCCCTTGTTCCACTGTGTTGGAAGAGTGTAGGGAGAGCTGATAAATGAGTATCATAGCAGGATTCTGAACCTGGTTTCTTCATACCCTATTTTGTTCATTTGACTACCCAATTTCAGCCTTGTCTACCTGGTGGCTCTCTAGAGGGCTTGGACTTCAGTTCCCATCATTTATGTAAGTGGACATCCATCGCATGTGAACACACCTGATTGGGAAGGGTGAGCCCACCTAAAGTGATTATTAAGGGTTGGAAAGTGAGGATATCTTGCTGATTCTTGGACCTGTGCAGACACATTTCTCGACATATACCACGATACAGTTCCAATACACTTTGCTTTTGCTTACTAGAATACGACTTAGGGCTTGGAGTGCTTTTGAAATTTTTGTGAGAACTGTTTAATTGTAGCCAGGAAGAGAAGTCACACTTCACAAGTATACCTAGAACTGGTTTGGCCAATTTGGAGGGAAATGGAATACTGGATGTGAGCTTGGCAGTTTTCTTGCAGACATTTCATTACCCAGCTAGGTAATATTATCAAGGCTAGAAGGGGTTTTGCACTGATAATATTATCTAATTGGGCAATAAAACACCTGCAAGGAAACAACCAAGCTTGGAGAGCATCCAGGACCCCACAGTTCAATCATGAGGTGCAAATATTCTCTCGGAAACTGAATATTATTTGGCAGTTCAAAATCTGGGAGGTGATGGGCTAGTTCAGGGGTTTGCAACCTTGACAACTTTAAGACTTGTGGACTTCAGCTCCCAGAATTCTGGGAGCTGAAGTCCACAAGTCTTAAAGTTGTCAAGGTTGCAGACCCCTGGGCTAGTTCATTTGATTGGGCTTTTGCAACCCAGTGTGGAAATGGCTTTGAGAATTGGAGATACCCTCCGTCTCTCTGTCTTCTCCTCCTTCCTCTCCATGTGTCAAACTCCATTCCATGCCTCTTATGTTGTGTTTCTTCCCTCCCAGCCCCCTGCAGTGGCCGACGAAGACCTACAGCTCCAGCTAGCCCTTAGCTTGAGCAAAGAGGAGCACGACAAGGTTAGACTGCTGTCATGACACCCCACTCAGTTCTTCCTGAAATAATCAACTAAACCACTTTCTCTGAGCTAGTCTTGACCCTCACACTTTTCTAACTAACGTGGCATTCTCTGTCTCTCCAAGTCCCCATCCAAAGCAGGGTGATGGCAACAATCTCTCCGTTTTCAGCTTTAGGCTTCCTGAATTATCCACTCCCTGGTTAATTGTCCATTCTTCAGTTGGCTAGTTTCCAAGTTTCTCCCAGTGAGAAGCTGGTTAATAAAACTGGTCAATCCAGGTATCCTAAGCTTGACTGGGCTATGACTTTAACTCAGGCCTACTAAGGTATTTGATGAATGTCTCCAGAAACTTGGAGACAGTACCTTGGAGGAAAATGTACTTACGAGTTGTTGATGAGAAAGAGGGATCAGACCCTCAATTGGAAAGGAAGGCCACAATTTGGAACAAAGAGTTGGATGTCTTTTTGGATTTCTTTTCTCACCTTAGCTGAACGTGAGGTGGAAAGGCAAGAAAAAGAAGACTTTTTTAAAAAAAAAATCTGTGTTATCTCTGGATTTTACTGGATTCACGCAGTAGATGAAAAGATAAAGTACTAGAAATTCAGCCAGTTTCAGCCAGTAAAAATCCTGGAATGAGAAGTTAACACCGAGATTGCCTGGCACCTTGAAGGTCGTATAGGTTTTGAGCCTGAGGGAGTTGCAGTGACTAGAAGATGCTTCCACTTGGACTCCACTTTTATGAACTACTGACCAAAGCAGCCAAAATTCAGGATTCCCATTATTTGGCAGCAACTAGTTTGTTGGAAGGTTAGAATAGCGTCTCGCTCACTTCTCTCTCTCGGGTGTTTTTCCTGAAGATAACTTTTCACACAAAACAGAAACACCAGTAGCAGATGCTTCAAACCTGATCTGATCCCTGGCCAAGCTGCTGCTCCATCTATATTCTGGCTCTTGCGCTCTCTATGCCAAAGGTGAGTAACCACCTGTCACTTTCTACTGCCTCTGCTCATGCCTCTGTCCTTTTCACAACCCTCTTACAGGAAGAGCGGATCCGGCGTGGGGATGACCTACGCCTCCAGATGGCCATTGAAGAGAGCAAGAAGGAGACGGTCCCTGCTAAGGAGGAGGTGAGATTGAAGAGGCAGGCGGGCAGCTGCCTGCCATGATAGTTAAACAGGATCTCCCATGCAAAGGGGTGATGTGGGTGGGAGGAGGGCAACGTGGGGCAGCAAGTATTTCCCTTTGTGCCCCATGGGGTCAGCTCCGAGGGGCATCTGGCTGGTCCCTTCGGGAAAAAGAGAATGCTCAAGTAGAAGGCCTGTCAGGCACAAGTAACTAGGAACCGGAGTTTAAGTTCAAATTACTTCAGGTTTATTACTAGTAGTCCTCAACTTATAAGAGTTCATTTAGTGACCATTCGAAGTTACGACGGGCATTGGAAAAAGTGACTTGTGACCATTTTGCACACTTATGACCGCTGCAGCATCCCCATTGCCATGTGATCAAAATTCAGATGACTCATATTTGCAGTGTCCCAGGTCATGTGATCATATTTTGCTACTTTCTGACAAGCAAAGTCAGTGGGGAAGGCAGATTCATTGAACAACTGCAGTGATTCACTTAACAACTGTGGCAAGAAAGGTCGTAAAATGGCATAAAACTCACTTAGCCAATGTCTCACTTAACAATAGGAATTTTGGGCTCAGTTATGGTCCTAAGTTGAGGACTACTCGTACATGCTACCTATACACAAGAATCTGACCTACTAACGGTCAAGGCAAATTGGCGCCTGATAACAGTCAATGGAATTCAAGGGGGTCTGGACTTCGATTTCTTGTGGGAGTGGAGTGATTCCAAACTGATGATACACTTGGCCCCGCCCCCGGGCTCAGCCTGGTCATCTCCTACAACAGGGGTCTTCAGACTTGGCCCTTTTATGACTTGTGGACTTCAACTACCAGAATTCCTCAGCCAGCATGCCTGGCTGAGGAATTCTGGGAGTTGAAATCCACAAGTCATAAAAGGGCCAAGTTTGAAGACCCCTGTCCTACAATCCCCATGCTTTACTCTAGCAAAACACCTCTTAGCAACATTGTGAAATAGTTATCATTTTATGGACATGATTCGTATCCCACCTTTCTGCCCTGGGGAGCACTCAAGTCAACTAATACCATTTTATATCTTCTTCCAAAGAACTTTACGCATGGACATTTTAGTTTTATCTTTGCACAAATACTATGTTTTCAATTAAACCAAAAGTGAATATAACTCAAAGTCTCTCCCTTGATTTCTGGGTGGTTTGCAGGTCATCATGGGTGCTCTGTCTCACCTTTATGTAATAATGTCGGAGTTGAAAAGACTTTTACAATTTAAATGACACTTCCCAAAATAAAAGAAAAAGAAAACCAGAAGTAGACCTTAGTGTAACAAAGCCTTTGAATTCAGTTATTTTTTTTTTTTTATTTTATTTTTTTTTTTTTATTAGAAGTTTTATAAATTTTACAAAAAAGCAAGAACAATACAAAACAAAAAAAAAAAAAAACAACATATACAAAAAGAAAACTAAACATTACATATATAAAAAAAAAAAAAAAAAAAACCCCATCCCCCACCCCACACAAAAACCCCTCCCTTCCCCCCCCCTGAGCTTCCCAGAGCAGAATATAGGCTTAATTAAAAATTAAAAAATTAAATTAAAAATTTTATATTTATATATAAAAAAGGAAAGAAAAAAAAAAATACCTATAAATATATATAGAATAAAACTTATGAAAAAACTATATGATATTTTTGTATACCCAATCTAAATTGTGTAAATTTTATCCATTTGTCCCAAACAGCAATAAACTTCTCTTGGGTTTGTTGCTTGAAGAAAGCCGAAATCTTTGCCATTTCCGCCAAATAAGCTACTTTAAAAAACCATTCCTGCAATGTAGGCAAAGATTCCTTCTTCCAATATTGTCCTACTAACAGCCTAGCGGCTGTAATCAAATTTAACATCAATACAACCTCCTTTGCATCACAATCTGTAACAATACCTAACAAAAATAATTGCGGAGTAAATTTTACCCTCCTTCTAAAAATCCTCTGGATATTCCACCATATCTTAATCCAAAATGCTTTTATCTCTCTGCACGACCACCAAATGTGATAATAAGTAGCATCCATACAACCACATCTCCAACATTTAGGTTGTAAGTCAGGGTACATAAGAGACATTTTTTGTGGATCAAGGTGCCATCTATAAAACATTTTATAAAAATTCTCCCTAAGGTTCTGTGCTTGTGTAAATTTGACATTTCTCACCCATATAGTTTCCCAGATGTCCAATGGAACTGGCTCGCCAAAATTCTGCGCCCATCTAATCATACAATCTTTAATTAATTCCGTTTCTGAGTCCATTTCAACTAATACCCCATAAATTCTCTTAATATGGGTTTGTCTTTGATCCTTAACTTGTTTAATAAAATTTCCATCTTCTCTAAGAAAACCCAATTTACAATCCACCTTCCATTTATCTCCTAGTTGCCTATATTGGAACCAAGAATAAATAATATTTTCTTGCGCTAAATCTTCCCGTGATCTCAATTGCCATTTTTGCCCATCCCATCTGAGTAATTGACTATAAGACACCATATCCATTTTTACTCCTCTTTTTATTCCTTCTATCGCATGCCAAGGTATAGCCCATAATGGAACTTTAAAATCACTTTTGTAATATTTTCTCCAAATCCTAAGTAGAGAAATTCTTAAAATATGAGATTTAAAAACCCAATCCATTTTTTTATTAAATATTAGGTAGGCATGCCACCCATAAAGTAAATCCCATCCCTCTAAATGAAGTATCTCAGGATTTGTCAAATTTACCCAATCACTAATTAGTGTTAAAACCACCGCATCATAATATAATTTCAAATTTGGTACCTTAAGTCCACCCCTCTCACGGAAGTCTTGCATAATTTTAAGCTTAACCCTTGGCTTTTTCCCTGCCCAAATAAATTTATTAAGACCCTTTTGCCACTCACTTAAATTAATCTCATTTTTCAAAATCGGTAGCATTTGAAACAAAAAAAGAAACTTGGGTAGAATATTCATTTTTATCACTGCAATTCTTCCCATGAGGGATAATTGCAACTTCTCCCAATTCTTCAAGTCCTTCTGTACCCTGACCCACAACCTTTCATAATTATTTTTAAATAATTTTACATTAGAAACAGACAACATCACCCCCAAATATTTTACCTTATTAACAATCTCAAAACCTGTCAAGTTAGCCAAAATCTGCTTCTCCTGACTAGACATATTTTTAGATAAAATTTTAGTCTTATTTACATTAATCTTAAAACCCGAAACCAAACCATAATGATGAATCAACTGTAATAAGTTTACTACAGAATGCTCAGGTTGCGACAAAGTAACAACCAAGTCGTCCGCGAAAGCTCTCAACTTATATTCTTTTTTGTTAACTTCTATTCCTTTAATTTCCTGAGACTCTCGAATTTTGATCAATAATATTTCCAGTGTTAAAACAAACAACAGTGGCGACAAAGGACACCCCTGTCTAGTACCTTTCTCTATTGTAAAAACCTCCGACAAACCTCCATTAACAATAAGTTGAGCCGTTTGTTTTTGATATATTACCGTAAAGGCTTGTAATATCTTTTCACCAAAATTCATTTCTTCCATTACTCTTAACATAAAATGCCAATTCAATTGATCAAATGCTTTTTCAGCGTCTAAAAATATGAGCCCTGCAGGAACTTGGTTATTCTTGTCCAAATATTCTAATAAATTAATAATTTGTCTAACATTATTTTTCATATACCTTCCTGTTATAAACCCTGATTGATCTTTATGCACAAGATGATGCACCACCCTCATAAGCCTATTTACCAAAATTTTAACAAATATCTTATAATCCACATTTAAAAGAGATATAGGCCTATAATTTTTTGGTAAAGTAAGATCTTGATCCTCCTTTGGAATCAATGATATAAACGCACTACGCCATGAAGGAGGAATCTCTAAACCCTGTAATATACCATTAAAAAGATCATTTAATGGTTGGATCATCTCCTCCATTAAAACTTTATAATAAACCGCTGTTAACCCATCCGTACCCGGTGCTTTCCCTAGTTTCAATTGTTGAATTGCTGAGGCAATTTCCTCCTTAGTAATTAGACCATTAATTTCATGTTTCTGATCCTCAGTCAGTTTAGGAAAACTTGCCTCAGCTAGATATTTATTTATATCTAGCAATTGCACATTAGTAGATTTGTATAACTTTTGGTAATAATCCAAAAAGGATTTTTTAATCAATTCCTTCTGAAAAACTAGTTTACCCTTATAATTTATTTTCTCTATTATTCTTTGTCTCTGTTTCTTTCTTAATTGATAAGCCAACCATCTCCCAGGCTTATTAGCATTACAAAATGTATTTTGTTTCATAAACAGTAAATTGGTTGCAACTTGATCTGCTATCAACATATTAAATTGTGACTTTAATAACTTTAAAGATTCTTTAACAGTTTCATCAGAAGGATTTAAAATCAAAGCCCTTTCTTTTAATTTAATTTCATCTTCAAGATCTCTACGTTTCTGAATCTGCTTCCGCTTGTAACAATTATTCATTTTTATCAAAACACCACGCATAAATGCTTTACCTGCATCCCAAACCATTGACATTGAAGTCCCCTTATACATATTCAAAGCAAAATAGTCCTTTAAACACTCTTTTAACTTTTGAACATTCTTCTCTTGTCTAAACAAATTTTCATTAACTCTCCAGGATCTCCTTTCCTCTTTCTCTTGGGTCAGCTCCATCCAAACTGGGCTATGATCCGTCAGTGATCTAGGAAAAATCTTTACATTCTTTACTTTATTATACAAATCAGTAGTAATCAAAAAAAAGTCAATTCTTGAAAAAGATTGGTGTCTATCAGAAAAAAAAGTGAAGTCTCTCTCCTCTTGATTACATTCCCGCCAATAATCCCTTAATTCCCAGTCTTCCTTCATATCAAAAAAAGCTTTAGGTAACTTTGCTTGTTTAAAAAAAGGAGAGGAACCTTTCTTGTCCCTTTGTATATCTAAGACACCATTCCAATCACCCATTAATACCACTGATCTATAGTCAAGCAATGTTATTTTTTGATGTAACTGCTTATAAAATTGTTCCTGTTGTTGATTTGGAGCATAAAGTCCCACTATAAGTACTTTCTTACCATATATACCAAGTTCAATCATCACATATCTCCCCTGGGGATCTGATTCAACCAGACAAGCTGGTAGATTTTGTTTAACATATATAACAACTCCCCCTTTCTTCCCAGGAGCAGAAGATATAAAATGAGATCCCAAACGAGCATTGACTAAATATTTCTGATCTTTAAGTAAAATATGAGTTTCCTGTAAACAAATAACATCATTAGTATGTTGCTTCAAATAATAAAAGATTTTTTTCCGTTTCTGAGGAGAATTCAATCCATTAACATTCCAGGTCAAAAACTTTGCCATCTCCCTTGGCACGCAGCCTGGAGAAGACACCATCAAAATCTGAAAGAGCTGCGTGTGTTGCATAACTCTTGGGTCTTGCTCCTCCCACCGGCGATGATGCACTTCCAGAAGAACTCTCTTTAGGCTCTTTTTTACGTTGCTCCTTCTCTTTACGCTTATAAGCTGCACGAGTCATCCTCTGCTCTTTAACCTCCGTCTGGCGTTGCCTTACATCTTCTTTCATCCCGGCGGAAACCAAATCTAATGCCTCAGATTGCTGCTCAACTTGCTTGCCACTCATCTGCTTCTGACCAGATGAAGTTGAGCCTGCACCCAGGACCGAAGTATAAAAATCTCTAGCTTTGTCAACTGTATTCAATCTGTAGCGTGACCCAGCATGGCTCAAAACAATACCCATCGGAATTTCCCATCTAAATGGCATCGATCTAGCTTTAAGCTCGTTAGTTAAGAAAGCAAAGTCTTTCCTACTTCTTAAAATTTTGGATGGGATTTCCTTTAGAATGATGACATCTTGGGCAGCAATCTGAAATCTTTTGTTGTAAAAAGCTTGTATAATCTCATTCCGCAGGGACTTCTTTGTAAAATAAATCACCACATCTCTAGGCAAATTCTTCTGCTTAGCAATCCAGGAGTTGAGTCTATAAATTTTTTCCATTTCTCTATGTAATTCTCCTTTATCCATATCCAAGGCCAACGCCAGGTCAGTAAGGACCACCTCCACCAAGTCTTGATTCATATCTTCCTTGAGGCCTCTGATCCTCAGGGCATACTCCATCTGTCTGTACTGAAACATCAAAATATCTTCTTGTGAGGAGTCCACCTTCCTTTCCACATCTTGAATTTTGTCATCCAAGGAATCAACTTTGTCTTCCACTTCCTCAAGCCTTGCATCGAGCTTAACCACCACAGTAGCCAAACCTGAAACAGCTGCAAGTATATCTTGTCGCAAATCATTATTATTTTCTTGCAGTTTAGTCTTTATCCCCGTTATCTCTTCTTTAAGATCAGATTTAATTTCTGATTTAATCTGTGAGACAAATTGATTCATTTCCTCTCTCATTTGAACTACAATCTCTCCCATTATACCTCTAACCTCTTGTGCTGAAAGTCCAGGTAGAGGAGGGGAGGGTGGTGGCTGAGCCGGTGGTACATGTTTAGGTTGTTGTTGTAATTGTGCAGTGGAAGTTATAGGAGAAGAAATAACCTTAGGTATTGAGGAAGGCTGCTGCCTCTTTGAAGCCATTTTAAAAAGCACAGTTCACACTTCCCTTTCCCCTCCACACAAGAAAGGAGGAGGGAAAAAAAAAAAAAATTTTTTTTAAAAGAGACAAACTATAGTCCTTGAAAGTCCAGAGTAAATCCAAAGAATAAAAAATAAAAAAGCAAACAATTCAAAAGAAAAAATTCTAAACCAAAAGCAAAAGCAAAAGCAAAAGCCAGTCCTTAAAAAGGGAAAGTAAAACAAAAGAGAAAGGAAAAAAAAACTCCGACACTTTCAAAACGCCATCTTAAATCCTTTCACTAATATAACAAAAAAAAGGAGGAAAAATAATAAAAATCAAATAATAAAAAAAAATAAACACCTAAATTATATAACAAAAATCCTTTAAACTGCTCCGTCCGTTTAAAAATTACTCACCAAAATACTATAAACACGGAGATAGAAGCGGCGGTTTCTTTTGCTTCCTAGGAAGCAAAAACAGCTGGGAGGCGGAGATCAACAGGGGCTCCGAGGGAACACTCCTTTCACCCCCTCTAGAAATAAATCCAGAGGGGGTTCGGGGGTTCTACCTCTATCCCTGTACTCTCTGTCCCTTCCCTTTGCCCGGGAAGGGAATTCCGAGCCGCGGGCCAGCTGATGCACGCTGCGCTCCGCGGCTCTAACACTTCCCCAGCTGGACGGCTAAAAGATAGCCGCCATCGCCGTCGCCTCGTACCGGAAGCCCCTTGAATTCAGTTATTGAGAACAGGGTGCCAAGCTGTTGCAATTGGCTCTGGTTCATAATAAGTGTAAATAAACCGATTCTGCCTACTTCTAAGAACAAGATTTTGTTTGTTTGTTTGGGGTATAGCGTCTACAGAGGTCATGCAATCACTGATATACAACACTAATAAAATGCAGTATCTATTCAAACACAAGTATAAATTTGTTTGTCTATGAAATTTATTTGCCGATTATCTTGTATCTAACATCTCTGGGCAGCTCACAGCATGACGACATTAGAGCATTAAAAAACACTAAAATCAGCAATCATAGAAACACAGCGGATAAAATCATTAACAGTTTAAATAGAGCAGACATGTCAAACACAAGGCCCAGGGGCCGGATGTGGCCCGTGAAGTGGTTTCATGTGGCCCGCGAAGCCATCCTGGAAACAGTGAGGGAATGGCCCCCGCTGCCTTGGCCCTGGCCCAGGCCGGCCAGGAGCCAATGTACAATTTTGTGGTGGCCATCTATTCTGAAACGCATTCAGTCTTAGCTCCACAAGGCCATCTAGAAACAGTGAGGAGCCAGCCCCTGCTGTGTCGGCCCCGCCCCCTGGGTGCATGCTGGGGAGGTGTCACCCTTTGTGAGGAATGAAGAAATGGACCATGCAAGCCTTGCCGCTTGCCCCGGTCCCAACCCCTTCTGCCAGACACCTTCAGATCTGTCCCACTCCTGCCCAGGCCCCCTTGACGTGAACGATGTAGAGCTGGCCATGCCCACCCAGTAGGCCACACCCACTCCATCCACGCCCACCCAGTAGGCCGAATCCACCCTGGCCGCACCCACCTGGCCCCCCGAGGGCAACCGCAATGCTGATGCGGCCCTCAATGAAATTGAGTTTGACACCCCTGAAATAGAGCATCAGCAAATAGGTCTACATTTAGGGCTGAGTGTGAATCTGTGCCTTCTCTTACTAGTCCTAGTCCACATTTCTAACACTAGATTCCTGCAGGATGCTCTAGGCCAGGGAAATGGGAGAAACCACTGGATGTTAAATTGAACAGTGAAGAGGCACTATAATTTTTCTCTTTCCCACTACAATCTCTGTTGCATTCTCCATCACCCAGTCATCCTTGATGGACCTTGCTGATGTCTTTACTGCCCCACCACCTGCTGATCCGTGGGGTTCTCAGCCTGCTCCTGCTGACCCTTGGGGTGGCTCTGCCACAGTAGTGCCTGCAGCCCGCACGGACCCGTGGGGCCCCCCTGCTGCTGGAGCAGCCCCTACAGGAAATCCATGGGGAACTTCCACAGCACCTCCTGCACCCCCCTCTGACCCCTGGGGAGTGCCCCCAGCTGCCAGCGTTGATCCCTGGAAGGCCGAAGGTAAGAACTGACTCTGTTTGAAACATTCTTCATCTCTGGTCACCATTACTTTTTAATTATGTACTTGTGTGCGGTTCCTCTTCTGAAAAGATCTTTTAAGAGGAGGAGGGTGGCTAACATGGAGGTCCCGCTGCATTTCATAAGACCTATGGATGAGGCTGTTTATAGTAGCTGTCTCCTCTGCTGCGAGCTGCTTGGTGGAGTGTAGAGAAAAGAGTGTAGAGCAGGGGTAGACAGCTATGGCGACTTTATGACTTGTGGACTGGCTGGATCAAGAATTCTGGGAGTTGAAGTCCACAGGTCGTAAAGTTGCCACAGCTGGAGCAGTGATAAAAAGAAAATGGGGGTAATAGAAACAAGGTGTTCCCATCCCCTTTTGGTTCTGTCACCACCTCCTGCTTGATTTATCCCTTCCCAGCACGCAGCTTCCCACAGATTACCTTCGTGTGAAATTACTCTTTGCAGGTTCAGAAAGGCTGCCTGTTGCTTTTCAGTTGTGAAGGGTGTAGAAAAAAATGTGTCAACCAGGTCAGGTCAGCACCAGGCTAGATGAGGCCTTCTTTTATGCTGCCCTCAGTCCTAGGATGAAGGACATAGTCATCCCCAGAATTCCTCCTGGCCTCTACAACCCTGGTGTCTCTCTGCCTCTCATTTTTAATGGAGAGGTTCTCTGTGGTTTGTCCTAAAAGCTGCACACGGCCTCTGTATCCATTGGAAGAGAGACCCTTGATGTGCAGAGCAGACCCTATTTCGCCAAAGACCCAGTTCTGTTCTTAGCTTTCCTACAGAAAGGCTCTCAGCAAATAATGGATGTTTGTTCTTTTGTGGACCTGAAATGCCCTTTTTAAGGTGAGTAACCACAGCTATAGACCATGTGGTCTCACCATAGATTTGGGAAAAGGCATTACAGATAGTCCTCAACTTACAACTAGTTGCTTAATGACCCAGAGCTACTTACCTCCCATTTGTTAAGTTATGACGCTTGCATACCCTCTGTGCCATCTACCACCGTGGTCACATGATCACACTTTAGGCACTTGGCAACTAGCTCATCCTTATCGCCATTTGCAGCATCCCATGGTGACATGACCACATTTTACAGCATATTGTTGCCAATTTCCAGCATTTACTTCTGGTTTTTGGCAAAAAAAAAAAAAAAACCATTGGAGAAAATCGGTTTTCTTGATAACTGCCACATTTGCTTCATGTCTGCCACAGAAAATGTCAAAAAATCAGGTCAAGTTACATGATACCTCAATTTACAACCAGAACAACTTGACCATAATTCCAGGCTCAATTATGGTTGGGAGAACTACCTGTATTAAACTGGCAGTTCTAGTTTTTCCTAATAATTCCACAAATGAAATTTTCCTTTTTTGGAGCAAGGTCATGCTGGATTAATGTTTGTTTTTTTTAATCAAGCTGTCCACTGTGACCCCCAAGATCCCTTCCCTGGTTAGTCACTGCCAGTTCAAACCTCTTTAACATACATATTTTGTGCCAACACACGTCCCTTTAATTTAATTACATTTAACTGCATTTGCTGTTTGAAAGCCCATTTATCTTCCAAATGGAAATCCTTTGAAAACTCTTGATTTAACGCCAAGCTCTAAATAGTTTGCTGTCATCAGCAAACAGAGTCACTTCAATGCTTAGCCCTTGTTCCAGATCATTGAACTATCAAATAAAAAGTATTGGTCACAGCACCTATGGCTGGAGGGTAGATGCTTTGCACATCTTTGCACAATTGAGAATTGCCCATTTATTTTTATCACTTATTTCATTTTTTTAATCAGTTCCCAGTCCCTGAGTGTATCTACACTTTTAACCCATGGCAGCTGACTTTGCTCAAGTTCAGAGGTCTCCAAACCTGTCAGCTTGAAGACTTGTGGACTTCAACTCCCAGAATTCCTCAGCCAGCATGGCTGGCTGAGGAATTCCAGGAGTTGAAGTCCACAAGTCTTCAAGTTGCCAAGTTTGAAGATTCCTGCTCAAGATCCCTTGGCGAGGGCTTTTTTAAAATCCAAGTACACATTATCTACCAGGTATCTTGTCCACATGCTTGTTCCCACCTTCCCAAAACTCCAAAAGTTTCAGGGGATCACTCACCTTTTGGAAGCCATGTTGGCTTATTTTCAGTTACTGCTTTTTCTTTCCTGTGTTCTTTTGGGATCTTAGTGAGCCACTTTCAGTCAAGGGGTTGAGATAAATGCACAAATTATCTAACAGGGAAAGCCATGTCCTTTGCTTGAGTTAAACCTCTTTACAGTTTGATGGTCCTTCACCAGTGGAATGCATGCTCCCTGATTGCCACACAGAATGCAGAATAACAGTTAGAAGAGACTTTGGAAGTTCTCTAGTCCAACCCCCCCCCCCCCCCGCCCCCCGCAGAAGACCGTGTACCATTCTGGACAAATATCTGTTCAATCTCTTCTTAAAAACTTCCTGTGATCGAGCATTATTGTGGCCAGCCTGCTCCTGAAAACCCTCCTGTGTTTTCCTTGTGCAGCCGGATCTAAACATGCCAGAATTGCTGGACAGGCTGTTCTCGAATTCCGTCTCTGACACGGTTCGTTTCTTTCCCAGGTGGGACTTCTGTGTGGCCCACAACAGCACCACCCACAGACCCATGGTCCTCCAGCACGGCTCCCACACCCCAAGGAAAGCCTGCTCCTGCTCCTTGGGCTCCAGCGTCCACTTTTTCAGATCCCTGGGGGGGCTCCCCTTCTAAGCCGAGCACCAACGGCGTGGCAGGTAAGGATGAAATTCTCAGGGGTTTGGGGGCCAAGTGGTGGGAGAAAGGGAGGGGAGGGGCTGGTCTTTCTCACTGGGTCAGCTGAAGGGGAAGGACTCCTAGTTCAGAGTTGGGGTAGAGGGGCTCTTCCTGCTCCCAGCTAATCCTTCTGCCCCATCCTTCCTTTTGTGCCCTGTTCCTCTCCCAGCTGCCAGAGGCTTTGAGCAGTTTGATGATGGGGACAGGGATGAATTCTCTGATTTTGACAGCCTGCGCCCAGCACTGCCCAAATCTGGAAGCAGCACAGGTCAGCCTTGCTTCCCCCCTCCCCCTCCCTTTCCTAGGCATGGTTCCTAACGCTGCACCCCAATGTGTTTTTCCACCTTGGCAGCTTGAAGATGTGTGGACTTCAACTCCCAGAACTCCCCAGCAAGCCATGCTGGCTGAGGAATTCTGGGAGTTGAAGTCCACACATCGTCACGTTTGCCACGTTTGAGAAACACAGCGCTAACCTCCCTTCCCTCTAACCTATCCAGGCCGATGGTTTGTGGACTAGATGAGCTCTTGCTCCCCTGGCATGGGAGAGAATTTGCATGCTCCTCCCTTTGATTCTCTCCCTCCCTATCTCCTCTAACCTTGTTTGGACATTGGCTTTCCAAACTACATGTTCTTGCATGTAGTTTGAAAGGGATGAGAAAATAAATTAACACTTTAATTAACAAAAAACTAAAATCTGGGGAAGGGAGGGTTGTTTGGGGAATGGGGGCAAAATGATTGTGGAAAGTCATAAACCAAGCACAATTCCTTGTATGACCAGCCAATTGCCCTGTCTGTATTGGGGCCTGTGTTTTCTGTTCATATTCTCTGTACATCTGGATATTTACTCTCTCCCTCTCTTTCCCTCCCTCCCTCCCCCCCCCCCTCTCTTTCTCTTTCTCTTTCCACAGGTGAACTGTCCCTCTTAGCAGGGGAGGTCCCTGTCTCTCAGGCTGGCAGTGGCAAGGACAGCCCCAATGCTTTTGATATGGCTGCCGTGGCTGGGTCACTGCCAGAGACCTGCAAGCCGATGCGTAAAACTCCCGAGTCATTCCTGGGTCCCAACGCAGCCCTGGTGGATCTGGACTCGCTGGTTAGCAAACCTGCTGCTCCATCCAGCAGCATCAAGGCTTCCAACCCCTTCCTCCCCCCTGGTAAGGTTTTGTGTGTCTTGAGGTGTCAGGGGGAGCAAATAAGGGGGCTCCTACTCATTGCTGTGCTCAAGAAGAATCAAACTCAGTTTGAGGTGTAGGAAATTGGTCCCATTGCATTTATATCACTGAAATAGAAATAAAAAGGAATCATCCTTGTTTGAATTAATTACAGATAGTCCTCGACTTACAATCACAATTGAGCCCAGAATTTATGTTGCTAAGTGAGAAATTTGTTAAGTGAGTTTTGTCCCATTTTATAACTTTGCTTGTGAAGTGAATCACTGCAGTTGTTAAATTAGTAACACAGTTGTTAAGTGAATTTGGCTTCCCCGTTGAATTTGCTTGTCAGAAGGACACAAAAGGGGATCACGTGACCCTGAGATACTGCAACGGTCATAAATATGAACAAGTTGTCAAGCATTTGAATGTAAATCACATGATCATGGGGATGCTGCAATGGTCATAAGTGTGAAAAATGGTCATAAGTCACTTTTTTCAGTGGCGTTGTAACTTTGAACGGTCACAAACAAACTGTTGTAAGTTGACGACTACTTGCATAAGCAACACTGAAATCAGACTAGCCAGTTTGGTCTAGTGGTTATGGCACCAGGCTAGAAAACAAGAGGCTGTGAGTTCAAGTCCCGCCTTTTCCATGAAAGCCATCTGGGTAACTTGGGGCCAATCACTAGGAGACTTTGAGTTATAGTCCTGCCTTAGCCATGAAAACCAGGTGGGTCATTTGGGCTGATCACCAGGAGACTGTGAGTTCTAGTTCTGCCTTAGACATGAAAGCTGGCTGCATGACTTTGGGCCTGTCATGGTCTCTCAGCCCAACCCACCTCACAGGGATGTTGTTGTGGGGAGAATAGGAGGAAGGTGTGTTTGCCACCTTCAGTTATTCATAAAAATAAGGCGGGATACAAATAAATAAAATTTAAATTCGTTTTTGAAGTAGCTTTCTCCCAATTCGACTGCCTGACAAAATGTTTTTTTTTATTAAAAAGTTTTACAAAAATTACAAAATATACCCCAAAACCCACCCCCCCTACCCCCCTCCCCTCGCCCTCCCCCACTTCCCAGAGCTGAATACAGGGTAACAAATATAATAATCATAATCTAACTAACATTAACCAACTATATAGATAAACGAATATAATGCGCTTTAACTCCCCTTTAACACAGAATAAACAATTTGCAAATAAACTTGATCATATAAACAAATTAAAATTCTAATTCATAAACAATACAATATAATAAAAATTTCACTATAATAAACTATTAATAATAATAACAACAATAATAATATTCTAAAATTTATTCATAAAGTAAATGGAACTTTTTAGTCCCATATTTATTCTGAATATAGTCTATCCATCTTCTCCAAACCAAAATATATCTCTCTTGTGAATGATCCTTCAAATAAGCCGAAATTTTTGCCATTTCTGCTAAATTTGAGACCTTAAGGGTCCATTCTTCTATAGTCGGCAAGGAATCTTTCTTCCAATATTGCCCTACCAACAACCTTGCTGCTGTTATTAAATTCATCAAATTAATTTCTTTAACATCAAAATCTACAATAATACCCAACAAAAATAATTGAGGAGTAAACTTTATCTTTCTTTTAAAAATATTTTGAATGTTCCACCAAATTTTAATCCAAAAAGCTTTTATATTTCTACAAGTCCACCAAATATGAAAGTAAGTTGCGTCCAAACTACCACATCTCCAACATTTGGGCTGCAAATTAGGATACATACAGGACAACTTTTGGGGGTCCAAATGCCACCTATAAAACATTTTACAAAAATTTTCTCTCAAATTTTGAGCTTGAGTAAATTTTACATTTCTAACCCAAATTGTCTCCCATGTGTCCAATAGAATCGGCTCTTGAATATTTTGTGCCCATTTTACCATACAATCTTTAACTAACTCCGTTTCAGAATCCAATTCTATTAAAACATTATAAATTCTCTTTATATGGGCTCGAGTTTGATCTTTAATCTGTTTACCAAATTCACGTCATCTAAAGTAATACCAACCTTTTGATCTAGACTCCCCCTAACTAGCAATTGATTATACTGAAACCAAGAGTAAACAATATTTTCTTGCTTCAACTCAGCTAAAGATTTTAATTGCCAATCCTTCCCTACCAGATTGAGTAATTCCTTATAAGAAATCCAATCCAGATTCACACCCCTAGATACCCCTTCTATCACGTGTCCAGGAATCCCCCAGATTGGAATTTTATAATTTAACCTATAATAATACTTCTTCCAGACACGTAATAAAGTGTTTCTTAAAATATGAGATTTAAAAACCTGATCTACTTTTTTATTATAAATTAAATATGCATGCCATCCATATAATAAATCCCATCCCTCAAGAAAAAGTATATTCTTATTTGTTAAATTAAGCCAATCACTAACCAATGTTAAGGCCACCGCATCATAATACAATTTTAGATTTGGCGCCTTAAGTCCTCTTCTTTCACGTGCATCTTGTATAATCTTAAACTTAACTCTTGGTTTTTTCCCTGCCCAAATAAATTTGTTAATACCCTTCTGCCATTCATCTAAATTAGCATCTTTTTTTAAAATAGGTATCATTTGAAACAAAAAAAGAAATTTTGGTAGCACATTCATTTTAATCACTGAAATTCTCCCCAGCAAAGATAATTGTAACTTTTTCCAATCATTTAAGTCCTTTTGCACTTTTGCCCATAATGTCTCATAATTATTCTTATACAATTTTACATTAGAAGCTGTAATATATACTCCCAAATATTTAACTTTTTTCACTATTTCAAAACCTGTTAACTTAGTTAGCATTTCCTTTTCCGTCATAGTCATATTTTTCGTTATTATTTTAGTCTTATTATTATTTACCTTAAAACCAGAAACTTTCCCATATTGAGTTATAATTTCTACTAAATCCATAACCGACTGAGTCAGTCGAGATAAGGTCACAACCAGATCATCAGCAAAAGCTCTCAATCTATAATCATTTTTGTTTATTTTTATTCCCTTTATTATAGTTGATTCATGAATTTTAATTAATAAAATTTCCATTGTTAAAACAAATAACAATGGGGATAATGGACACCCCTGTCTTGTACCCTTTTCAATTTTAAATACCTCTGTTAATCCCCCATTGACTATAATTTGAGCCAATTGCTGTTGATATATAGCCTTAAGAGCATATAAAAATTTATCCCCAAAGTTCATTTTCTCTACAACTCTCAATAAAAATTGCCAATTTAGCTGATCGAAGGCTTTTTCAGCATCTAAGAATATCAAAGCTGCAGGGATTTGATTATTCTTATCCAAATACTCAATTAAATTAACAATTTGTCTTACATTATATTTCATATATCTTCCAGTTATAAATCCAGATTGATCACTATGAATCACTTGTTTCAAAACAAGCATTAATCTATTTGCCAATATCTTCGAAAAAATCTTATAATCTGTATTCAAAAGAGATATAGGTCTATAATTCTTGGGCTGGGTAAGATCTTGATCCTCCTTTGGAATCAACGATATAAAAGCCCTTCTCCAAGATGGAGGTACTTCTGCTCCCGACAAAATACTATTAAAAAGTTCCTTTAATGGTTCTATCATTTCTTCAGATAACATTTTATAATAAATTGCTGTTAGTCCATCTGTACCAGGAGCTTTACCAACCTTCAATTGTTTGGTTGCTAAAATAATTTCCTTAGAAGTAATTAAGCCATTCATCTCAGCTCGTTGGTCATTTTAAAGTATAGGAAAGTTTGCTGTTTGTAAGTATTTATGTCTAAAACTTGTATATTTTCACTAGCATATAACTTTGTATAAAAATCTAAAAAACTCCTTTTAATCAAATTTTGTTGATAAACTTCTTTACCTTTATAATCTATTTTCTCTATAACCCTTGACTTCTGTTTCTTCCGTAATTGGTAAGCCAGCCACCTACCAGGCTTATTTGCATTGCAAAATGTATTGTTTCATATAACTTAAATTAAGTGCAGTCTGATCTGCCATTAACATATTAAATTGCTCCTTAAGCATATTTATAGAAACCTTTAACCTATTATCCAATGGATTCAAAATAAAAGCCTTCTCTTTCACTTTAATCTCTTCTTCCAACCCTTCACGTTTTTTCGTCTGTTTGCGCCTATATGCATTATTCAAATGGATCAAGACCCCTCTCATGTACGCTTTACTTGCATCCCAGACCATAGCCATTGAAGTACCCTTATACATATTCAAAACAAAAAATTCCTTCAAATATTCTCTACATTTCTGCGAAATCCCCTCATATCTAAATAAGTTCTCATTCAACCTCCAAGGTCTTCTATTCCCCTCTTCAGCACGTAACTCCAACCATACAGGACTGTGATCCGACAATGTCCTAGGAAAAATCTTAGCATTCTTAACCCTAGAAAAAAGATCAGTGGTAATTAAAAAAAAATCAATTCTAGAAAATGATTGATGCCTGTCCAAGAAGAAAGTGTAGTCTCTGTCTTCCATATTCCGTTCTCTCCAAATATCTCTGAGTTCCAAGTCCTCCTTCAAATAAAAAAAAACTTTAGGTAATTTAGCATGATTGGAAGATTTAGAAAATCCTTTCTTGTCTTTGCATGCATCTATAACTCCATTCCAGTCACCCATGATAATAACAGATTTATAATCCAATTGAATTAATTTCTGATATAACAACTTATAAAACTGTTTTTGTTGTTGATTGGGGGCGTATAGTCCAATGATAAGAGATCTTTTACCATATAATACTAAGTCAATAATCACATATCTTCCTTGAGGATCTGAATCAATTAATTTAGCCGATAAATCTTTCCTCACGTAAATAACTACACCCCCTTTTTTCCCCGGAGCAGAGGCTGTAAAATGTACTCCCAACTGGGAGTTAATCAAACACTTTTGATCCTTTGGAGTAATGTGAGTCTCTTGCAAACATACAACATCATTCTTATGTTGTTTCAGATAGTGAAATAGTTTCTTTCTTTTCTGTGACGAATTCAAGCCATTAACATTCCATGGACTGCCTGACAAAATGTTAATTAGCACACCCCCATTGTTCTCAGCTGGTGTGGGAATTATGGGGTGTGATTGCCAAAAATATTTCAGAGGAGTGGTTCAGGTTTTGAGTGTGGAGACCAAGATTCAAGTTCCCACTTCACTTTAGGACTTACTGGATAACTGAGTCAGTCACAATCAATCCAGCGTACCTCAAAGGGTTGCTATGGTTATGAATGAAATGAATGACTCCATGCGTGTCATCTTGAGCATCTAAAGCAGGGGTGTCAAAACTGCCGGCCTACAGGCCGGTTGCATCATGCAGAGGTCGCGCCCACCCCAGCTCTGGCAATGCGAAAAAAGTCACCACACTTCACGTGACGCAGTGAGTTTGACATCCGTGATCTAAAGGAACAGTAGGAAATAAAGGCTGTAAGACTAGAAAGGTAGAACTTTCTTTATCTGGATGGGTGCCTGTTTGGAGAAAGCTGTGTGAAGGTTTATTCATAGAAGAGAGTTTGCTGGCCTGAAGCAGGACCAGACTGACAGGTAGAACCTTCTAGAGCAGTGTTTCTCAAACTTGGCAACAATGTGTAGACTTCAACTCCCAGAATTCCCCAGCCTGCATGCTGGATGAGGAATTCTGGGAGTTGAAGTCCACGCATCTTAAAGCTGCCAGGGTTGAGAAATATATTTCTAGAGGATGCATCAGAACAGTGTTCCTAAGCCTTGGCAACTTGAAGACACGTGGCCTTGAACTCTCAGAATTCTTCCCTGGTTAAGCAACACCCAAATAGCCAGACCTCTGGGGGTTTTAGGCCAGAAGGAGGCCTGTTGGACGCTAAGAAGAAAAAGACGCAGGCATGTCTTGAGCAGAGGTTTTGAAGCTGCAGGACACAGCTTGACAAACTCTGAGTTTATTGCTTCTTATATACTTATTACATACATAGGCTTTACCATTAAATGCTGACATTTTACATTCATAAGTTTAACCTTTAGATGCTGACATAAAGTTTCTTTATTGGAAAATTCCTTCATATAAGCAACTATTTTCTAGTAACATATTACCTGTTCAGAGACCAGGTAAAAACAAATACAGATAGATCAGAAGGAGAAAGAACTAACAGAGGCAGGAAGAGATAAGAGGGAACTAAGCATATTATCTGTTTAGGTAGGTAAGGCATTAAGTCAAAAGGGTATGACCTTCTGGCTGCTTCACTGGGACAACGGGTATCAAAAGGTTATGAGGTTTGTGGGGGGGGGAAGCATGGCAGTTTGCTGCGCGTGCGTTTTCCCCCACAGAGGCCCTCTGGGCTTCTCTGTAACGGTCTTTTCTTTTCTGTCTTGTTGCCTGCTGCAGGTTCAGCTCCTGCCCCATCTGCCTCGGCCACCAATCCATTCCAGGCAGCAGCAGCCACCCCACTGTCACTCAATCAGCTCCGTGTCAGTCCAGTACTTCCGTTATCACAGCCAGCGCCACCAGTGTTTCCTGCCACAGCTCCAATGGTCTCTGTGTCCCCCATGGCTCCCGGGATGCCCTTAGCCTCCGTTTCCCCCATGGTGGTGGTGCAGCCCTTGGGGGCTGTTCCCCCTCTGGGGCTCCCTGCCATGGGGATGCCCCCTCAGACCCTGCCCCCTGCCAGCTTTTTTCCCAGCAGCACTTCGGCCTCCACCCTGGGGAGCACCAACCCCTTTTTGCTATAACTGGGGACCTTTGGCCCGGTGTTGACCACCCAAACATCCCCTTTTGCCCTGTGTTCCCCATTGGCAGTGGGGCGCCTCCAATGGCAGCCACTGAGCAGGGGCAGCTGAAGTGGGATGGGAGGGAGGTGGAAGGAAAGGGAGGGACCCAAGTCTTCGCAGGCCCTCCACCCCCATGTTGGGAAGTCAGGAGAGTCTTTCTGCAAATTGGTTTCCCCTTTCTCCCCAGGCCCGCTCTATTGGGACCTGGGAAGATCCTTTTTTAGTACCAAAGTCTAGGGAGCCACAGTGGCCACACCCAGCGACTAGTTCAACAGGGAGAAATCTATTCACTGAAGCAGAACTGGGGGAAGAGGGCTCTTCCCTAAAAGTGATCTTTGAACCCTTTCACACTTTTTTTTTGAGTACCTATCCAGATTTGGGAGGTAATGGTGGATTTGGAATATTTTTTTTTGGTTCATCAATCTCTGTCTTCTCCTTTGTGGAAGGAGAGAAGAAAGGGAAATTGTTAACTCCCTACCTTTGTGATGTTCCAGATGAAATTCTTTGGGGAAATGAAGACACAACCTTTTAAATCAATGTTTTTTTTTCTCTAGATACTCCCCTTCCTTTCCTTCTGAATGTATGTTGCATCTTCTTCAGCCTCCTTCTCTTCCCACAACCCCTTAGCTGGGACCAGTTTTTCTGTTTTTGGGGGGATTTTTTTTCCCTCCTGAGGAAGTAGGGGTGGGATGGGGGTGACAGGAACAATTGACACCTTAGAATACATCTCTCGCTGTTCTTAGGATCAAGAGAAATGCCACTAACGTAATGCCAGAGACCAGAGCTGAGTCATGCTCCTAGACCCCTCCCCCTTGTACACCTACTTTCTGCAAACGTTGGACCCCGAAAGAATATCCTTTTGCAAGAAATGCAGGACCTTGACAACCAACACATTGAATGGATCAACGGTGGGGAGGGCCTTGGAACACTCAGTGCAACCTACTGTGAAGGGGGAATCTGGAAACAGCTGAAGGCCGAGTGTTGTGAGATGCTAGAATGGCTTTAAAGGCAAAATTTCCCATGCTGGACCACGACTAGACTTGGAAGGCTTTCTTGGCCCGTGTCTTGCAAGCCCTGAAAGAATGGAGCCCCTGTTGGATTTTGGAACAGTGGGATTTAAAATTCTCTGTCCTGGTCTGCGTGCCACGGCCAGCTGAACCAAGGAGACCGAGGAATTTACTGAGAACAGTGGGACAGTGCCGAGCAGAGTTGAGACGCCCACCTGGCATTGCTGTTCCTGCATTTGGCCCAGTGGCCTTCCAGGCACGGCCTGTGTGGCAGCATCTTTCCGTGTCTATGGGGGCTGGACACACCGTGTGGCCCACCAAGAAAGTGCCGTTTCTGAGATGCCCAGCCAGACCGAGAGAGCTGCTCTTCAACCAAAAGAGCCCCGGATGTTCTTTGGACTGGTGGGGGGGAACAGAGGGAGGCACAGGGGATGTTGGGTGGTCACTTTTACCCCTTCTACAGCAGCAGCAGCAGCAGCAGCAGCAGCTTGTGGAGGAAGGAAGTCATGGCTGTGTGTGTGAGTGTGTGCGTATGTGTATGTGTTGCTGCTTTTCTAAATTCCTCTTTGATGCTGGGGAGGGGCACTCGTTAGCACCCAGGACAATCTGTTCAGCCTTTCTTTTCTCCCCCTTTTTTCCTCCTCCAAATTCTTGGAATGTGTTTCCTATGCCTCCTTGCCCCCCCCCCATCATGCTAGGGTTGATTTTTCTTCCCCCCCCCCCCCCATATCAGTATATTTGAATCATTGTGTCATTTGTTGGGGGTGGGGAGTGATTTAGCCGTGTGTGATCCTCCCCCTTGGCTCAGTCCCCCTGCCTCCTATTTCCCCCTCCCAGGTTCCTAACCGATTCTGGTATGCTTCAGAAAAAAAAATGCTATTAATGAAATGAAATAAATGGAAATTCTTCTATAGCACCCAAAGGCTTTGGCCCCTTTGAGGTTTGTTTTGTGTAGAAAATGGCCAACAAGGGAGCGTTGGTCTGCTTCATTTAGCAATAGCACTTAAGACTCATACACCGCTTCACAGTGCTTTACAGCCCTCTCTAAGCAGTTAACAGAGTCAGCATGTTGCCCCCAACAATCAGGGTCCTCATTTTACTGACCTTGGAAGGATGGAAGGCCGAGTCAACCTTGAGCCAGTCAGGATCGAACTGCTGGCAGTCAGCAGAGTTAGCCTGCAGTATTACATTCTGACCACTGTGATTGGCCCTTCCCCTCACAAGGCTTCCCTGGATGGCAGTCGGGAGTCCAGGACATCTAGAGCAGGGGTCCCCAACCTTGGCAACTTTAAGACTTGTGGATTTCAACTCCCAGAATTCCTCAGCCAGCAAAGTTGGGAGTTGGAAGTCCACAAGTCTTAAAGTCGCCAAGGTTGGGGACCCCTGCTCTAGAGAACAGTCCAACTAAGCATGCTGTGTGTTTAACAAGCAGTAAACGACTCTTTCCCCTTTGTGTGCCTTACAAAACTCTGGGGTTTGGAGCAGGTGGAGGGAGCGGGGGAAGAGGCTGGTTAAGCCAAGGTTGTGTGGCTGCCTAAGTGACGAGGATATAAAGTTGTCCTCTCCATGCAAACAAAGCAGAAGCACAGCCTCCTTCCAAAAGGAGGAAAAAAAATAATCAGGTAGTCCTTCACTTATGACCAGGATTTGAAGTTCTGATGGTTGTTACCCATCCACCCCTGCAGTCATGTAACCGAACTTCAGGCACTCGGGGGTTAGGTTGCATTTTTACAGTCGTTTGCTGCATCTCGTGGCTGCATTTTACAATGGCTTTGCCGAAAACTGGCACTTCTGCTTTTCAGCCAAACCATGCTCATAGCAAATCATTGCTTCTCTTAATGACCATGGTTGCTTAGCAACTGCTGCAAAAGTTGTAATCTCAAGTCGGTCATATGACCAACCTGTTTTACTAAGACGGTAATAAACAGCCTCCATTACTGTCGTAAGATGAGGGCTACCTGCGTCTTGATTTAGGAACACCAGTGTGAAAGGTCTAATCAAAACAAAACATGTTTCAGGATGTCATATGCCAACAGCCTGATAAGTTCTGGCAATTTTTTTTAATTGCTATTTCTGTTTGGGTTTTTTTTTCTTTTGCAAAAGCTTTTTCCTGAGGATAAAGAGCATTGCAGAAGTGCTCCAGTTGCTGGCCCCAAATACACTTAGAATGATTGTGTTGAATAATAAGTCGATTGGGTTCATAAAATATGCTAAAGTATAAGCTATTATTTATAAATCTCCATGGCTAAATTCACAGATTGCTTAGGGCTGTAACGTGGCTTGAGGTTGCTCTGAATGAAACTGCCAACTGCCATAAAAAGGGTCATAAAATGGGTCTTGTCATGTAACCTGCTTTATGACTCGTGACTTAATGACCATAACGGACAGGCTCCATCTATGGTTATAAGATGAGGATTACTTGCATGTGGTTTACTCGTATGCTATACAGGTAGTCCTCAACTTACAAAGTTCATTCAGTGACCATTAAAAGTTACAAGGGAATTGAAAAAAGTGACTTATTACCATTTTTCACACATTCATTGCAGCATCCCCCCATGGTCACATGATCAAAATTCAGAAGCTTGGCAACTGACTCATATTTATGACAGTCGCAGTGCCCCAGGGTCACGTGATCACCTTTTGCGATCTTCTGACAAGCAAAGTCAATGGGGAAGCCAGATTCATTTTACAACTGTTATTAACAACTGCAGTGATTCACTTAACAATCATGGCAAGAAAGGCAAAGTGGGGCAAAACTCAATTAACAACTGTCTTGCTTAGCAACAGAAATGTTGGGCTCAATTGTGATTGTAAATCGAGGAGTATTGGTACATATACTATGTGAGCCAGCCATTATAATTCTGGTTACCTTCAGAGTGGCTGGAATTGAAGTCCAGTTACCTATGGCTGGTAGAGCCGGCTGGGAATGACAGAGTTTTTATTTTCAGGCTGAAGTTTTTTCAAATTACCTGGACATACCAAGGAAGGAAAAGAATCTTGTTCACACAGCATGGTGTCAAGCCCTCCTGGCCTTGACACACAAAAAGAGGGGACAGCCTGGTGACAGAAGAGGAGAACCAGCACAGCTCACCGTTTCAGAAGTGAGAGTGAGCCGCAGATCCTCCGGCGGCTGCTCTGAACTCTGGAGCAGCAAAGGGACGCCTCCGGACACCATTAGATGGTGCGTATGCGCAGAGATGCTGCCACACATGCGCAGAAGACAGCCGAGCCGCCGAACAGCTGACGAGCGGCGAGCCACGCCTGCGCAGAAGGCCGAGCCGCCAAACAGCTGATGAGCAGCGAGCCGGTGCACAGCTGAGGGGCGGTAGCCGGCAATTAGGCGTAATAGTCAAGGGCGTCCCTGAGAAGCCTCCGAGGTGGATGAGGTTTCCCTGATTGCTGCCGAGTGCTGGTTGGGAGACGCGAGGGTGGGGTTGTAGGTTGTTAGGCAGAGTGGTAAGGGGTGTGGCTTAGAATTAATTGGTAAAGGGTGGGATAGTAATTGGTGAAGGGTGGGGTAGTAATTGGTGAAGGGTGTGGTAGTAATTACAAGAGTGTATTTAAACAGAGCTGGGAGGCAGTTGCTCCCAGTGCAAACTTCGTAAAGCATAGAACCTGATTGCTAAGGTCTGTGTGAACGTCATCGCTTTACCTCAAGTAAACGAGTTTGTTGGATGAAAGTGTTCCTGTGTCTTCCTTTTCCTGCAAGGGCCCGGTAGGAAAACTGACAAAATTTGCGCTCACCATTTAAATTTTTTTTTTTAGGTTCCCCTTGTTTTCCTTTTTTGTGTCTCACGTTCCATTGTGTTTTTGTGCCTAGCCTGATTTCTGTGTCCACCTTTGTGGGTTGTTGAACTGAAGGTGGGTGGCATAGGTTGCTTTTTGAAATATGGCAGAAGATGTACAGGATATTGCTCCCGGTGAGGCTGACCATGGTGATGTCCAAGAGGAGGAGGTAGGAACAGAACCTCCGGTTGCAGAACAACCATCAGTACGCCCTAAGGTGGTGGAGCCCAGCCCAGTAGACCCTCCAACTGATGTCCCAGGGTCCCAAGGAACGACAGTAGGTGGGAACGCCCTTTGTGGAGAATGGTGGCGTAGCCCTATAGTGACTGGGATGCCAGAGGGATATGGAATTGGACCAGGGGAGGATGGTAGGATAACCTCCCAGTGGCGGGAACGACGCATGACAGATGAAGATGAGGACTGCAGCTATGCCATGGCTCCTGGGCAAACCACCATGGACCTCTTGCGTGAGCAATTCGGAGAAGGAGGGTAGCAAGACATGCCCTCCTGGCAGCGGTGGATCCCAGGGCCAGAAACAACGTCATGGTCACAAGTCGGTTCGTCCTCCACCCAATCAGTCACAGGACGGTTTTGATTAGCAAGTCCAAAGTTGAAGCTTGATTCTAACCGTGGAGGTGACTTATGCCAGGGAAGGGTTGGTACTCAAGGTCCCAATCGACCCATAGATCGGAGGTCCCGGGAGGCCTTCAGCAGTTCCATCTCGGGGAGTTAGGTTAGGTTAGGTCCCGGAGTTCCACTCTCGAGGGGATCGGAGACTATTGTGCCTGGAGGAGGGGTTTTGGTAGGTCCTTCACCCGCACCTGGATGGGGCTCTGGACCATGGTCACAGGGATCTGTCTGGGGTCCTCCACCTCTTAATGTGACATTTGATGGGAACCCAGATAGGCTGGCCCTTTTCTTAAGTCAAGCCATAGGCCACATGGATAGATACGGCCACCTTTATCCCTCTCAGTGGGCTATGGTAGGAGCAGTAACAGCAGCCCTACAGGGGGAAGCTATGGAATGGGTGGCCGACCTACATAGTGATCATGCTCAGGAGCTAGCTAATGTTGGATCGCTCCTGGGGGCTCTCCGAACTCGTTTTGAAGACGTTTCTAGAATCCGGAGGGTGGAGGGGGAGGTGTTAGGTATAAAGCAACAGGGCCGACCAGCTGCAGGGTATGTCAGGGAGTTCCGGTGAGTAGCCAGCAAATTACGGACCTGGCCTGAGCGCCTGTTGGTACACCAGTTCCAGGCAGGACTGGATAGAGATCAGCGCCAGGCATGTGTATACCGGGGGATCCCAGGTAAATTACAGGAATGGTTCCGGGTAGTCACGGACTTGGACACGGGGTTGCAGGAGTTTCGTCCAAGAAGTGATAGCCAGCTGGGACCACGCAGGAATCCGGAACGACTCCGGCCTCTGGGTCCAGTGTCTACTCCACCTGGCGGATTACCTCGTCCAACTTTTCGCTGCTTTCGGTGCAACCTGCCGGGGCATCGAACTGCAGAATGCCTTGAGCCGCTTCCTAAGGGAAGGGTAGAAGGGCCGGAAAAAAGTACACCGAGGAAAATCCCGGAAAAAAACGAGGGCAGCACAACAACATATCGAGAGTCCAATGCCGCAAGGGGAGAGGTTAAATGCCGATGAAGGGACCAGCAGAGCGGGACCCCAACTGATCATATATAATGATATAAGGACATCAGAAGATCCCATGGTGTTGTGATTCCGTGCCAGCCTGTGCTCACAACAGCTGAGTCTGAGGAATCTGAGGAGGAGGTGGAGGAGGCATTTGAAAGGCCATCAGGGGCAGAGGGAGGCTCTGATGAATTACAGGACTCACAGTTTGATGCAGAGCCTGGGCCCTCCAGTCGTGTTTCTGATGAAGCTCAGCTGTGTGAGGAGAATGAGTCAGACTCGGAAGAATCACATCTCATGGACTTGCTAATTGATGCACACTCCCGTCGTCAATTAGCAAGAGTAAATCAGCAGCAGTCAATGCGACTACTCCAGGGAAAAAGGAGAAGGCACTGAGAGGCAACGCCTTGGGACTGCTGTATATGTATAACCGTTTGCAAAGTGCTTCTTGGAATCCTGGTCTGTTCATCTTGCTTGTGACTTCTCTGTTCGTCTTGCTTGTGACTTCTCATCTGTTTGCATCGTGTTTCCTTTGGACTTGAGTTTTGCTGTTTGTGTTTTGGACTATTTGACAGGTTTGTCAACCATATTAAAAGAGTTTTGTTTTGTTGCAAAGTCTCCAGCCTATTGCATCAGCAGGGGTTTGGTCCTTGTGCCTTTAACAAGGACGGCAATAGGCTGGGATAGAACACATGGTAAGCGAACCCATTCACCCGTTCACCCTCCCTGTCACAATCACTAGCACATATTCAGGGCATTGAACACAGTGTAATGCCGTCCTTGATACTGGGTGTACTAGATGTCTCATTAGTGAACATGTAGTACGGCAAACAGGCATTAGAGTGAGGCCCTTACATACACCAGTACGATTTGAGCAAGTAGATGGGTCCTTACTGGGGGGGGGGGGCCTGCCACCTACATCACTGAGCCTGTGAGATTAGAGTTAGGGGAACATTGGGAGATAATACGGTTTGTAGTAGTTCCGTCCATGACGGAAAATGTGATTTTAGGTTTAGCCTGGTTGGACAAATGGGGCCCAACCATCTGTGGGAAGGAGGGTATCGCAGGGTGCGTATTGGTGTGGGTCCTCAGCCACCTCCTCATGAGCAAATGAAGAGAGGAGATTATAACTGACCAAGTAACCAGGGAGAAGGGGGAAGTTGATTTTTCCATCAGAATATACCGACCTCGCAGATGTGTTTAATGAACGGGAATGCGATGTGCTACCACCACACCGATCAACTGATTGTGCCATCGATATAATGGCAGGGGCAACCCTCCTGAAGCCTCGTATGTATGCTATGACTCCTAATTTGATGGTGGAGTTAAGGAGGTATATTGACAAAAATCTAGCATGAGGTTTTATCCAACCTGCCCGATTGCGGGTCGCGGCTCCTGTTTTGTTTAAGGAGAAAAAAGATGGGGGGTTACGTTTGTGTGTAAACTTTCGGGCTCTAAATGGAGTCTGTGTGGAAAAATTATATACCCTTCCACTCATGAAAGACCTTTTGGCCCATTTAGCAAAAGGAAAAATCTTTACTAAATTGGATTTATGGGAGGCGTATTACCGGGTGCGTATAAAGGAAGAGGACGAGTGGAAGACTGCGTTCAACAGTCCATTGGGAAACTATCAATATAGAGTAATGCCATTCGGGTTACAGGGGGCTCCTGCTGTGTTTATGCAGCTTATAAATGAAGTGCTGCATGAACATTTGTATCGAGGGGTTCTTGTATACCTTGATGACATTCTCATATATTCAGCCAATAAGGAAGATCATGTGCAGTTAGTCCGCCAAGTGCTACGCAAACTCCTCGATGCACAATTATACGTTAAGCTATCAAAGTGTGCATTTCATCAAAGTAAATTGGACTACCTAGGATACAGAATATCGGGAGAAGGGGTAGAGATGGATCCAACGAAAGTGCAGGCTGTCCTAGAGTGGCAACCACCATGGACGCGTCGTCAATTGCAAAGTTTCTTCGGCTTTGCAAATTTTTACAGACAGTTTATTCCATCTTTTGTTAAAGTGGCATTGCCATTAACAGAATTACTGCGTACAAGAGCCACAGGTAACAAGCCCCGTCCAAACCAACCATTACCCTGGTCACTCAAGTGCCAACAAGCATTTGAGGCTTTAAAAGTCTTGTTTTCAAGAGAACCAGTCTTATGACATCCCAATCCAGATGAACCTTTTGTGGTACAAACAGACACGAGTGACGTGGCAGTAGGGGCAGTGCTTTTACAAAAGAATGAACAAGGAAGATTACAACCTTGTGTGTTCACCTCTCGTAAATTAACCAACACTGAGCGAGGGTGGGTGATTTGGGAGAAGGAGGAGTATGCGGTAAGGTGGGCATTAGCCACATGGTGTCATTTTTTTAGAAGGAGCAAAAGAAACTTTCGAGGTGTGGACTGACCACAAAAATTTGGAAGCACTGCAAATGCCCAGACGACTCGCTCCAAAACACGTGAGATGGCCGCTATATTTCCAACGTTTCAAATTCCGACTAAAGTACGTTCCTGGAGGGAGGAATTTTCTTGCGGATGCGCTATCTAGAAAACCCCAGTACCGTAGTAAGCGGGTGGAGGTGGTTCAAGCCCTCATACCTCCACCTGTGCAGTCCAGGGATAAAATTCTGGTGGTACGATCTGTGGAAGACATGGTACAAACTCTGCAAGGCGCCCTTACAGTTGATCCATGGTTAACGAGCCATCCCCATACTCTTACTATAAGAGACAGGTTAGCATGGAAGGGTGAGAAATTATATGTCCCACAGTCCCTACGGGTGGAGATTCTCAGGCGAGGCCATGATGTAAAATCAACTGGTCATTTTGGGTTTTTAAAAACCCTACACATGCTCAAAGGACAGTTTTGGTGGCCAGGTATGAAAACGGATGTAGAGAAATACGTTCGGGAATGTTCCATGTGTGCAACTACAAAACCCCAGGTGGGAAAACCGTCGGGCCTGCTACAAGTGTCCGATCCTAACCATCCTTGGAAAGAGATTGGCATGGACTTTATAGTTGATTTACGAGCCAGCCACGGGAATACAGTAATATGGACGGTGATAGACCTGTTTTCAAAATAGGCACATTTTATCCCCAATCAGCGAGACATTTAGCAAAACTATTTGTAACACATGTCTATTGCCTACATGGAGTACCTTGTCGCATCATATCAGATCAAGGAGTGCAATTCACCGCCCGATTCTGGAGGAATTTCATCACGTCTATTGGTTCATCTCAGGGACTGAGTTCCACATTCCACCCCAGCACAAACGGAGCAGCTGAACGGGCCAACGCGATGGTCGAACGATATCTTAGATGTTATATCAATTATCAGCAGACAAGGAGCTTCCGGTGGTGAGCAACGATGATGGCGGCTACTTCGTAGCCGTCCTCCTGGGACGGCGTTAGATCTGCGGAGCACAGCGGACATCAGCTGGCCCGCGGCTCGAAATCCCCTTCCCGGGCGAAGGGAAGGGGTAGAGACTACACGAATAGAGGTAGAACCTCTTAACCCCCCCTGGATCTTTTTTTTTGGGGGGGTAGAAAGAGTGTTCCCTCGGAGTTCGTGCTTTCTCCGCCTCCCAGCTGTTTTTGTTTCTTCGGAAACAAAGTGAAACGCCGCTACCATCTCCGCGCTTAAAGTGTTCTGGTGAGTGACTTCTAAAGCGGACAGAGCTGTCTAAAGGATTTTACTTGGAGTGTAATGTTTTATTTCTCTTTTAGTTTATGTTGATTTCTTTTTCTTTTGTTTTTTGCTGGTGTGGAGAGTGAAAGTAAGATGGCGATTTGAAAGTGCTTTTTTTTTTTTTTTTTTCCGGAAAGAAAGAACGGACTTAAATGAAACGTATGGACTATACAGCTCTTTCTTCTTTCAAGCTTTTCTTTTCTTTTGAAAGCATTTTGGAGGTTTTGAAGTTCTTTTCTTGCACTCTCCCTGGTCTTTTCTTTTAAACCTTAAGGACTTTAGTATTTTCTTTCTTTCTTTTTTTTTTAAGAAGAAAGAAAGAGAGAATAAGATTTTGAAAAATGGCTTCAAAGAGGCAACCAGCTTCTATAGTTTCTAAGGTGGTTTCCTCTCCTGCAATTCTAACAGTACAACAACAACTTAAAGCTACACCACCAGTACTGCAACCTAAAGTTACACCTCCACCTTCTCCTCCTTTGCCAGGCTTATCTGTACAAGATATTAAAGATATAATGGGAAATGCTGTATCCCAAATCAGAGAGGAAATGAAGCAACTTCTTGAACAGAACAAGTCTGAAAGTAAAGAGGAAATGAAGGACCTTCTTAAACAGAATAAATCTGAAAGTAAAGAGGAAATGAAGGAGCTTTTAGTGGAGAATAATACTATTTTGAGGCAAGACATAGTAACAGCTTTATCAGGACTGGCTTCTGTGGTCGAGAAGTTGGACTCCAGAGTGGAAGAGGTCACAGATAAAGTAGACCTCCTCGAAGATAAATTCCAAGATATGGAAAAAAAGATGGAAACCTCACAAGAGGATATTCTTATGTCTCAGTATAGGGAAATGGAATATGCTTTGAGAATTAGGGGTCTGAAAGAAGATATGAATCAAGATTTGACAGAGATGGTGCTTAATGACCTAGCTGTTGTTCTGAATAGGGATAAAGATGGATTATGTAGAGATGTGGAAAAAATTTACAGAGTTAACTCCTGGATTGCGAAACAAAAGAATCTGCCAAGAGATGTGGTGATCTACTTTGCAAAGAGATCTCTGCGTAATGAAATCATACAATCTTTTTATAATAAGAGATTCCAGATTGCTGCCCAAGATGTCATCATTTTAAAGGAAATCCCATCCAAAATTTTAAGAAATAGAAAAGACTTTGCTTTTCTAGCTAATGAACTTAAAACAAGATTGATGCCATTCAGATGGGAGATCCCGATGGGTATTGTTTTGAGCCATGCGGGGACACGTTACAGACTTAATACGGTTGTTAAAGCCAAAGAGTTTTACAATACGGTCCTGGGAGCAGGCTCATCTTCATCTATGATTCAGAAAGCTTTGGGCGGCAAAGAGGTGGAACAGCAGTCTGAAGGATTAGGTTTGATGGTTGCTGGAAAGTCACAGGTTGAATGGCTGCGTCAAACAGAGGTCAAAGAGCAGAGAATGACTTGTGCAGCACATAGACGTAAGGAAAAGGAACAACAGAAGAAAGAAGTTAAAGAATCTTCTCATGAAAGTGTCTCGTTGCCGGTGGGAGGAGCAAGACCCAAGAGTTCTGCAACACATTCTTCAATAGCAGATCTCCAGGCAGTCTTCTCCAGGCTTCTGGTCAAGGGAGATGGCAAAGTTCCTGACCTGGAATGTTAACGGCCTTAACTCCCCTCAGAAGAGAAAGAAAATTTTTTATTATCTAAAGCAACATAATAATGATATTATTTGTTTACAGGAAACTCATATTCTACTTAAAGATCAAAAATATTTAGCCAATGCTCGTTTGGGATCTCATTTTGTATCTCCTGCCCCTGGGAAAAAAGGGGGTGTGGTTATTTACGTTAAGCAAAGTCTACCAGTCTGTCTGGTAGAATCAGATCCTCAAGGAAGATATGTTATGATTGAACTTGGTTTATATGGTAAGAAAATACTTATAGTGGGACTGTACGCACCAAACCAACAACAGGAACAATTTTATAGATTGTTACATCAGAAAATAACTTCGCTGGACTATAGATCTGTGATATTAATGGGAGATTGGAATGGTGTTTTAGATACACAAAGGGACAAAAAAGGTTCTTCTACCTTTTTTAAACAGGCTAAATTACCTAAAGCTTTTTTTGATCTGAAAGAGGACTGGGAGCTGAGGGATTATTGGCGTGAACGTAACCAAGAGGAGAGAGACTTTACCTTCTTCTCAGATAGACACCAATCTTTTTCAAGAATTGACTTTTTCTTGATTACAACTGACTTATATAACAGGGTAAAGAATGTAAAAATCTTTCCTAGGTCATTGACGGATCATAGTCCAGTTTGGATGGAACTGGCTGATGAAAAAGAGGAGAGGAGATCCTGGAGGGTGAATGAGAACTTATTTAGACAAGAAAGGAATGTTCAAAAATTAAAGGAGTGCTTAAAGGATTATTTTGCTTTAAATATGCATAAGGGAACGTCAATATCAATGGTATGGGATGCAGGTAAAGCTTTTATGCGTGGGATTCTGATAAAAATGAATAATGTCCATAGACAAAAGCAGATCCAGAAACGTAAGGAACTGGAAGATGAGATTAAATTAAAAGAAAAGTCTTTGATTATCAATTTATTAGAATATTTAGATAAGAATAACCAAATCTCTGCAGGGCTGATATTTTTAGATGCTGAAAAAGCTTTTGATCAATTGAATTGGCAGTTTATGTTAAGAGTAATTGAGGAGATGAATTTTGGAGAAAAAATATTACAAGCTTTTGGTGCTATATATCAAAAACAAACGGCACAACTTATTGTTAATGGGGGTTTGTCAGAGGTTTTTACAATAGAAAAAGGTACAAGACAGGGATGTCCATTGTCACCGTTACTGTTTGTTCTAACATTGGAAATTTTGTTGATTAAAATTCGACAGTCACAGGAAATAAAAGGAATAGAAGTTAACAAAAAAGAATATAAGTTAAGAGCTTTTGCAGATGACTTGGTGGTTACTTTGTCTCAACCTACCTATTCTGTAGTAAAGTTACTACAACTGATTTACCAATATGGACGGGTTTCGTGTTTTAAAATTAATAATAATAAGACTAAAATATTATCTAAAAATATGACTAACCTGGACAAGCAGATTTTGGTTAATCTGACAGATTTTGAAGTTGTTGATAAGATAAAATATTTGGGGGTTACTTTATCTGTTTCTAATGTAAAATTGTATAAAAATAATTATGAAAGGCTGTGGGTCAGGGTACAGAAAGACTTGAAGAATTGGGAGAAGTTACAGTTATCTCTTATGGGAAGAATTGCAGTGATTAAAATGAATGTCCTACCAAAATTTCTTTTTTTGTTTCAAATGCTACCTATTTTAAAGAATGAGGTTAATTTAAATGAATGGCAGAAAGGCATTAATAAATTTATTTGGGCAGGGAAAAAACCAAGGGTAAAGCTTAAAATTATGCAAGACTTCCGTGAGAGAGGTGGACTCAAGGTACCGAATTTGAAATTATATTATGATGCTGTGGTTTTAACATTAATTAGTGATTGGGTAAATTTAACAAATGTAGAAATACTCCATCTGGAGGGTTGGGATTTACTTTTTGGATGGCATGCCTATTTAATTTTTAATAATAAAGTGGATCGGGTTTTTAAATCTCATATTATAAGGATTTCTCTACTTCGGGTTTGGAGGAAATATTATAAAAGTGATTTTAAAATACCATTATGGGCTATACCTTGGCATGCGATAGAGGGGATAAGGAGAGGAGTTAAAATGGATAGGGTCTCTTATACACAACTACTTAGATGGGATGGTAAAAATTGGCAGTTAAAATCTTTGGAAGATTTACTACATGAAAATATTACCTATTCATGGTTTCAATATAGACAAATACTGGATAGATGGAAGATGGATCGTAATATGGGCTGGCTTAGAGAAGATGAAAATCTTTTTAAACAAGTAAAGGATCAAAGGCGAACTCACATTAAGAGAATTTATGGGGTTCTAGTGGAACTGGATTCAGAATCAGAACTAATTAAAGACTGTATGATTAAATGGGCACAAAATTTTGGTGAACCAGTTCTACTGGATACCTGGGAAATTATCTGGGTGAGGAATGTCAAATTTACACAAGCCCAGAATTTAAGGGAGAATTTTTATAAAATGTTTTATAGATGGCACCTTGATCCACAAAAAATGTCTCTTATGTATCCTGACTTACAGCCTAAATGTTGGAGATGTGGTTGCCTGGATGCCACTTATTATCATATTTGGTGGTCGTGTAAAAATATAAAAGCTTTTTGGATTAAGATATGGTGGAATATTCAAAGAATTTTTAGAAAGAGGGTAAAATTTACTCCACAATTGTTTTTGTTAGGTATTGTTACTGATTGTGATGCCAAGGAGGTTATATTGATGTTAAATTTGATTACAGCCGCAAGGCTGTTAGTAGGGCAATACTGGAAGAAGGAATCTTTGCCTACCTTGCAAGAGTGGTTTTTTAAAGTTTCTTATCTGGCGGAAATGGCAAAGATTTTGGCTTTCTTAAAGGAGCAATCGCAAGAGAAATTTTTTGCCGTATGGGAAAAATGGATAAATTTCACACAATACAAATTGGATATAAAAAAATATCATTTAGCTTTTTTATAACTTGTATATAAATTTTGATATTTTATAGATTGCACTTTTTCTCTTTTTTCTTTTTTTTATCTCTTTTCTTCTTCTTTCTTCTTTTTTAAGCACTTTTTTATGCTTATGCTTTTTTTGTTATATATATTTTATTGTTAATCATTTTATAAGTTGTTTAATTTTTTTAGGATTTTTAAAATTTTAATTAAGCCTATATTCAGCTCTGGGAAGCTCGGGGGGGATGGAGGGGGTGGTTTGGGAGGGGTTGGGTGAGGGTTGTTTTGTTTTTTATTGTTGTCTTTTTGTTCTTTGTAAAAATCTTTAAAAAATTTTCAATAAAAAAAAAAAATTATCAGCAGACAAATTGGGCTGATCTTCTACCATTCGCTGAAGTGGCATATAATAACACCCTCCACAGCAGCACAGGGTTTACTCCGTTTTGGGTGGTACATGGAATAGAATTTGTTCCTATTCCCGAATTACCTCAGGGAGGTACTGGGTCACAACAACCAAACGATTGGATACTGCAGATTAAAAGCGTATGGAAATCAGTTAAGAAGGCACTACAGAAAGAGGAACAATCAGCAAAAAGACAAGCCGACAAGAAGAGAAGTCCACAAAAACCCTTTCAAGTCGGTGAAGAAGTGTACCTGTCCACTAAATACTTAAAGTTATGCAGGCCATGTAAGAAGCTAGGGCCAAAGTATATCGGGCCCTTTAATATAGAACGGGTTATTAATCCAGTGACAGTGAAATTAAAATTACCCCGCAGCCTTGGTAAAGTGTAACCAGTCTTCCACAGTGGGTTACTAAAACCAGTAACGAAATCTTCATTTAGGCAGGTACAACAACCCCCTGGTCAAGTCGGGGGAGGTCATTACGAGATCGAGAAATTACTTGATTCACGGTATCGAAGGGGTCGGTTACAGTACCTAGTACTGTGGAAGGGATACCCAATGTCTGAGGCATCATGGGTGAGGAAGGCAGACGTTGATGCCCCTCGACTAGTATGCAGATACCACCGTAAATATCCCCAAAAACCAGGGGGGAGATGTACCCACAACCCCAATACTGACCTAACTATATGTTTTGCCTACTTCCAGGAGGACACCTGGTAGGGGGGCCGCCTGTCAAGCCCTCCCGGGCTCGACACACAAAAAGGGGGGACAGCCTGGTGACGGAAGAGGAGGACCAGCACAGCTCACCGTTTCGGAAGTGAGAGTGAGCCGCAGATCCTCCGGTGGCTGCTCTGAACTCTGGAGCAGCAAAGGGACGCCTCCGGACACCATTAGATGGCGCACATGCACGGAGATGCTGTCATGCATGCGCAGAAGGCCGAGCCACCGAACAGCTGACGAGCGGCGAGCCGCGCCTGCGTAGAAGAAGGCCGAGCCACCAAAGAGCTGATGAGCAGCGAGCCGGTGCACAGCTGAGGGGCGGTAGCCGGCAATTAGGCGTAATAGTCAAGGTCGTCCCTGAGAAGCCTCCGAGGTGGATGAGGTTTCCCTGATTGCTGCCGAGTGCTGGTTGGGAGACGCGAGGGTGGGGTTGTAGGTTGTTAGGCAGAGCGGTAAGGGGTGTGTGGCTTAGGATTAATTGGTAAAGTGTGGGGTAGTAATTGGTGAAGGGTGGGGTAGTAATTGGTGAAGGGTAGGGTAGTAATTACAAGAGTGTATTTAAACAGAGCTGGGAGGCAGTTGCTCCCAGTGCAAACTTCGTAAAGCATAGAACCTGATTGCTAAGGTCTGTGTGAACGTCATCGCTTTACCTCAAGTAAACTGGAGTTTGTTGGATGAAGGTGTTCCTGTGTCTTCCTTTTCCTGCAAGGGTCCGGTAGGAAAGCTGACACATGGATTTTTGCTTTTGGTTATCTGATGTGGGAAGATATCATGGTAGCCCTAAGATCCTCCTGAGCCAAGCATGCGTAAATGATTGAAAGTCACTCAGTATTCCTGGCTCAATCTGCCCTTAATTACTTTCTGATCCATGACTCTGAGTTTTCCACCTTAAAATGGAAAATAGTTCTCTCAGGCTGCCCTGACTTACACACCACTGTGAAGCTGCAGGTGGAAAGATGTTGCCAAGTGAGGAGAAATAATTCCACTTTCCTACTGTAAACAGTTTAATTTTGGGAATCACTAGAAGCTAGGGGGGCTTGGGATGTTGAATTCTGGAGGACTGGGCTGGTTGAATTCTGGAGGACTGGGCATGTCGGTTTCAGGGGGGCTTGGGTAGTCTGCTACTGGAGAAATTGGGGCAGCCTCTTCTGATTTTTCTGAGCTTTCTGAAGTTTCTGAACTGTCTTTATCATTATCTTTATTGTCATCTTCATCTTGCGATTCAGTTTCTTCAGATGTCTTTTTACGGCAGCAGTACCTGCAGCACAAAGGAGTAGCAAGTGCATCCTTAAACTGCTCCATTCTAGGCCGTGAGTGAAATTGAACAGGGGAGCTACTGTCAGATTCGTGGACACCCAGTGCTACAGGTAGTCCTTGGGTTATGACCATTGGTTCAGCAACCATTCAAAATTAAGACAGTGCTGAACAAGGAGGACTTACAAGCAGTCCATGAAGTTGCGGTTGTTGCAGTGTCCCCATGGTCAAAGATCATGATTTGGGCACTTGGCAACCGCCCTGCAATTACAACAGTTTGCACTGTCCTGCAGTTATGTAATTGCCATTTGTGACTTTCTGTCAGCTTCCCTAAGCAAAGTCAATGGGGAAGCTGCCAAGAAGTCTCAAGTTACTCCCTATTCCTGCCACTTTCTTCCCCGCCCATGCTCTCTAGTGCCCACCCACAGCACACACACACACACTTGCCTGTGGGACTCACCGACGCTCCATAGTAATCTATACCCTTGCAATCATGTCAGGTCCTTGCTTAACAACCAGTGTGATCCTGGGCTTCTGAGGCTAAGCAGTGCAGTCAGGTGATGTCACACTTTGTGACTGCATTGCTTAGCGATGGAAATTCCAGCTCCAACTGCATTGTAACCCAAGGACTACTTATATAAAATGGGCCTGCAATAAAATTGCTTTATCAACTTGTGGCAATGTTCAGATTTCATCAGATATTTATTGAACCCATAGCTTGTTCTCAAACATTGACTAGGCAATTCTTGTGCCTCATTTCCCTAGTCTCAAAGCAATTGGTATTCTGCATGAGTTTCTTCCAACTTAGCACCTACCACTAAGTGAAACATTCCCAGCAGCTGGAGGATGTCAAGTTGCAATAAACCGATTTACCCACATACACAATGCCCCCAATGATAAGTATGGGTGATTCCCCACCAGAATGGAGAATGGAGTCCATATCTTGGTCTTGCACATTAAGAAGGGTTCAAACCTCTAGGTTCAGAGAATGCAACAAAAGTTAAATCCTGCAAGGAAAAATGGAAGGAACTAGCTAAATTTATCTGGAGATTTCGGGTGGTGGGGAGGAGGGGAGGGATGAAATAACAGGACTCTGGAAGTACCTGAAATCTATTATAGGGGGAATGAAAATGGAATACTAAAGCTGTAAGAAAGCAAATTCCTGAATGTAAAGGTAAATGGCAAGAATGATCAACAATTGAATCTATTTCCCAGAGAGATAGTGGGCATCTCTTTGCTGGATTGTCCAAGCAAACATCTGTTCAGGATGCATTGATTTAATACCTGTGCTGAGCAACAAGCTTGGGTTCAATAACCTAAATAATCCTCCTAATTCTGCCATTCTCTGATTCTATAAATGCTAAGGAACTCACCACACCGCAACTCCAGCTACCCCCAGCAAGATCGTAAGGGTTATCAACACAGCTGCAACAACATTGGGTCCTGCAGAAAAGGGAAAAACCAAAATAGAAACCTTGCATCATTCATTTAATCTCTCTATGAAATAAATCTCTCTCTAGGACTTCGATTTTTGAAACTTTTCCGGTCAGAAACCTCACTGTAGCATGGCCAAAGTATTAACGTTATGCAGATCAGTAGCTTTTCTTTATGTATTAGAACATGGCAGATTTCTATATGGGTGATCTATAATCCTGCAGGCACAGATTTCTTGGCAGGATTGCAGCCAGGTTTGGGGGAGGGGTTCAGGGTCTCTGCCCGACTCAGTTAAGGCAGAGGTCCCCAACCTTTTGGGCACCAGGGACCGGAGGGTGCGTGGTTTTGTGTGTTGCCTGCATGCTGCAGATGGGGCTTTGCTTGTTTGTGTGGACTGGTTGCTGGCATGCCATGGCCCAGTACTGGTCCACAGACTGGGGGTTGGGGAACCCTGAGTTAAGGGAATCAGTTATTCTGAAAGGGGGGGAGGGAAGCTTTCCGCACATAGCCAAAAACAAATAATAATGGAGTGGATGTAACAGTAACAGAATAACAGTAATAGAGTTGAAAGGGACTTTGGAGGTCATATAGTCCAGCCCCATGCTCTAGCAGGAGACCTATACTATTTCTGATAAACAGCTGGCCAGTTTCTTTCTGAAGGCAATTTGTTCCACTGGTTAATTGTTCTCACTGTTAGGAAGTTTCTCCTTAGTTCCAGATTGCTTCTCTCCTTGGTTTAATTTATTGCTTCTCTCCTTGGTTTCATTATTTTCAAGAATAACGGTTCAACATTATTCTTACAAATAATGTTCCTGGTGAGTATTTGGCAACCTATTACTTGTGTGGAAAAAACTGGAAGTAGCGAGAATATTTAAAAATAAAAATATATACTTTTAGTATTATCCTCATGTAATCATATTTTATATTTTATAATTATTATTGTATAATCAATTGCCTGAGTAGATGCTTTGAGTATATAGGGAACATACAAGCCTCAGGTGGAGGAAGGGGGGAGAACAGAAGTTACTGTGGGGCCCAGTGTGAGTCACCATCTAGGAATTGTTTTTAAGTACCTGTTGGTACCTGGTACCCCTACTGGATCTAACAGGTGTAGAAGATGGGAGACATCTCTCTTTTAGAAGTGATAAGCATGTACATATATGGTCTGAGTAAACAGGATAGTAGGGGAGGGATCTTATTAGTATAATGTAAGCAAACAGGGGCGGAGATAATGTATTCTGTTTAGGTGCTTCTGATAGATTGTAACCTCCAGAGCCTAAGCCAATGGGGCCATGGGGGAGGGAATGGGGCGTCACGATAGGATGGTATAATAATATGTGATTTTGGAATTTGGGGTGTGGTTCAGTGCTTGGCTACATTGCATTGCCTTCCTGAATCCACCACGCTTTGCAAACCGTTATTTTTTTTAGACTTGGATGTGAAGTCTAATAAACTTCCTTTCTATTTGTAACTCAGAGTGGATTTCAATTTGTGACTATTTTTGTGTCTAACAATTTTGGTGCCGAAACCCAGGACTCAATAGGATTTCGTTTGGAACTCCCTAGCTTGGAGGACGATGTGGAAGGCATGCCCTGTCAAGTTCGACAGTCCAGCTTCGAACTCCAGGAGAGGTGGGTGCTGAACGAAACCTTAGAGCCCTACGAACCTAAATAGAAGTTGCAAATAGAAACGAAGGGTGAGGGAACCAGGAATAGAGATTGCTGGCCTCAGGAAAAACCGGGCAACTTCGTGCACAGACCTAGATGAGTAAGATCTGGGGTGGCCAGATGAAAACCACCTAGACAGTGGGGGAGGACTGGGTAGGACTGTTTGAATCTGAGATCTGTGAGAGGAGTGCATTAGACGTCCCAAGTACCACAGGGGGTAGCAAGACAGTGTGGGAGCTGACCCTTTTTGCCATACCCTCATGAGAGGATTGGTGGAGAAAAAGGGAGAAGCAGGAGCTTGGTGAAGCGAAAGTTGGTCTCATTAGATTGGTAAGGATAAGATAACAGTACGGTAAACCAGTATGGGCAATTCTCGGAGTGTTCCCAGAAGGAAATGTGTGAAGAAAACTAGGAAGAATCCTAGGTTGAGCATAGATACAGGGAGTCCTTTAGGACTCCTACTAAGTAATTGGGGTAAGTCGCCTTATAAGATAATTGATAGATTAAATTTGACTAAAGAAGATATGGTGAATATGTGTTGTTTTGTTTGGTGGGAGGATGAGAAAGTAGAATGGCCACGAATGGGAACTAATGATTATTTCGCGTGCCAAAATTTATATGATTATGTGCAGAGAAAAGTGTGCAAATCATTAGATAATGAGTTGGATTATGCTTTAATTTGGAATCCAGATAAATGGATCTCTGGGGAAGATACATTATCAACTGTCCCTGTAATGGTACAAAAAGAGGAGGAAAAAGAATTAGAGGAAGAGGAAGAAACAAAACCAAGATATAGGGACTATCGTCCACCACCCTATAATCCAAATCAGGCTCCAGCTCAACCCCCACCGGCGATGTCTTAAGGGGCAGTGGGAGGAATTGGAACCTGGCCCCAGCAACAGCCAGAGAAGGAGGATAGAAAATATAGAAATTTGAGAAGAGAAATAGAGCAGTGTAAAAAGGACATTGAGGATTTCCCCTTTCATAAGCATCCAGATATCTCAGCCTTCCCCTTAAGGGAGGTGCCGAATGGGGTAGATGGAAACAACGCCCCAAGAATAAGCTTTGTCCCAGAGCCATTAAAGGCATCTGAAGTAAGGACATTTAAAAAGGAACTGAAAAATCTAATTGAGGACCCGTTGGGGGCTGCTGAACAGTTGGATAATTTACTGGGACCAAACATTTATACCTGGGACGAACTGACTGCTATTTTAAATGCTTTATTTTCGGCTGAAGAAAGACAATTAATTAGAACTGCAGCAGCAGCAATTTGGACTAGGGAACACCCAAATGGGGGGGTAGCGGCAGATGTAAAACTTCCTCTGGCCAGACCAAATTGGGATAACAATGATTTGGCTGGAAGACAAAATATGGAAGACATGAGAAATCTTATGATCAGAGGAATGAAAGAAGCTATACCCAAGGCTCAAAATATGACCAAGGCATTACAGATAGAACAAGAGAGGGACGAATCCCCAGCTGCCTTTTTGCAAAGACTAAAAGATGGTATGCGTAAATATACAGGGATGGATCCAGATGATGCTGCCAATGTACCACTGGTCAGAGTTCAATTTGTGACTAAATCCTGGCCTGATATAAATAAGAAGTTGCAGAGATTAGATGATTGGACAGCCAAACCAATAAATGATTTGTTGAAAGAGGCTCAGAAAGTGTATGTTCAGAGAGATACAGAGAAAGTAAGGCAGAAAAGTAAGATGATGGTAGCAACAGTACAGCAAGTGATGAAGCAGGAAAAACCTCCTAGAAGAGAGTTTGGGGATAAGAAGAGTCCCTTTGAGACAAGATATAGGAGGGATGAAAGGAACCAGTATGTTAATGGGAATAGAGGAAGGGGATTTGGAGGATTTCGGGGTGGATACCAGAATAGGGAGAGAACGTGCTTTGGATGTGGAATGAAGGGCCACTTTAAAAAAGATTGCCCATAACGAGAGAGAGAGAGCAGCAAGTTTACTCAGTGTGGGAAGAAGAGGATAGTTTTTACTAGGGATGTCAGGGGCCGTTTATTTTTAGGTCCCACAACGAGCCCTTGATAAATTTAGAAGTGGGACCCGAGAAGGAAGAGGTGGTATTCTTGACTGATACTGGGGCAGCGCGCACTTCAGTGTCAACTTTAATACCTACCATGAAGATTAGTCAGAATCAAGTTAGAGTGTCTGGAGTGAAGGGAGAAGGATTTTATGTAAAAGAATTGGAGGAAATTCAAATTGGGCAAGAAAATGGAGAGAGTATAGGGGCAAGATTATTGTATATACCGGAAGCAGGTGTGAATTTGCTAGGGAGAGATGTGTTAGGAAAATTGGGACTTACAATTACATTTAAGAAAGAAATGAATCCTATTTTTGTATTACCAGAAGAAGATGAAAAGAGGATAAACCCAAAGGTGTGGGTTGGGGAAGGAAACAGGGGAGGCTTGCAAATTGAACCCCTAAATATAGAATTAACAAATCCAGATGAAGTAGTAAGACAGAGACAATATGCATTGTCAATGGAGGGTCGGAAAGGTCTACAACCTGTAATTGATAGTCTAGTGAAAGATGGGTTATTAGAACCTACCATGTCACCCTTTAATACACCTATACTTCCTGTAAAGAAATCAGATGGGACATATAGAATGGTACAGGATTTAAGGCTCCTGAACCAGATTGTGAGGACTAGACACCCTGTAGTTCCAAACCCATATACTTTGATGGGACACATTCCACCTGAACACCAGTGGTTCAGTGTGGTAGATTTAAAAGATGCATTTTGGGCTTGCCCCTTAGCAGAGGAATCACGTCCATTATTTGCCTTTGAATGGGAGAATCCCTTTACAGGAAGGAAACAACAATATCAATGGACTGTGCTTCCTCAGGGATTTACGGAATCTCCAAACCTGTTTGGACAAGTTTTGGAACAGGTATTGGAACAATTTCGGGTCCCTGGAGAAACATACATGATACAATATGTAGATGATTTATTAATCTCAGGAAAGAAACAACATCAGGTCAAAGAAGTAACTGATAAATTGCTAGAATTTTTGGGAGAAAAGGGGTTGAGGGTTTCTAAGAAGAAACTACAATATGTTGAAAGAGAGGTGAAGTATTTGGGACATTTGATAAGTAAAGGCAGTAGAAAAATAACACTGGATAGAATTGAAGGGGTGGTTAAACAGCCTCTTCCTAAAGATAAAAAGGAGCTGAGAAAATTCCTAGGTCTGGTAGGCTATTGTAGGCTATGGATTGACAACTATGCTAGCCTAACCAAACCTCTGTATGCTAAATTGATTGAATCTGAACCATGGGATTTGGAGTGGGAAAATCAGGAAAAAGAAGACTTTAAGCAAATTAAAGAAGCTTTGACCCAAGCTCCTGTGTTGAGTCTTCCCAATCTAGACAAACCCTTTCATTTGTTTGTAAAAGCAGAAGAGGGAATAGCTTATGGGGTTTTGACTCAAACCTGGGCGGGTCAACGCAAACCTGTGGCATTTCTATCAAAAATTATGGATCCTGTAGTAAGAGGATGGCCAGTCTGTGTACAGGCTATAGCAGCAATGGCCCTCTTAGTACAGGAAAGCAGAAAATTAACTTTTGGGGGGGCTCTCGTTGTGAGCACACCTCACCAAGTAAGAACAATTCTCCAGCAAAAAGCAGGTCGCTGGTTGACTGATTCGAGAATCCTAAAATATGAGGCTATTTTAATGGAAAAGAATGATTTGGTTTTGACAATGGATCACAATGTGAATCCGGCTCAATTCTTAGTGAATAAATTGCAAACAAGTAAAGAGAATTTGGAGCATTTCTGCTCTGAAGTAATTGAGATACAAACAAAAATACGACCTGATCTGGAGGAATGTCCCCTGGAAAAAGGGGAATCTTTGTTTATAGATGGGTCATCCCGAGTAGAGGCAGGTATTAGGAAAAATGGCTATGCTATTGTGAATGGACACACCAAGGAATTATTGGAGGCTGGTAGCCTACCTACTAATTGGTCAGCACAAACATGCGAATTATATGCTCTAAACCAGGCATTGAAATTGTTACAAGGTAAAATAGGAAATATATATACAGACTCTAGATATGCCTTTGGTGTAGTCCATACTTTTGGAAAAATATGGAGGGATCGGGGAATGATCAATAGTAAAGGGAAAGAACTAGTGCATGAGGAATTAATTAAGCAAGTGTTAATGTCCTTAGAACAACCTAAAAGAATTGCAGTAGTACATGTTAATGCACACCAAAAAGGAAATTCCTTTGAAATAATTGGAAATCGATTGGCTGATGAGGAAGCTAAATTAGCAAGCTATGAAATTATTATGAACACATTGATACCAGAAGTTAAAACAAAGATTGAAGTTCCAATATTTAATGATAAAGAAAAAGAGCGAATATGACAAGCAGGGGGACAGGAGGGAAAAGATGGTGTTTGGTATCTACCGGATGGTAGACAAGTAATCAATAAAGTGATTGCTAAAGAATTAATAGCATATTTGCATGAAGGAAGTCATTGGGGAGCACAGGCTCTAGTAGACTGTATTTTGAAATTGTATGCTTGCTTTGGGATTTATACAATTGCAGCACAAGTGGTGGAATCATGTTTAGTCTGTAAAAAAATAGACAGGCTTTAAGAAAGCAGCCAGCAGGGGGAAGACCTCCAGCATTTAAACCATTTCAGTGTGTACAAATAGACTATACTGAACTACCTAAAGTGGGTAGCTATAAATATCTCCTGGTAATCATTGATCATTTAACAGGATGGATCGAAGCTTTTCCCACCGTGAATGCTACAGCTAAAACAGTTACTAGAATCCTATTGGAACACATTATTCCAAGATATGGATTAGTAACCCAAATTGATAGTGATCAAGGTAGTCATTTTGCTGGGAAAATCCTGCAAAATATTGGGGAAGCATTGGGGATAAACTGGAAGTTTCACACACCTTGGCATCCGCCCTCTAGTGGTAAAGTGGAAAGGGTGAATGGAAAATTAAAAGAAGGAATCAGTAAACTAATCTTGGAAACAAAGATGCCCTGGATCAAATGCTTACCTTTGGCTCTTCTAAGAATTAGGACTCAGCCAAGGAAAGATATAGGACTATCACCATATGAATTGTTATATGGGGTGGGATTCCCACCTGGAGAAATCTGCATGGATTCATTATCTACCAGAGATAAAGTGATGAGAAATTATGTGCATAAATTGTCCCAGTATCTTGATCATTGCAGGAGGCAAGGATTGCTGACGCAGACACCGCCTCTGGATTTTCCTGTCCATAAGATCTGTGTGGGAAATTGGGTCCTGATCTGGAGTTGGAAGGAGGAAAAATTACAACCTAAGTGGGACAGACCGTTCCAAGTGTTGCTGACCTCTGAAACCGCAGTCCGGACGAAAGAAAAAGGGTGGACCCACTACACACGAGTGAAGGGACCAGTAGCTGAACCAAAAGAACAGTGGACCTGTGTTCCAAATCCAGAACCTTTAAAGATCACTCTCAAGCCACAGTAACCGAATGTCCAAACCAGATCTATATGACTGGGTAGAATTAGGGTTTGCTATTTTCCTTTGTCTTGTGCCCAAAATCCCATGCCATATTGATTGTTGTTGTTGTTTCCATTATATTGACTGTGTAAGATGTACCGGATGTGAAGATATTGATCTGGAGTGGTAAGATATACTTTAGAAGATACTCCTTCAATTTAACTAGTCCAGGACGAACAACGAGAAGCCTTTAGAAAATATCATAGTTTAGATATAGAGGAAGAGTGACTAAAATGCAAATCCTTAGTGTTGTATATTTGTCCATGGTTATCTATCTCTCCCTTTCTACAGAATGATATAGGAGAGCAACAAAAACAGAAGGATGTGAAGCCTGCATTACGAATGCCACCAAAGGAAACACAGTAATTAAAACCTTGGTATATCATACCCAAGCACCTAAGGGATGTATATTTCAATCTATGTGTCAATTAAATAACACACAATATTCAGTTTGTAAGGGAGAAGAAAAGAAGATACAATGTTATGATCCATCAATGCCAACATATTTCAATTTTAGTATATATGTAAGTCTAGCTAAAACAGGAGCAAGACAGAGACCTGAAGGTGAAGGAAGATTAATATATGTTAATTCCACAAAAATATTAGAAAAAGGGACAGAAAAGGCTTTAATACGGTTTGATGCCTGTACAATATTAAGTTTATCTCCTCTCGCCACAAAGTGTGGGGACTCTAGTTGGATCTCAGCATATAAACAAAATCATAAATATATCTGTCCCACTAATTTGAACTTTGCAAATGGGAACCCCAATCAATGGTCACCTTGTGGGGGATCTGTTAAATGTTCAGGGTGGAGTTGTGTGTGTGATTACACTGGAGGGGGTTATCCAGGATGTAGTGGTATTACCAAATTTAACAGAATATATGGAACTAATACAATGGAGTTGGAAATCACTAAGAACCATGCTGAAGTAGTAAGTTATGGATTTGGGATAGATGGTACAGGATTAGATCCATCAACTTATATTACTATAAAGAAAGAAAAGATATATGCAGGGGAAGTCAAAACAATAGGATGGTCAGTTTATAATACTTTAAGACAACTGGAAAAGGAAATAGATATTAGTGAGAAAGCAAGTAACTTGTTTATGGATATGGCTGAGGATATAGCCAAAACCTTGACCGTTAAAAATTGTTTTGTATGTGGAGGAACTAATATGGGACAACAGTGGCCATGGGAAGCATTAGAAGCAGACCCAGTGATCTTCAACAGCATGACTAAGCAAGGAAATATTACGGGGCGATCTGGAAATGACAAACAGATTATATGGACCCTAAGTACTAATCTAGTAGGAAGAAATTGTTTTAAGAGAAATGGAACTAAAAGGGTAGGAGATTTGATATGTTTGGGATATTGGGACGGTAAATATAAACAATGGACAAGTGTAGGGAATCAAAGTGAACCAGAAAAGTTTAATTTCACTGGATGGGGAACTTATTTAAATAAAACAGATAACAGCAAATGGATAGCCCCAAAGAATATGTATTGGATTTGTGGGAACCAAGCCTATGAAAGTTTGCCTGGTAACTGGGGTGGATCATGTGTTTTAGGATGGATTAAACCATCCTTCTTTTTATTACCCCTAAGCACTAAACAGACATTGGGAATCCCTATTTATGATCATTTAGATCGCTATAAAAGATCTATTGATTCGGATATTCCATGTAATGTTGAAATAATGAGAGGAAATGAGTGGACACCAGAAAAGATCGTGTGTGTCTATGGGCCTGCTACTTGGGCCGAAGATGGATCTTGGGGATATAGAACACCCATTTATATGTTAAACAGAATAATAAGATTACAGGCTGTATTAGAATTAGTTGGAAGAAAAATAGATACTGCTTTAAATATTTTGGCAAAAACTACTGATAAGCTTAGAGTGGCTGTGTATCAAAATAGATTAGCATTAGATTATATATTAGCTAAAGAAGGAGGGGTATGTGGGAAGTTTAATTTAACTAATTGTTGCTTACAAATAGATGAAACAGGTACAGTGGTGAAGTAATTAACCACTGAAATGAGACAACTTGTACATGTTCCAGTCCAGACTTGGACTGGTCTTTTAGATGAAGGGGGCTTTTTAGGGGGAATTTTTAGAAACTGGAAGCAAGCTTTATTCATGCTTATAATAATCATTATGGGATTAATGCTTTTACCCTGTCTCATCCCTCTCATTAAGAATATTGTCCAAAGTACTGTAGAAGGAATAATACATAGTAATCAGAAGGAATCACTAGGGAGAAAAATGTATAACCTGACACAAATCAATGAAGAAACTAATTTTGTAGAATATGAAAAGACCTTAGAAATACAAAGAAATTTGGAAAAATTTTAATGTTTTATTTTTAAAGAATGGGTAAAAAGAAAAAGGGTGGATTGTGGAAAAAACTGGAAATAGCGAGAATATTTAAAAATAAAAAATTATACTTTTAGTATTATCCTCATGTAATCATATTTTATATTTTATAATTATTATTGTATAATCAATTGCCTGAGTAGATGCTTTGAGTATATAGGGAACATACAAGCCTCAGGTGGAGGAAGGGGGGAGAACAGGAGTTACTGTGGGGCCCAGTGTGAGTCAATATCTAGGAATTGTTTTTAAGTACCTGTTGGTACCTGGTACCCCTACTGGATCTAACAGGTGTAGAAGATGGGAGACATCTCTCTTTTAGAAGTGATAAGCATGTACATATATGGTCTGAGTAAACAGGATAGTAGGGGAGGGATCTTATTAGTATAATGTAAGCATTATTATTAGAAGTGATAAGTGTTGAGTCCTTGGCGAAAAGCAGACGCGAGAAGCAGTTGTAGTTCTCAGGTTTTCTTTTATTCTGTGTTCAGCTTACAGGTGAAGGCTTCAGCAACGCCCAAAAGCTCCCAGCCTCTTATATAGGCAGTTCCCGGGTCAATGTGTTACTTTTCCCGCGCCAGCACCCGCGCATGCGCACAGGCGCTGGCGACAGCCTGTCTGGTCCCGGGCAGCTTGCACCTGCCCGGGACTGCCTGCAAACGCCCTGAGCCCATTTGCAAGGCTCGGGACATAACACCCCTTTCCCCCGGGCTAAGACTACTACCAACATACAATTATTTCTTGATGCAGTGTTCTACTCCCCAGTGCTCCTACTGTTTACTGGCTTTTGTTTGGCCAGCAATGTTATGTAATCCTCTAAGTATTTAGGAGATTTCCTTGCTCTCTGTGACCTTCTCAGCTCTGGGTTTCTGACAGGTGTTCCCTGACTGAGGGGAGACGTGAGCCTGTTCTCCTTATCATGCCTTGGTGCCTTCCAAGGACTGTGCCCCAATGCCTGGCCTGCTTGCTCGCCCACCGGGCTCGTCAGGCCAGGGCTTCTGTCACTTTGTGACCTGGTTGACCTGCCTAGCTGTAGGCCCTCGGGCCCCTTGAAGTGATAGCCACTGCTGGGCATCTCTGTAGAACCTCCTAGGTCCGTCCAAGACCTGTCAAGAGGCTGTCCATTCCCTAAACCCCGTTCTGTGTCCGGGCTCGTGTGGGTTTCTGTACCTTCCCAAAACTCAGTTACTCCCTGATTTGGGCTAGAGGTGTTGCGGTCGGGACTTGGTTCCTCAACCACCTCCCTGTATGTTTGACCCCCTGTAGGACTTGGGGTAAGGTCAGGCCAACTCTGGGGATTCTGTGCCAGCTCTTTTGCGGGGTATGATTTATTGGGATGCTCCCGGGTATCCTCCCTGACTGGAGTACTGTGCTGTGCAGGTGAATAGTGATTGTACCCCCGGGGTGACTCCCTGGCTGGAGTAGGCGTGAATGCCTGGTAGTTGGATAGGCTCTTAGAATTCCTGTTTGGGGCACTCGCGGAATCCTGGAATGGGCCGTTTGTGGCTCCATCGTTGGAGGTGGGCAGCAGCTCGTGCCCCTCCCTTTGCTCTAAAGGGTCCCCCTCCCCCCCTGGAATAGACCCAGGAGTCTCATCTGAAAGATCCCGCCTAGGGCGGAGTTGGTCGATGTGCCGACGCAGGACACGACCGTTGTCCAGGGCTACCTCGTAGGATAGAGGACCTGTGACCCTGGAAATGGAAGCAGGGACCCATGTATGACCAGGCCCGTAATTGCGAGTCCAAACCGGGGCACCCACAAGTAGTTGTCTAGGTGCCCTAGGATGTGAGGTAGATGAAGGCAGTCTGTCCGGATGCAACCGGTCAAGCTTCGTAGTAAGTTTGCGCCCCCAGCGAAGTTCAGCTGGGCTTCTCCCTGTAGAAGTGGACGGTGTGGTGCGGTAAGAAAGGAGAAAGTCAGCCAACCTGTGATGCCAGTCCCCATAGGTGAGTCTTTTCAAGGCGTCCTTTGTGATGCGGACCATGCGTTCAGCCATACCGTTGGTGGATGGGTGGAAGGGTGCAGACGTGGCATGACGAATCATGTTAGCCTGTAAGAAAGCTTGGAATTCGGAGGAAGTAAATTGAGGGCCGTTGTCAGACACGATGACATCTGGGAGCCCGTGTGCAGCAAAAATCCCCCTCAGTACCTGAATAGTCTTTGCAGTGGTGGTGGATGAGACAGGTACAACCTCAAGCCATTTTGAATGACTGTCAACGAGGACCAAGAAGAACTGGCCCTGAAAGGGCCCAGCGTAATCAATGTGCACCCTAGACCATGGGGACTGTGTTTCCTCCTATCTATGCACAGGAGCCTGGGGCATCTCTGGGCGAGAGCGCTGGCACAGGTGGCATGCATGCACCTTAGCCTCAATGTCCTTATCTAAACCAGGCCACCACAAGTGGCTGCGCGCAAGGGCCTTCATGCGAACAATGCCAGGATGACCCTCGTGGAGGGACTCTAAGATCCTAGTCCTCATTGAGGTGGGAATGACAACTCTGTTTCCCCAAAGCAGACAACCCTGAGAAGTGGACAACTCGTTCCTTTTGGACCAGAAACTCTGAAACTCAGGACTAGGGCAGTGCTCAGGCCATCCAGACAAAACCCAAGAAAGAACACGTGAAAGTGTGTGATCTGTGCCTGTTTCAGCGGCAACATCCCTGGCATTCAGAGGGGACTCGGGCAAGGCTTGGATGGATAGAATGTTGACAGCTGGCGCAGGGTCAGCTTCTACGACTGGCAGGGGCAATCTACTGAGGCCATCAGTATGGCCCATTTCTTTCCCAGGCTTGTGGAGTAAGGAAAAATCATATGCAGACAGAAAAATAGACCACCTAAGCATTCTAGGGGAAATGATTTGGGGAGTTTGTTTACGTGTGGTAAACAATCCCAGCAGAGGCTTATGGTCAGTGAAGACCGTGAATTTTCTGCCATACAAAAAATCATGGAATTTTTTAATTCCAGCAACAACAGCCAGAGCCTCCCTGTCTATTTGAGCGTAGTTGCGCTCAGCAGAAGACAGTGTTCTGGAGTAATATGCAACAGGAACCTGAGTTCCATCAGACCTGAGGTGGCTCAGGACGGCTCCTACCCCGTAAGGGGAAGCATCACAAGCGATGCGCACAGGAAGGGACTCATTGAAGTGTGCAAGTACACTGTTAGAAGTGAGTAAAGCCTTGACCTCATTGAAACTAGCCTCATGTGTTTGTGACCATTGCCACGCTGCTTGTTTGTCTAATAGCCTGTGAAGAGGCTCAGCTACACTAGCTTTATGTGGAAGAAAGGAATTGTAGAAATTCAGGAGGCCCAGAAAGGCCTGAAGTTCGGCCTTAGACTTTGGCCTAGGTGCTTCTAAAATGGCAGTTAGTTTGGATTCAGCAGGGTGAATCCCAGCAGCATCAATTTTGAATCCCAGAAATTCAGTAGAAGGCACCCCAATTTTGCATTTGTCTTTTTTGAGCTTGAGGCCTGTTTTCCTGAATCTTAACAGAACAGCCCTTAGCCTTTCAGCTAGAATGTGTGTGGAGTCTCCTGCAATTAAGACATCATCAAAGTAGGGGCAAACCCCCGGTATGCCCCGTAGTGTGTTTTCCATTACGCTTTGGAAAATCCCAGGAGCGACATTCACTCCAAACTGTAGCCTTTTTACCTTAAAGGCTCCCCTGTGGGTCACAATAGTCTGAGCTATAGCATCATCATCATCAACAGGCAGCTGTTGATACGCCTGAGCTAGGTCAAGCTTTGCAAAAACGCGCCCCCCCCTTGAGGGAGGCCAGAATGTGACTGACCACAGGAACAGGATAGGCATGTTGCTGCAATGCCTTATTAAGAGTGCATTTGTAGTCAGCACAAATGCGAATGTCCCCATTTGCCTTTAGAGGCGTGACAATGGGGGTCTCCCAAGGGCTGGAATCAACAGGTTCTAGGATTCCCTGTTGGATCAGTTTGTCTAACTCAGTGTCAATTTTACTCTTTAAAGCAAAAGGGACCCTTCTTGCTTTAATTCTAATGGGTGTGACAGCGGGATCTAGTTTTAAGGACACAGGAGGTCCCTTGAATGTGCCCAGCTGGGGGCTGAAGACATCTGCAAATTCTTTGCAGACTTCCTGTAGGTCGAGTGTTTGTAAGCTGTTGAGCCCCGTGACGTGTATCCCCAAGGCTTCAAACCAATCGAGTCCTATGAGACTCGTTCGTTCACCCCCTACTACTAATATGTCTAGTGGACCTTCAAAATTCTTATACTGTACGTTAAGGGTGGCCTCCCCCTTAACACACACTCTCGAATTTTGAAAGTCTGTTAACACAATGTCAGAAGGCCTTAATTTAGCCTGAGTTCCACTGCCGGAACAAATCTTCCTAAATGTATGTAAGGATATGATTGAAAGGGCAGACCCCGTGTCTAGTTCCATAGTTAATGGAACCCCTTGTAGCTTCACCTTGAGTGACAGCTTTTTCTTGATGGGCTTGTGTGTGCCTGTCCTGAAGATGCTTCTTCGCGAAGCGCAAAAACCTACCCTATTCTGGCTGGGGACCCTGGTACCTTTCAGGCGCAGTTCTTCCTGAGGTTGTACCTTTCGTCGACCCAGACACACAGCTGCAATATGTCCTTGTTTCCCGCACGCCCGGCAGATAGCGGAGCGGAATTTGCAGTCGGTTCTCCTGTGGCGACCTCCACAGCCGATGCACTTAAGGGGAACTGCAGAGCTTCCTTTCTGATTCCCTTCCTTCGTGGGGTGGAGACGGTCGACTTCCTCGTCCGGATCCTCCTCGGAGTTCCCTTGGACGTCCTCTTGGTGCATGGATGCAACATCTGGACTGTTCCTGATCGGCCGCATGTTTTTGACGGCGCCGCCTGCTGCTTCTTCTGCGGTGACCTCTCTTAAGGCATCTTGGAAGGACAATTCTTCTTTGGCGAAAAGCCTCTGTTGTAGATCTCGATGCCTTAAACCGCACACGAATCGGTCCCTCAGTCGTTCTTCGAGGTCCTTGAACTCGCAGTGCTTGGCGGCCTTCCTCAATGCGGTGATGTATTCTTTGGCCGACTCTCCGGATCGTTGATCCCTCTGCTCGAAGGTGTGGCGCCATGTGATGACGGACATCTTGGGCTGGAAGTGCTCCTTCAATAGCTTCTTTAGATCTGCGTAGCTGACAGACTCTAATGGGACAGGTGCTGCAAGGTTCTCTGCGATTTCGAAGGCGTCTTGACCGCAGACGCAGAGCAGGGTGGCAGCCTTCAAGCTTTCTTCCCTCACTTGGTTTACCTTGAGGTAATTTTCCACCCTGGCTACGTAGGACTCCCACCACTCTGGATGTGAGACGTCGAATTCTGAAAGCCTTCCGACTTTTGCCATTTTCAGGAGACGGGTCTATCAGCCAGCCTACCCCCGAATGCGCACTGGATTGGCGGGTAGCTGCCGAGTCAACGCCGTTCCGCCGCTCAGGACTCACTTGGGTAAGCTTACACCTCTTCCTTTCCAGGCGATGTAAGGCATCCCACCTTCGTCGCCAGTGTTGAGTCCTTGGCGAAAAGCAGACGCGAGAAGCAGTTGTAGTTCTCAGGTTTTCTTTTATTCTGTGTTCAGCTTACAGGTGAAGGCTTCAGCAACGCCCAAAAGCTCCCAGCCTCTTATATAGGCAGTTCCCGGGTCAATGTGTTACTTTTCCCGTGCCAGCACCCGCACATGCGCACAGGCGCTGGTGACAGCCTGTCTGGTCCCGGGCAGCTTGCACCTGCCCGGGACTGCCTGCAAACGCCCCGAGCCCGTTTGCAAGGCTTGGGACATAACAATAAGCATGTACATATATGGTCTGAGTAAACAGGATAGTAGGGGAGGGATCTTATTAGTATAATGTAAGCAAACAGGGGCGGAGATAATGTATTCTGTTTAGGCGCTTCTGATAGATTGTAACCTCCAAAGCCTAAGCCAATGGGGCCATGGGGGAGGGAATGGGGCGTCGCGATAGGATGTATAATAATATGTGATTTTGGAATTTGGGGTGTGGTTCAGTGCTTGGCTACATTGCATTGCCTTCCTGAATCCACCACGCTTTGCAAACCGTTATTTTTTTTAGACTTGGATGTGAAGTCTAATAAACTTCCTTTCTATTTGTAACTCAGAGTGGATTTCAATTTGTGACTATTTTTGTGTCTAACACTTGTGTGGGTTATTCTATTGTGGTGAAAATGGCAATATTCATTGAAGCAAGAAGGAACGTTTGGATGAAATAGGGCCAAGTACTTGTTCTTGAATTGTTCTTGAACCAATTTTCATTCTTTACTTAGAAGCAAGCAAGTAAAAGGCAAAGAGCTAAGTTAAAACTCCCTTGATAAGAGGTCCAGAGTGAAACAATTTTATGTATCAGTGAGGGATGAAGGAGAAGCTTTGTTATAATTTTTATCCTGTTCCATTAAGGAATATGTCTAGTTTTCCTCTCCATGTTTTTGTTAGTTCCACAGCAATGTTGTGAAACAGACGTACGCTGAAGAGTGATCTAGCCAAGGCTGCCTAAATAGTTTAATAGCCTGATGTTTGATTCCAGGCCTACTTCATTCCCTGTGTCATCTCAAAAGTGAAACATCTTAGGTTTTACCCTATAACCACAGAGGTCAAAAGCTGTGAGTTTTAAAGCAGCTTTTTTATGAGTCACAAGTAGGTTGTTACTTCCCTCTTCACCACTAAGGGATTCTGAATTTATGGTCTTCTTAGATGTCTAGCCCACCATTATTGGATTTCAGCATATTTTATATGTGCAGTTTGTTTCAATGGAGGCAAAGAGAGATGGAGAAGTTAAGGCGTATGGGAGAAAGATGGCAAAAGACAATCACATGCGCATATTCTGAGGTCATAGCAGGAAACTTTGAGAATTTGGCAGTTTCTGCATTGTACCACTTCGTAAGGTCGAAACCACGGTTGGCCTGTGGAAGTGAAGGAGGAGATGCTGTTAGATCGACCCTCCTTACCCTGTGCAGCATAAACACCCATATTCTCAGCCAGACTTGCCCTATCTACAAGTGGAGAGAAAGTCAAGTTAGACAATAACATGAGTCACGCTTTAGTGCATGTGAAAGGCACACCCGCCCTTTGCAAAGGGAAACAGTTATTATGATTTTTGAACCCCGGCATGAGACAGATCCTGGATGAACTATCGGGTTCAAACCATAGTTGGCATTCTTCCAGGCTTCATCGAAGCTTGTCGAGGTGACATACAGGGACTGTAGGGGGTAGTGATCCCAGAGGAAATTAATACAAGTGAGGTGTTTGCATTAAATTTAAATGTGGTTGTTGGTGGTGGGGGAACCCTAGTCTGCTATTATATCTGAATTAATCCAAATCACTTTCAAAGCTTATTATATTTTAGGCCTAGATTTAATCATATTTAGAATAGACTTATTGAAATCAATGGGGTTTTACTGTAATTACAGTATTGTAATTGCTGATTGCAGTGGACTTGCTCCGGGTCTGCACCCATTCAGTGAATTTAAACAGCACATTATGCACTTTGCCTTTAGAAGTCCAGATAAAATTGACCTGGTCAGTCTAGAATTGTTGTCCTGTCCCCTTAATCCTTATCCTATTAATTTAAATTATTTTTGAGTCCAAGGAGTACACTTCCCTTTCTCTGTTGTTTTGGAGGCTAGAAGGCCAAGTGGATGGTAACCATAACTTAACAGAAACTCTGAAGTGGGTGGGGCAGGAATTTCTGGCCCTTTGTCCCTCTTTTTTGAATGTTCTAGAAATTGAATTAGGGGCATTCCTTGAAGGATTCAGGCATCCATTTTGCTCAATTTTAAGGGGGAAAGAAAGCAAAGAAAAATGTGCTGCTATTATTCACAGATTTGCTGACAAATTTCAGCCCTAGAGACTGTAAATAAAGAGGTGGAGAACAGATGTAGACCTGCAGTACCTGGTTTAAGAGCTCAGCCTATGATCCTATATAGACATCACTATATTTGTAACATTTCTCCATATGTCTGGAATATTAACTCCCTTAATTCTCAGCTAGCCTTCTCCTACCAAGGCTGTGTGAATTGTCCAGTGCTTCGGGAGATATTAAGTGGGGAAACACTGTTAGGTTTATTTCAAATTAGAATTCTGTTTTTTCCTCCAAGCCCCAGGGTGGGTAGGGTGAACCCATTTATAATGGGATTTCAGCCCCATCAGGATGGCTCCTGGAAAGACTGCTTTGCCCTGCTCTGTAGAGTAGAGAGTTCATTTTGCAGTTAGGAGGAACCAATCTGCCCCACTGTTGATAATAGACAAAAATTCACACACAGGATCATGGAAAACTTCTTTTGAAACAGGGTTTCTTGGACCAAATAGGATTCTGGCCTCTTTAGGCAGATGGACTCACCACAGGAAAAACTGCAGACTGTGAAGACATAAAACAGAGAAGGGGTGAGCATCAGAGCATGAATTCCAGCAAATTTCTTTCACTCCTGGTCACAAATTCAGTATCCTGACCAAAGTTATTTCCCACCCCATGTCTTAAGTTGTCTCTGTTGGCATGTTCATTGCTTTAAATCAATATTTCTCAACCTTGGCCACTTTAAGATGTGTGAACTTTAACTCCCAGAATTCCTCAGTCAGCATGGCTCGCTGGGGAATTCTGGGAGTTGAAGTCCACACATCTTAAAATGGCCAATGTTGAGAAACACTGCTCTAAAAAGTCTGCTGCCAACTCTTCTAACCATCCCATACACATATGCAGCATTTATTTTAATTTTCCTGAACAACTGGCTTTGTACTTATTGTTCAAGCTGAACTCTGGAAACCAGCTGTTTTACAAGTTATGTACAATGTATGTGGCTTCTTGACTCGGAGAAAGGAGTTGTCAATGAAAAAATTAAATCAACATCCCTAAGGCAAGTATTGTTTCTTGAATCCTATTCATTCTTTCATAAGGAGCTGTTTCAATTCTGAAAGGACTGGTGAGGTAAAGTTGTATTTCTTTGGTTCTAACTTCTAATTTGGTCTTTTCAGTTTTTTTAAAAATTAGCTTCATCATATCATAAAAAACATTAGGTTCTTCTGTGCAATTGCTCAATTTTTTAAGGGTTAATCAGCTCGATTCCAACGTAACAACAACAAAAACCCTGGAGGATTCAAATAGTCTCCTTCATGTGTCCATAACAGACGGTCAAAACTGGCCACAAAAGAGACTTTTCTACTCTCAAAAAGCTACTTTTGAGATCAAACACATTTTTTGTATTGTTGGGATCACAACTGGAAAAGCTCAGATCCTAGGATGAGGGGGAGGGGCAAAACTCAGTAAGGCGATCAGATCTGAGCTGCCTCATACCAAATAATCATTAGATGGCAGCAGAAAGACAAAATATTGCTGCCATATGTTGTTATTTCTTTTTTTAAAAAATCATGTTGGTATTCAAATGAATAAAAACTACAAGTGTGACGATAATAGAAGACCAGGATCCAATCTGAGTAAGTCACTGTGACCAGAGGTTTATTCTTCCAAGCTTTCAGAGTCGTGCTGAAGCCCATTCTCAGGGAACTTCTCTAAAAGCCACACACAACCAGACGCCACATAAATACTACACACAAAACAGCCCAGTGCGCACATTCTGGAGAGAGAGAGAGAAGTTCCCTGAGGATGGGCTCCAGCACAAGTCTGAAAGCTTGGAAGAATAAACGTCTGTTGCCAGTGACCAACTCAAATTGGGTCCTGCAACATTACCCTTGACACATATATTTGCCTTAATGAAGACCAACACAACCACAGAATCAAAAGCAGTTCAGTTTATTGCTCAGTTTATTGAAAAGGAGCTTGAGATATAGAGATGTAGAGAATTCTGCCAGAATTGCAAACTATTATTTGTTTGCTTGCTTATTTTTTTTTAATGCAAGTTTTATTAAGTTTTTCAGTTTTTACAACAAAGTGCTTAGGAAACAGCGTGGTGATGGGGTAGTCAGTTATCCAAAACCCAACACATTTATGTATAATTCAAATTAACTCGTTAAAAATTCCCTCTCTAGTTCCCACCAATCATGTAACATATTCAGATTAATACATTTCTAGTACAAATCCATCAATCAATAAAATTTATGAAAAGCCATTAACTGTAAAAATCCCAATCCTGTATTTAAGCTTTACAAAATTCCAATTACCATATTTCAATTAGCCATTACCAAACTAATTATTTAAACTTCGGGTATCTGTAATTTCCCTCTATTCATAACATAATAATAATATCTAAAAGAAAAAGAAAAAAAAAGAAAAGCACATTATTCCCACAATTACATTCTTATATTTCCTAAACATATTCTATTCTTGTTCTAGTATCTCCTCACTTACTAATGCCGTATCTTCTGTTAACACAATCCATTTTCTTATTCTCCTTCCAATACAAAATAATTATCATACATAAAATAAACACATTAATTCAAAAAAATACAGTCTATATCTCAAATATATATTCTACTAACCAAGAATTTTCCTCCCACTTATAATTCTAAATCTTAAACCTTAAGTCAATCCGTGTCTAAAGAGCCTTTTTAACCCATTGCATACAATTTTAGGTCACTCTTAAGTCTTATCCTAGCTTTCTTTTTGTGCCAACAGGTTTCCATAAGAGAGCCTCTATATCAACAAATAAATCTCTCTTTATTCCTTGTGGTATCATTTGAGTAAAAAAAAAAGTCCCATCCTCTGTTTTAGGAACCTGACTCCTTTGTAATTGATCCCTTGTTGCTTTAAAAAATCAAGTCTCAACATTTGATTCTGCTGAGTAAGACACTCAATTACGTCCAATTTTGTGGTTAGTAGTTGGTTATCAAAATTGTCATAGTTCTCAATAGATCGTGTTTGCGCGTCCATTCCTGTTACTTTTGAAATTGTATATGGTTTAGTTAAAGTCACTTTTTGATCATCAGGAGTCTCAATAGGTTGTATATAGAATGGCATAGAATCTTCTTTGGTATTGGTTGATTCCTCTTCTGTTGTTTTGTGGTCTGTAGAATAATCAAATGAAGTCTGGAGGTCGGTTTGTAAATTCAAAGCAGGGTTTCTGTTTTTTATTTCTGTAGTAATCGCTTTTATTTTAACGCATACTTGCTCAGTAGCTTCATAGATTTTTTCCAGTATACGTTTACAGTTGAGTTGTAAATAGAGTTTCTCCATTTCAATAGTAACTAGAACAGTGGTTCTCAACCTTTCTAATGCCGCAACCCCATAATACAGTTCCCCATGTTGTGGTGACCCCCAACCATAAAATTACCTGAAACCCACTTATACATCGCTGGGTGCCGGGGGCGTGGCCAAGTGGGTGTGGCCACCAAGTGGGTGTGGCCACCGAGTGGGTGTGGCAAGAAAGACAGCCCCGGCCACCATTAATGCTGTGCTGCCGCTGCATGTATTTTAATGCATGTTTACCCTGCCTTTAAATGTGGGACCATGTTGTGGTGACCCCCAACCATAAAATTATTTTCGTTTCTATTTCATAACTGTAATTTTGCTACTATTATGAATCACAATGTAAATATCTCATATGCAGGATGTATTTGCATTGAACATAATTAAAGCATAGTGATTAATCACAAAAACAATATGTAATTATATATTGTTAAATATTTATTTTTAATTTCAAAAAAACAAAATTTTGTCTTGAAGCATGGTGTAGCATGGGTAACAGTCTTAATATAACAACAGTAAACTACATCCACATGGAAAGAAGTAAGCAGTGGGGTACCACAAGGTTCTGTCTTAGGCCCAGTACTCTTCAATATCTTCATCAGTAATTTAGATGAGGGAACTGAAGGGGAACTCATCAAATTTACAGATGACACCAAATTGACAGGAGTAGCCAACACCCCAAAAGACAAATTCAGGAACCAAAAAGATCTTGACAAACTTGAACAACGGGCCCTATCCAACAAAATGAGTTTCAGTGTGGAGAAAAGTAAAGTCTTACATTTAGGCAGAAAAAACCAAGTACAGATTGGGCGAGACCTGGCTTAATAACAATAACTGTGAGAGGGACCTTGGAGTCCTAGTGGACAATCACTTGACTATGAGCCAGCAGTGTGCAGCTGCAACCAAAAAAGCTGATACAATCCTGGGTTGTATAAACAGAGGCACCACTTTATAAAATCCTAGTAAGACCACATCTGGAATATTGCAGCCAATTTTGGTCACCATATCACAAAAAAGATGTTGAGAGTTTGGAAAAAAATTCAGAGAAGAGCAACTAAGATGATCAAAGGCCTGGAGACTAAAACATGTGAAGAACAGCTGTGGGACTTAGGTTTGGCTGGTCTAAAGAAAAGAAGAAATAGAGGAGACATGATAGCAGTATTCCAGTATCTGAGGGGCTGCCACAAGGAAGAGAGGGTCAGGTTGTTCACCAGAGCACCAGAGGGAAGGACAAGAAACAACGGTTGGAAACTGATGAAAGAGAGAAGCAACCTGGAATTAAGGAGAAACTTCCTGACAGTAAGGACAATCAACCAGTGGAACAGCTTGCCTCCAGAAATCGTGGGCACTCCATCACTGGAGATTTTTAAGAAAAGACTGAACATCCACTTGTCTGAGATGGTATAAGTTCTCCTGCATGAGCAGGGGCTGGACTAGAAGACCTCCAAGGTTCTGTTCTATTCTATTCTATTCTATTCTATTCTATTCTATTCTATTCTATTCTATTCTATTCTATTCTATTCTATTCTATTCTATTCCATTCCATATTTTCTATTCTATTCTATTCCATTCCATTCCATATTTTCTATTCTATTCCATTCCATTCCATTCCATATTTTCTATTCTATTCTATTCCATTCCATTCCATATTTTCTATTCTATTCCATATTTTCTATTCTATTCCATTCCATTCCATATTTTCTATTCTATTCTATTCGCTTGTAGCTCTGCAAGAAGAAAAGTATACCCAGGCAAGTTTATGCCAGAATATATTAAATGAATCCCCCCCCCCAGTTTTCCATTGGTGGGAGCACTGTCCTTGGCCTCAAGAAGATATGGATTCTGCCCAGTGAGCTTAAAGGAATAAAGTTAGCCTTGGCTCCTGATGTCCCCCTGCTGAAACATTTTACTGCATGTAAGTGTCGTTAAATGTTCCCAATCAATCACATCAAGCATTCTTTTCAAAGTCAGCTCTCCTCTCAGTGCACTGGAAGCAACATAAATAAGCACTGGCTGGTTCTCGGTCCAAAGTTTCTGCTCAGAGTTTGTAATTCAATACCCCTCTCTTTCCTATGGTAAACCTGCATTTGCCATTTCGCAGCTTCTTTCTATTCCCCTCCATCCCCCCCACCCCATCCCCTACTCCCCTCCCTCAAGTCAGCATTAAACTTCCGTTCCGTCTGTTTCTGGAGGGAAACAAAAAGCTTTCCCAAAGAGAGCACCAAGTATACAGAGATCAGAAGTATGAACAGTGGCAGTAGCGCTGCTACGGTCAGGCTGCTCAGGCAAAGAGGACGGGCTACGAGAGGAGAAGAACTTTGAGGCATTGCACAGGCAGAGTGAGCTTTTTTTTTTTCTTTTGCAGAGTGTACCGGCAGGGAGACAGGTGCGCTAACTCTCCTCTAAAGAAATAGCTACCGTGGGTGGGTGAGGAGAAGAGGACTCTGGTGGGCCGTGCGAGACAGACAGAGAGAGAGGGAGGGAGGGAGGGAGAGAGAGGGGGGAGAGGGAGAGAGAGAGAGTGCTCTTGAAATGCAACAAAATATGTGAACCTGCGTGGAAAGAGTACGTTACGTCTGTGTAACATCGAGTTGATCTGTTTTTATCCAAAAACAGGGGGAGGGGGAAGAAGTGTGTAAGGAAAGAAAGAGGCAATTTGACTTCTTTCCATTCCCCTGGAAGTTGAACCTCTCCCCCCCTCCTCTGCTCTCTGTCTCGCGTCCTTCTAGATTTGCTGCAGCCCAAGGGAGGTAAGCCACCCGCTGGGTCCCGAGCATGCCAGCAACCCTCCCTGCACCCACTGCTGCCCCGCTAGCCTTACCTTGGCCACCACACGTTCACTGCGGCGGCAGGCAGGCCCAGGCACTCCTGGGTGGCCATGGCACGCGGTAGTGAGGGCGCAGGGTGACCACTGGCTGGGCCACCAGGTGGCCCAGCCCAAGGGAGGTAAGCCACCCGCCAGGACCCACACGCGCCAGCAACCCTCCCTGCGCCCACCGGCCTCCCACCCCCCACCCCTGGCCCTCTTTTACTTACTTTTAGTAGTTGCTCAGCAGGGAAGGAAGCTTTCCAGAAAGTTCGCCTTGCAGCACCATTTGCAGACTGGGGCTTTTGGCGGGCTCAGCAGGGCAGAGACAGCCTGGACAATTCCTATTGGCTTTTGAAAGCCAATAGAATTAGACTCTATTCAAGAGAGTCTATTCTATTGGCTTTCGAAAGCCAATAGATTCTATTGGCTTTCGAACGCCAATAGAACAGAATCTCTTGAATAGAGTCTATTCTATTGGCTTTCAAAAGCCAATAGAATAAGAGGGAGTAGCACAGCTAAGGAAAAGGGGAAAAAAATGGCGGACAGCCTTGTTTGGCGACCCCCGTGAAATGGTCGATCGACCCCAAATGGGGTCGCGACCCATAGGTTGAGAACTGCTGAACTAGAAACAATCCTGTTATCATTTAGTGGAGGCTATATTTAATAACAGTTAGCCAGTGTCCACCCCCACAGATTTAACAGCCGTTGAACTTCTTTGTCTTTTCCCTTTTATGATGATCTGAAGGTCAAAACCAACCTCAGCATCAAACAAGAAAAAAACAGTTGCAGTTTTAAATTTCTCCACAAGGTGTCCTCAGTATATTATAAAATCTCTTCCCAGACACCAAAAATAACATTAAAAAAATCAGGAAAAAATAGTATTCTTCACATATAAACTAAATCCAGTAATGAAATTCAATAATAAGAATTTTTTCAAGACCCCAAAGTAAATAGAAGTAAAAAAATAGTCAATGAAAATTAATTTTCTTTCCTTTTTCAAAGCTTCTCTTCCCACACTGACAAACACTGCTCTCTCAAAGAAGGGAAATAATTCCAAAAATGCTTTTTACAGGGGAAAAAAAAGGGCTAAGAGAGGAAAGAAAAAGTCTCACCCAGATCAACCACGGTGGTTCTTTATGCTTAGATGTTCTTCTGACTTTCGGTTACTGCAGCAAAGTGATCGGCCATTTTACTGGCCGATTTTTTCTCCATGGCCCTAAGGCGCCATCTCAGACTGCGAAAGGAGCTGCCACCTTTCCACAGTCGATGAGGGCCTCCTCAACGGTAGTCGCCCCTCCAGGACGACTTTTCGACCCGATTAAGGGTCTACCAGCAGAGGGAAAGCAGCTAGCAAAGAGAGGAGTCGACACGACTGCACATGCCGCGATCCGGAACCGGAAGTCTTTTGTTTACTTGCTTATATCCTGTTTTTATTTTTATAAATAATCCAAGGCAGCAAACATATCCAACATTCCTTCCTCATCCCCTGTTCCCCACAACAACCGTGTGAGGTGGGTTGGGTTGAGAGAGAGTGATCAGCTCCCCTTTCCGCCTGATTGGCGCTTCTCCGAGGCTGGGAGAGCTCAGGGGAAGTGCCAGGATCAGCTCCCCTTTCTGCCTGATTGGTGCCGGGCAGCGCGGGGGTGGCAGGGACCCCCGATGATGCAGCAGGAGCCGCTGCTGCCACCGTCCCCACCACCCCCGCACTGCCCGGCCTGGTCCTCCGTCCATCAATGGAGGCGCAGTGGGGGCTGGTGCCGTGCGGCCCGCCAGCCCCTCCGCCAGCCCGGCTGCTCCCCCCAGGCACCCCTCTTCCTCCTGGCTCCCACCCGAGCTGCTTTGGGGACAGCAGGAGGAAGGAGAGGAGAAGGGCAAGAAAACCGCTGCCAGCTGAGCTGAGCTGTGGCGCTGAGCCGGTCTCCATGCCTCCTGGTCTCCCGGCCGCACTCTATCCCGGCTGCCCTCCGCACCACGCGGGAGTCTCCCCTGCGCCGCCCAGCCTGCCTCCCTCACCGTCAAAGGCCACCTCAGCCCTCTGGCGCCCAGCGCGGCCGTGGGGCTGCTGGGAAGGAGCGGCTCCTTCCCAGCTTGCCGGGCTCCGGGCCTCGGAAGCGTCCAGGAGGTGGGAAAGAGGGCAAGGTGGTGGTGGTGCCCGCATGTGTGTCGGAGGCCAGCCGGCCAGGCCAGGAAGGGAGAAGCGGCACCTTCCGAGCAGGAGCTGGTGCTCTCGCCGCACCCCTCTCACGTGCGATGGGCTGCGCGTCGTGGAAAGGGGCTCGTGTGATCCCGCCGCTGCGATGACTGGAGGAGTGGGCAGGTCCCGGGGGCAGCTGGGAGAGGGCAAGAGGAGCCGGGATGAGGATGGGGGGCTCCAGGTTGGCGGATGTGAGAGGGTGGCTGGCGGCTCCGCGTGCGACCTCCGAGGCCCCGGAGGTGCTGCCGCTTGGCTCTCCACCAGGCTCTCCACCAGAGCCTCCTCCCCTCCCTGGGCAATGGTGCGGAGCTGCTTGTGCGTCCTTGGCAGCGCCTCCCCCCTTCAATCTCCTTCTTTCTCCCTCTCCTTTCTTTCCCCTTCAATCTTCCTTCTTTCCTTCCATCTCCATCCCTTCTCCTTCAATCTCTCTCTTCTTCCTTCCTTCCTTCCTTCTTTCCTTCCCCCTTCAATCTCCTTCCTTCTCCATCTCCTTCCTTTCCCCTTCAATCTTCCTTCCTTCCTTCCATCTCCATCCCTTCCCCTTCAATCTCTCTCTCCTTACTTCTTTCCTTCCCCCTTCAATCTCCTTCCTTTTCCATCTCCTTCCTTTTCCCTTCAATCTTCCTTCCTTCCTTCCCCTTCCCTCCCTCCCAACATTTTTAAGCAAGGAAGAGTAAGCTTCTCTATCGAGCATTGCTATATTGTTTTTGTGATTAATCACTATGCTTTAATTATGTTCAATTTGTAACAATGAAAATACACCCTGCATATCAGATATTTACATTACGATTCATAACAGTAGCAAAATTACAGTTATGAAATAGCAACGAAAATAATTTTATGGTTGGGGGTCACCACAACATGAGGAACTGTATTAAGGGGTTGCAGCATTAGAAAGGTTGAGAGCCACTGCCTTAACCATTAAACCAAACTGGCTCTCGTCAAACTACCCTGGAATTTCAAAAGCAGTAATTACATCTGGACCAACTCTACTGAGTAACAAGGGCTTCAGTTGAGTATCCTATCAAGAACCAGAAACACAAATGTTTTAATTCCTCAAAAGCTTTAAAAACAATTTTTTTCCTCAAAGCTGAGTTGATTCAAAGAACTGGTATCATAAGATATCTGTTTTATTCATCTTGGATTCCTGAAGGCTAGATCTTCTTGCTTGACTAATGTATAAAAAGATCTGTTCCTCACAAGAAGACAGTTTTGTCTTAGAAGGATCAATGATCTGGCTCAGCATGCGACTGCTTTCTGAGTGAACAGAAATGGAAGCATTTGTGAGAGGGAAACAGAAAAGGCACCTACTTTCCTTCACAAAAAGATTAGATACTTCTTCCAAATGCTTGATAAAGTCTGCTTTTTCCAACTCTGCCTCCTTCATCAGGACTTCATGAACTTTTGGTAAAAAGAAAGGAGACAACAGAGGCCAAGACTTTTGAGATATAAAGGAAGGAGCAGCTGCTTCAGGCTGTGTGAATGTAGTGCAAATAATGATTAAGTCAAATATTGTACAAGAGATTATTAAAATTTCTTGAAAGGACAATTGGATTTTTCACTAATAAATTACCTGTAATAAGAGGTAATTAATGCACATTTTGCTTAGATTAACCAAGGGTAGTGGGTGGAATTTGATTTTGGATTTCATGATGATCTAGAAACTGGCTAGAGAATTCTGGGAATTCAAATCCATAAGTCTTAAAAGTTACCAAGGTTGGACACTCCTGATCTAGAACATCTAAAATTCTTACCTGGAATTCTTAATTGCATTGGTTGATATAGTTAAAATCCTGCCCACCAAAAATTGAACACTGTATGAGTTTAATTAAGGGATGGATAATATTTAAGAGTTGGAAGCCACAATTAAGCCTCTTGACTTTTTGAAAGACCAAAAGGGGACATTCATGATGGTTCTACAATGGATAATCTCCATTCTGATGAGTAAAATAAACCAGTTTTAGGGTGAGACTTAACAGTGAGGATGGCTGTAGATCTCTCAGTGGCCACCTAGTCCCATTCCTTTACAGGTAGTCCTCAAACTTACAGCCATAATTGTGGAGCCTGGAATTACAATCATCAAAACAACATCATGCCAGTTGTTAAGCAAGTCACCACATGACAACTCCTGGTATTACAATCTTTTTTTGTGGCGGTCATTAAGTAAACATGATGTTGTAAAGCGAATGCCACAGTTGTTAGGTGAATGTTGTGGTTGTTAAGCAAACCCATTGTCTACAATGGATTTTTTTGCTGGAAACCAGAAGAAAATGCTGGTTTCTGACAAAAAACATAAATTATAGTCACATGACCTTGGGACACTACAAATAGCTATAAATGTGGGCCAGTTGCTGAACACCCAAAATGCGATTACATGATGGGGGAGGGGGGAACAGCCATTGTAACTTCGAATGAGTGATCAGTTGAGGATTAGCTGTAAAACTACCTGAGTCTTGAAAACCAGGCCATTTTGTCATTGTGTTTTAGTTACATAATATGAGTCTCTTGGGGCCAGCTGCATGCAGGTTGAACTTCATACCCTTCTGACTGAAGAAAAATATTATATTATTAATTTTCTTGAAACAGAGACAAATTTCTTGACAGTCAGAACATGTTTGGACAGTGTTTCTTGACCTTGGCAACTTTAAGATGTTGGCTGGCTGGGGAATTCTGAGAGTTGAAGTCCACACATCTTAAAGTTGTCAAGGGTGAGAAACACTGTGTTAGGAGATGCCATATTAGCATGAGATCACAAGCAATTTGTAGAAGGAAAAGGGCAATTCAGTTCCTACTTTTTTTACTTTTCTGTATAATTAGTTCGAGACGATGAAAGAGATTGCCAGCCTCCCGTTCCATATCTTCTCGTTCTGCGAACAGAGAGAGGCACACAAGATGTTGTTTGTGGAAACCTGCTTTACCAGATCTTCCAAGCGTGCTCTTCTGCTCTGTCAAAACTGACCAGCACTAACTTAGAACTTATCCTACTATGTAATGGAGCCTTTTCCAACTTACCATTCTTAAAAAATACTAGGATTGCAATGCCTAGCATTCTCAGTCAAGATGGCCAAACACATTAGAGGATGCCAAACTGATGAAGGTCATTCAGCTTGTGTGTTATTGACTCATGCTAAACCCAGAACTAAACCAACACAAACATACTTTGCATTCACGTAGGACTATATATTTAATGGAGGGATCTTTTTCTGGTTGATTTGTCTGCAAAGGGTCCCTGTTTTCTCAACCAAGGCTGAGAGTTTTGGATATTTTCTATGACACGCCCAGATCAACTGAGGCACATGAGAAGCTGTGGGGTGCTTGTTTTGTTTTTTTGCCACATTCAAAGAATGCGTTTTGGAACATCTGGAATATGCATGTGTTAGAGAATTTTAATTTCTCTATTGGTGAAAAATAAATCAGTAGCTCTCACAGTTGACTGCATTTAGCTGATTCAAATAACTTTATATTTATATAAAAATATTTACAATACCATTCTTCTTTACAGCAACATAGCTTAATGAAGACTTCTTACAGAGACAGACCAGAGACAAAACTTGAGACTGGAAATCCAGCTCCTAACTCAATACTCTTTTTTTGCACAGACTCAGTAGCACTTTCTTCACATTGGCTGACTGAGTTACCACATGACTCTTCCTGTTCATGAATATTCCAACACTCCTCCCTTCATGACAGGAAACTACATCAGACCTATTGACTTAACACATTTTCCATAGTGAACATTATCCAATGGTTTAGTCATCATATCTGCCAAATTATCCTCAGAAGAACAATGATGTAAACTAATCAATTTTCCTTTTACAGCTTCCCTGACATTACAATACTTAATGTCTACATGTTTACTTCTGTTCTTCACCCTGTCACCAGTTGCCATTTTTATACAGGCAGCAGTGTCTTCAAATACCTTTACAGATTCTTTTACATTAATATTTAAATCTTGCAACAACTGTACATACCATGTAACTTCAGAACACAATTCAGATAAAGCAATAAACTCTGCTTCTGCTGTTGAAATAGCAACAGTTGTTTGTTTTCTGGACTTCCATCCAATCAGAGTCCCTCCAAACAATATTATAATCCCAGAATTTGATTTCCTTGTGTTTATGTCATTTGCATAGTCACTATCGACATAACACTTTAATTTCAATTCCTCAGTAATCTGTATTTGAAGACCCAAATTTATAGTTCCCTTTAAATATCTGAGAACCCTTCTTACACCCATCCAATGTAACTTTGTAGGTGCAGCAGTAAAACGACTCAAAATGCTTACTGCGCAAGCTATATCTGGTCTGGACCACTGTGATAGATATAACAAACTCCCTATTGCTGAGTGATATATCTCTTGATCACAGGTTTCACCTTTGTCCGCACTTAAACTGTTATAAAAATCCGCACTCATGGGTGTGGGAGCAGTATTGCAATCCTTCATATTATATTTCTCCAATAACTGCTCAATTTTTCTCCTTTGACTGAGAATATAACCACCTTTTTCATTTTTCTGTATCTCTACACCAAGATAATTTTTTATTTCTCCAAAATTCTTTAATTCAAATTTCTTTCCTAATTTATCAGCAAATTCTTTGACTTGTGATGCATCCTTTGCGATGAAGCAAAGATCATCCACAAATGATAACAGTAGACAATTCCCTCCTTGTAACTGTCCAGTAGATATACAATTATCAGCTTTGCAACCTTTAAATCCAAGATCCTTTAAAGCAGTATCTAAACAGATATTCCAGTTTCTGGCTGACTGCTTCAGCCCATAAATAGCCTTGTTTAATTTATATACCATGTTAGGTTTTGCAATTTCATATCCTGGTGCTTGGATCATATAAATTTCTTCCTCTAACTCAGCATTGAGGAATGCAGTTGTGATATCAAAGTGCCAGATTTTATGCTTATATGCCACTGCCAACGCCAGTGCTAATCTTATACTCTCACTTTTCACAGTTGGCGCAAATACTTCATCATAGTGCACATTCTTTAATTGTGAAAAACCTTGTGCCACTAACCTGGCCTTATACTGTATATCATTATTTGGCAATACCTTTTTCTTATATACCCACTTACAACCCACAGCTTTGGTTCCCTGTGGCAAAGTCACTGATTTAAATACTTCATGGTCTCCCATGGATTTCATCTCTTTATCCATGGCCTCCTTCCATCTTCCTTGTTCAGCTTTTGGTAATGCCAACACCTCTTTATAACTTCTTGGCTCATACCACACATTGCAAACCTTTACCTTGCTGGCAGAATACCTGTCAGGCGGAATTCCTTTATTACATCGCTCTGACCTATGTGGTATTAACTGCTCCTGTGTCTCAAGTCTTTCTGGTTTCATGTCTTGTTCAGCCTCTCCTCCCTGAACATTGACATCTTCTATAATCATTTTCCCATCATTAGATGAGTTATTGTCACTAAACAGATCACCGTCATTAAGTGAGACATACCCAGAATTTGCATTAATTCTGTCCCAATTTTGTTCTGCGAAATTACCAGACCTTGAAATTATAATTCTTTTACTTCCATCGCTAAAGCGATATCCTTTTGACCCTGGTTCATAGCCCACAAACCTGAGCTTTCTTGCCTTTTGCTGTCCCTTTCTTCTGATTGCTTTTGGAATATGTACCCACGCAGTACTTCCAAAAATTCTCAAATGTGCCAGTGATGGCTTTCTCCCATATAGAATGGCATATGGAGTATTATTAATGGAGGAACTCCACAGCCTGTTAACTATATAATTGGCAGTCAATATGGCTTCTCCCCAATATGACCTGCTCATACCAGAATCCTCCAATAATGAATCTTTCATTGTTTGCAAAACACCATTCCTTCTTTCAGCTACACCGTTCTCTGCTGCTGTGTAAGGATTTGTACGTCTGTGTCTTATCCCCAACTGCCCCAACCATTGTTGGAATTTAGTTGACATAAATTCAGTACCTCTGTCAGTTTGCAACTGACACACTTGTTGTCTGTACCTTCTCTCTACAAAACTTACCCACTGTTTGAATTGTTGTAGCACCTCTGTCTTACTTCTAAACAAGTAGCAAAATGAATACCTGCTATAATCATCAACAATTACCAGTGCATATTTTGCTCCTCCCAAACTGGCTTGCATAGGTCCCACCAGATCTGCATGGACCAGCTCTAGAACTCTTTTTGTTTGTCTTGTGCTACATTTACTAACTGGGAATGCCTTTAACTTCGATGCTTTGCATACTGCACAGTCCAAATATGTTTTGCATCCCTTCAAATTTAGCCCTTCTGCAAAATCTTGCATTTGCTGCAAAACTTTAAAGCTTGCATGGCCAAGTCTTCTATGCAGAAGATGAACACATGAATCATGGTCTGCAACATTCTTAAATATATGGGAACATTGAACCTTTTGTCCCTGCAATACATATAGATTATCTTCCTTTATGCCTTCTGCACAAATATTCCCATTCCTTTTGATGAGACACTTCCCATTTACAAAAATGACCTCAAAACCTTGTTTGTCTAAATTAGACACTCTTAACAAATTATGTTCCATCTCAGGTACACAAATCACATTGGTAAACTTTGATTCCAAAAATGGAATTTTTACATCACCTCTTCCGATGACTTTTGCTTTCTGGCCATTTGCCAAAGCCACAGCTTCTTGTGCTACTGGAACAAACCTGCAAAATAATTTAGAGTCATTAACAATTGTTTGACTTGCCCCACTATCAATTAGCCACTTGTCTCTGTTGTTGCTATAGCAAACTTTTGCAACACCAAAATGTTCCTTTTGCAAATTAGTCTTCTTTGCATGCACAAATGTCCTTTGCTGCAAACAGTTCCTCTGCAAACAGTTCCTTTGCAAATGTGTCTTTTCTCCACAAATGTAGCAATTCTTTTCTAGCTTAGCTCTCTGCTTGCAAAATCTCTCTTTTGTTGCAACTTGGTCCGGGTCCAATCTGCCTGTTTTTTCTCCTCTGGAGACTTGCAGTCTGGACCCCCTCCTCAGGAATTTCTCCTCGTGGCTGCTTCTAAAATGGCGTTTTTCTTCTTCATTAAGCAAACATGCCTTTAAAGCCTCAAACTTTAAGTCTTGCACTTCTTTACACTCAAATATCGTAGAAACTGTGTCCCAGTTTTTATCTAAACTGTTCAACACCAATAAAACCTTCTGGGACTCAGGGAATTTAATCCCACGTTGTTCTAAGTCCAAAAATAAACTTTGTATTTTATTTAAATGTTGTTCCACATATTCATCTGGTTGCAAACAGGCCCTGTAAAGTTTTCTTGACAATTGCACTATATTGCATGCAGAAACATTCACGTGCACAGCTCTCAACTTCAACCAAATCTCCTTTGCAGTCTTTAAATTTGCAACCTTTAGAAATTGTTCATCATCTAAATTCAAGATGAGATAAGCCATTGCTCGATCATGATTTTTCTGATCAACTGCTGCAAACACTTGTGGTGGATTTTCTACAATATACCACAGCTCTTTAGCTTTCAGCAAACATTCCATTTTTGCAGCCCATATAATGTAATTCTTGTGGCCCAAACGAGGCACAGAGTTTTCCTCAAATTCCATTGCAGCCATTCTGCTTATTCTGCCTTGTTCTTATACTTTCTAAACACAGGCAATTTCTTCCAGCTTTAAATTACAATGCAGTCCTTAGTAAGCTCTGAGCCCATAACCTGTTAGAGAATTTTAATTTCTCTATTGGTAAAAAAATAAATCAGAAGCTCTCACAGTTGACTGCATTTAGCTGATTCAAAATAACTTCTTTATATCAAAATATTTACATTACCATACATTCTTCTTTACAGCAACATAGCTTAATGAAGACTTCTTACAGAGACAGACCAGAGACAAAACCTGAGACTGGAAATCCAGCTCCTAACTCAATACTCTTTTTGCACAGACTCAGTAGCACTTTCTTCACATTGGCTGACTGAGTTACCACATGACTCTTCCTGCTCATGAATATTCCAACACAGACATACAACTTGTTCCATGTTATATAATACTCTGTGTCTTCCTTTTCTTTTATCTCTTTTGTTAATTTGTCCATCTCAGCACAGTCCAGGATTTTTCTTATTACTTCTTCCTCTGATAGTATATTCTCATTTTTCCAGCACTGTGCATATGCTATTCTTGCCGCCGTTATTATATGTAAAATTAAGTACCATATTTCTTTACTATATTTTCTGTTTAAAATACCCAACAAAAAGATCTCTGGTTTCCAGTCTACGGGTTGGTCTATTATTTCTTCGATCCATTTTCTTATTGTAGACCAGTATTTTTTTGCAACTGGGCATGTCCACCATAGATGATAATATGTTCCATGTACTTTTTTACATTTCCAGCATGTTGGCGAATTGTTCTGGAACATCTTGGCAAGCTTTGCTGGTGGAAGATGCCATCTGTAAAACATCTTCAGCTGGTTTTCCTTGAATGCCGCCGACATAGTCTATTTTATATTTATTTCCCATATCTTTTCCCATTTCATCAATTCTATATTAAATTCTAGCTTAAATTTATTCAACCTAAACCTTTTTTTAAAGCTTTATAAATTTACACTACCATAATCAAAATAACTTTAAGTACAAACCTTATCAGTTCAGGTATCCCTTCCAAATATATTCTAATTCCTTAATTTTATCATAGATCTTATTTATTTCTTCTTCCACTAATATCCCTTATTTAAAATAAAATACTAATCTATCCTATACGTATCTAATCCATCCATCAATCAATCTCTTTAAAGTGACAAAATAAAGTCCAACCTTAAATCATTTCAATCCATTTGACAGAATTCAAATTTCATCTAGTTAATTTTCATAACTAATCACATCCATGTTATCAAACAAACAGATCATCTTATTAGGTTAACTCAACATTACATAATAATTTTCTTACAAATAAACCTATCATTCTAAAAAAAAAATTAAAAACCCACATTCTTAATCAATTTAATATATATATTCCATTAATCACCCTTTTTTCTCTTACTTTTTAAGCTTAAAAGATAATATCAAACCTTAAATCATTTCAATCCATTGGACATCAAACAAACAAATCATCTTATTAAAAATAATAATTTTCATATCGATAAACCCATCAATTCAAAAAGTACATTCTTAGTCAATTTAATACATATCTTCCATTAATCGCCCATTTCTCTTACATCTCGCTCATAATCTTAGTCCTTAAATCAGTCCATAATTCTAAATTGCCTTTAATTCATTACATAAAATTTTAAATTTCACTTCTTTTCAGTCTTATTCTGGGCTTCTTCTTCTGCCAGGTAGGTTTCCATAACAGAGCTTCCCTTCCAACTGATAAGTCTCTCTTTATCTCTTGCAGTATCATTTGAATCCATGCAAACCATCTTGGCCTTTGCATTGGCCCTCTGTTTCTCTTAACCATAAAATTTCGTTGCTTTGACATTTCAAATCTCAGTCTTTGCTTTTCCTGGTCCTCAAAACCATAGGTGAACTGCTTATCAGGCAAAGTCAATTTCTCTTTATTCTCAGTTAAGTCCTCTTCTTGTGTAGTCTGTTTTATAGAATAATCAGAAGCAGTTTGAGAGTCAATTTTGAAGTTTAAAGGAGAGATTCTGGCTCTTAATTCTGTAGTAAACTCTTTCATTGTAGCACATATTTCTTCTTTAGCCTCATAAATCTTTTCCAGAATAAATTTACAATTTAAGTGTGAATGCAGCTCCATTTTAAAAGTTACTCAGCTGGATCAGGTTATCTTTCTCTCTCTCTCTCTCAAAAAAAAAAACAACCAGTTTGAAAGCCAAACCTCTCATCTCCAAATAGTCAACAATTAAAATATTAGTTTTTTGGCCAGTAGATGTCCTCAGTAAGCTAAAGAAATCTTTTTCAAGAGTCATTTTTTTTCCTTTCTTTATTTTTTTAAGGAAAAAGTGGAGAAAAGAAATACTCTTCCAATATAAGATAGTAATAGCGCTCAGCAAGAAAAAAAACAACAGCATAAACTGATAATACAGCTCTTAAGAAAAAAAATTTTTTTCGGTACCCCAAAACATGTATAAAAAAAAATGTAGTCTTTAAAATTTTGTTATATTCTTTTGTTCACGCCTTCCTTCCCAAACAAGTAGAAGCTGCTTTTCCAAGCCAGGGAAATAATTCCAACAGGGCTCTTACAGGCAAAAAAAGAAAAAAGAAAAAAAAGAAAACAAAGTAGAAGGAAAAATAATTCAGGACGGAGAGAGGGAGGAAAGGTCTCACCCAGATTCACCACGGTGGTTCTTTATGCTTAGATGATTTTCTGACTTCAGCTGGCACAGCGAGGTGATTGGCCATTTTACTGACCGATCTTCTCCATTGGCCCTACGGAGTTAGCTCGGGCTGTAGGGGGAGCCGCTGCTCCACCGTAGCTGAGCAAAAGCCTCCTCGATGGTGGTTGCCCCTCCAGGGCAATTTAAGACCCACATAAGGGTCTACCGGTAGAGAGAAAGGCAGCCAATGAAGAGTGACAGCTCTTCGTATGGCTGAAGCTGCCTGATCCTGATCATTTTTAATGAAATCACCAATAACTTTCTCAAATTCAGGCTAGCCTCTGTCTAGAATTCCTGATTGGCTAGAAATCTTATACAGGTAGTCCTCGACTTACATCCACAATTGAGCCCAACATTTCTGTTGCTAAGCGAGACATTTGTTAAATGAGTTCTGCCCCATTTAATGAACTTTCTTGCTGTAGTTGTTAAATGAATCGCTGCAGTTGTTAAATTAGTAACATGGTTGTTAAGTGAATCTGGCTTCCCCATTGACCTTGCTTGTCAGAAGGTTGCGAAAGGAGATCACATGTGCCCAGGACTCTGCCACGGTCATAAATATGAGTCAGTTGCCAAGGATCTGAATTTTGATCACGTGACATGGGGACGCTGCAACGTTTATAAGTGTGAAAAATGGTCACAAGTCACTTTTTTCAGTGGCGTAACTTTGAATGGTCACTAAGTGAACTGTTGTAAGTCAAGGACCACCTATATAAACTAACTTGCTATGATGTGGCAGTTTCTGTGGGATGATCTCTTCGATGTTTTCAGTATCTGTGCTGTACTATGTAATCTTGATTCTTTCTGTATGTAGATGTACGGGTGTTTTATACATGACTGTTGAAAGTGGCTCTGGCCCATGTATTGTGTTCTGTTGATACATTCTGTCCATGTTTAGTAAAGACCTGACATCAATTTGTCTGCTCCAATGAAATCTGTAATCAACCCATTATGAACATTTAGAGGCAACCTAACATTTTCGTTAGATGGTAACTACTGTGAACAGCCTACATTTTTTTTAATATTTTTTATTGAATAACAAAAATTAAAAACATTGAACATGGTAAATCAGATTTGACATACATCACAGTTCATATTCACAATTAACTACTAATATAAGAAAAAAAAAACCTTTACAATAACATCACTCTAATCTCAATCTTAACTTATCTCATTACAATGACTTCCATATTTTTTCCCCCACCATCTATAAAATTTATTCCAAATTTGGTAAAAATCCATTTCATCCTGATTTTTGAGTCTCTTAGTTAACCTATCTAATTCTGCGCAGTGCATAATTTTATGAATTAAGATTTCCTCACTAGGTATAGCCGTAGCTTTCCAATTTTGAGTGAATACAATTCTTGCCGCTGTAACCACATGAGTGAATAAATATATATCTTCTTTACTAACATTATTTTCAAGAATTCCTAACAACGTCTCAGGCTTATACTGGATGTTTTGCATACTCATTTCTGTTACCCATTCCCAAACCATACGCCAATATCTCTGTGCTTCCTTACATAGCCACCAAACATGAAAATATGTGCCCTTTTCTTTTTTACATTTCCAACATAATGATGAGTATCCTTTGTACATTTTGGCTAATCTTGCTCAATTTGGATCAATGGCAGCAGGTGTGGATGCGAAATAATAAAATTACATTGGCGTCATCATACAAAGAAAATTCGTATAAGATGATTTACAGATGGCATCTCCCTCCAGCATGAACAGCCTACATTTTGATGCACTTTTCCTAAACAACAATAATCCAATGAGCTGAATTTGAGAAAAAGGCAGAACTGCTTTCTGATACATTAAGATGTTATTATTTTCTTACCTTCTGTTATCACTGATGTTTTAGAAGGCCTAAAACACATTTTTAACTGTAGCAGATTTTCTTCAACCTCAATTTCTATATTACAACTACTCAATAAAATCATTACAATGTTCAAAGTACTGGGGCAGTTTTGTCAATTTGTGACCTGTAATAAAGGTTGATTGATCATTCATTCATTCATTCATTCATTCATTCATTCATTCATTCATTCATATAATTAGGTGCTCAGGTTTCTTTAAGAGCACTTATTTCTGCTTCTCAGGCTTTCTCTTAGAGCCTCTAGCACAAAACAGACATCAAAACCAGAGTTTGTACCTCAGCTTGGCACCGTCTGTGATTCAGAAATGGGGATTTGACACTCATCAGAAGTTCCTATCAGAGGCGACTTCTGGTTCCAGTTTGCAGCGACTCCGGTCGTGTTTAGAGACTTGTCTCCACACCGGCTGGGTTTTTCTTCGCCGGTAGACCCCTTGTGGGTCGAAAGTTGCCCTGGAGGAGCGACCACTGAGGAGGAGGCTTGCTGGAGACTGCAGGAGGGCGGCAGCTTCTCTCGTGGCTCCAGTTATTTCCTGAGGGCCGACGGAGCAAAAGATCGTCCTGTAAGATGGCTGATCACCCTGCTGCACCAGCCGAAAGTCACAGCAGCATCTAAGCATGAATAGACCCACCACGGATGATCCGGGTGAGACTCCTTCTCCTCCTCTCTTCACCCTACTTTATTCGTTTTTTGTTTTTTTTTTGCCTGTAAAAGCTCTGTTGGAATCATTTCCCCGTCTTGAAAAAGCAGGTTTGGTATGTGTGGGAAGAAAGGTGCTGAACAAAAAGGTTAAAATAAAATTTTTTAAAGACTACACTTTATTCTTATCTACTTTGGGGTACAGAAAAAAACTTTTTTTTAAGAGATCTACTATCATATACTGGAAGATGGTTTCTTTTTCCACCTTTTTCCTCTAAAAGATAGAAAAAGAGGAAAAATGGTGTCTGGAAAAGATTTTTTAACCTATTGAGGACATCTAGTGGCAAAAAGTTAATATTGCAACTTCTGGTTATTGTTTGGAGATGAGATGGACTTGGCCTTCAAATTACTTTTGAAAAGATAAGCGGATGCAGCTGTGGGAACTGTGGGGGTGGATACTGCTTTACTTTTATTAAATACAGCCTCCACTAAAAGAAAAAAGGGGACTCTCTTCAATTATTATTAAAATGGAGAAACCTTATTCACAATTGAACTATAAACTTATATTGGAAAAGATCTACGAGGCTACTGAAGAAGTATGTGCTACAATGAAAGAGATTTCTACAGAATTAAGAGTCAGAAGCCATATTCCAAACCTTCAAACTGACTTTCAGACAACATCTGACCATTCTATAAACTAAAACATACTAGAAGAGGATTTAATTGAGACTAAAGAGGAATTTATTTTACCCTACAAGCATTTCATCTATACCTTTGAGGATCAGAAAAATCAAAGACTGAGATTTGAGCATCTAAAGCAACAAAGCTTTAAGGATAAGAGAAATAGACGCCCAATCCAGAGGACGGGATGCTTCTTACTGTCTCAAATGATACTACAAGCAATAAAGAGAGACTTATTGGCTGAAAGGGAAGCTTTGTTACGGAAACCTGCCTGGCACAAAAAAGGCCAGAATAAGACTGAAAAGTTAAATTCAAAATTATATGTGATGGATCAAAGGCACTGTAGAATTATGGATTGATTTAGGGATTAAGATTTAGAGTTAGAAGTAAGAGAAAAATGGATGATTATTAGAATATATATTTTAAATAGATTAAGAATGTATTCTTTGGAATAATAGGTTTATTTGTATGAAAACTATTATGTAATAGAATGAAGAAAACTGAAGAGGCATTTTAGATCTGGATTGATTTAATAACTAATTGAGTATGTTAAATTAGTAAGATGATATTCTTGTCTGATAATATGGACATTATTAGGTATGATAATTAACTGGATGAAATTTGAATTTGGCCCAATGGGCTGAAATGATTTAAGGCCTGGTATTATTTTGTTATTTTGTTATCTTAAAGAGATTGATGGATGGATGAATTATATATGTATAGGATAGACTAATATTTTACTTTAATTAGGAGATATATTGTGTAGTGGAAGACGAAATAAATGAGATTTGTGATAAAATTAAGGATTTAAGAGATTCAGATCTAGAATATATTTGGAAGGGATACCTGAATTGATAATTTGTTTCTTTAAAGTCAAATTTGATTATGCTAATTGTAAATTCACAAAGCTCTAAAACAGGTTTAGGATTTTTAGAAATTTAAATTAGAAATGGATTATCTTAAATGTATTAGGTTAATTGAGGGAAATAGAGAGGGAATATTTAATGTATTGATTTGAGTTATTCCTATATGGTTTTATTTCTGGATGTTTGATTACCCCAGCACCACGGTGTGTCTTAAGCACTTTGTTCTAAGAATAAAAAAACAATAAAATTTGTTTTTTTTTTAAAAAAGAAGTTCTTATCAAAGGCGACCCTGCTCAGCTCTTCCCTTAATTCTATATACCCAAATATCCGCTGTCATACAAAGCAAGCTCTTTGACATTCCCCAGGAAAAGTGTCCCCAGCTGATCAGAGGCTGCTGTATCCTGTTGCAGCAGCAAGTTAGCATCGTAAATAAAATAGGCAGCAGCATCTGGCCAGCAACGGAGGCAGGTACTGGCCAGCTGCATGGGGACAGCCCATAGAAGCAATCCGAGCAGAGAGGCTGTAGCCATGGGAACCAGAAATCAAAAGTAGCACTTCCTGTGCCAAGGTGACATCAGCAATGGCTTATACAGCATCAAACATCACTTGGGACAGTTTATAGTCCTGTAAACTCTTGGCCATGTCATGGTGCTCCAGGTTCTGCTGGGTTTCTTCTTAGGGCTCTTATCCCTCCAGGGGGTGGCCAGCTGTCTTCAGTGTGACCCCCATTTCTTGAAGTGGGTGGTGTCTGTGCTGAAGGAGACCCTGCCAGATGACCTGCCAAACCGCCATTCCCTGATCACACGGCACATCCAAGCCTTGGCAGATTTGCACGGCACCTTCCTTCAGAGGAATTAACGAGCTAATTTTAGGTGCGACCAGAAAGAGAATAATATTCAGGGCTGGGAAGGGTTGAGATTAGGTCAAGATTACAGGGTGACATCTGTGAATGTCTTTTTGCAGATGTCCAAGGAGTGATGGCGATCAAATTACACATTATTTTTTTTTTTATTGAAAATTTTTAAATTTTACAAAACAAATCCCCTCCCCCGACCCCCCCACCCTCCCTTACCCTCCCCCAAAACTCCCAAACCCTCCCCCAACCTTCCCAGAGTTGAATACAGGCTTAATTAAAATTTTCCAAAAAAAAGAAAAGAAAAACTTGAAACACATATAAATCCTAAACAAATCTAAATACCTTAAATTAAATAAATTATCTTCTCTAAAAAAAAAAAAAATTAATTACAATCATTAAACACATTATAATATACTCTAAACATTTTCTAATATACTTATAATGTTATCCATCATATAAACTCCCTCCAAAACGCAAATTTAAACATTACTTTCTTTAAACATCTATACCTATATAAAATCTAATATAAATCCTAACCAAATCTAAATACATTTAATTAAACAGATTATACTCCCTCCAAAACACAAGTTTAAACATTACTTAAAACTTAAAACATTAGAATCCCCTTATACGCATTAAAGACTTTACCAATAACAAATTCCATCATTATCTTCTTAAAAAATAATAATTCATTCTATATAAACTCCCTCCTCATAAACAATTCTAAATGCATTTAAGTAAACAAATTATACTCCCTCCAAAACACAAATACTTATTATTATCCATCATTCTTTATAAACTCCCTCCAAAACACAAATTTAAACATTACTTCCCTTATACCCATTTAAGTCTCTTTACCAATTACAGGTTCAATCCAAAAAAAAAACCGCAGTCCTTATCAGTCTCAATTGTCCAAGTAGAATTTTCATTCAGTCTCCATCCTTATCAATCTCTCTTATCCATAATACTCGAGAGAAATGCTTTAAGATCTGCCCTTAAAGATTGCTCCGAAGTTATAAATCCTGACTCTCCCACCGGCTCAGAAGCCAAGGATTCCTTAAACTCCTTCTCCTGTTGGTCTTTTTCTTTACAATTATATGTTGCACAAGTTATCTTCCGCCCCTTCCTTTCAGCTTGTTGAGGCCCCTCAGGTTGAACTTTCCTGTTTTCAAACAGCAATTCAACCCTTGAGGATTGCTCCAAAGACTTTGTAAGTCTTACTTCTTCCACAGGTTCAGAAACCAAAAGATGTGAGGCCTTAACCTTCTTCTGTTGCTGCTTTTCTTTACAGCTATATGTTGCACCAGTTATCTTCTGTTCCTCTATCTGAACTTGTTGAGGCCCCTCAAACTGAGGTTCCCCAATTTTCATAAGTATAGACTCTTCAGACTGTGATTCTGGATTCTTTTCAACCAAAGCTTTAAACTTAATAGATGGCGATGAACATACCCCCAGGACCGAAGTATAAAAATATTTTGCTTTAGAAACAGTATTAAGTCTATGAGATATCCCCAGGTAATTCACCACCATTCCAATCGGAACATCCCATCTGAACGAAATTCGTCTCTTTTTAAGTTCATTTGCTAAAGAAGCAAACTCCTTTCTTCTTCTTAAAATTTTAGATGGGATCTCCTTTAAAATTATAACATCTTGTAAAGCAATTTGAAATCTTTTTTTATAAAAAGCTTGTATAATTTGATTACGCAAGGATTTTTTCCCAAAATAAATCACCACATCTCTTGGCAAATTCTTTTGCACTGCTACCACAGAGTTAACTCTAAATAATTTTTCAATTTCACTAAGTATTTCCTCTTTTTCTTTGTTCAAAATCACAGCAAAGTCCTTTGCAACCATCTCTTTCAGATCTCCTTGCAAAGATTCTCCTAAGCCTCTGATTCTTAAGGCGTATTCCATTTGTCCATATTGAAGCATAAGAATCTCATTTTCCATTTCTTTTTCCATACATTCAAATTTTCCCTCCATCAATTCCAGTTTTTGTTCTACCTCTTCCACACGAGAACTCAGCTTTTCAAAAACAGAGGCAACTCCTTTTAAAGCCAAAACTATGTCTTGCCTCAAGATCTTATTATTTTCCTCTAAAATCTCTTTCATTTCAGCCCTAATTTGAAATATAACATTTCCCATCATCTCTTGCAAATCCTTCGCAATTGTTGGCTGAACCAAGGAAGAAGATGAAGCTATTGATTTAGGAGCTGTAGGAATCCCTGGACGCTTTGGAGCCATCTTGGGAAAAAAAATCTTTACTCCTTCTTAAGAATTACAAAAATTAAACAAAAGAAAAAGAGAGATTAAATCCAGAAAAAAAAAATTCCAAAAAATCCTTCAAAAGGAAGTCATTATAACAAAAAGAAATAGAGAAAAGTTAAATCCAAAAAGAAAAAAAAAATCAATAAATCCTTCAAAGGGAGATCGTTATATATATAAAAAAAGGGAGTTAATAATACCTCTAGAATCCAAAAATACCGATCGCTGTCTTATTTTCCCTTTCAGCAAGAAGACAAAATTTAAAAAAAAGAAAAAGAAAGGGAAAGAAAAACACCAAAAAGCCTGCCTTTAAAAGTAAACAAAAATAATAATACTTCTAGAATCCAAAAAAGCCGATCGCCATTTTATTTTCACTTTCATCAAAAAAAAAAAGAAAAGAAAACATCCATTCCAATCATTAAAAAGAAAAGAAAAGAGAAAGGGAAAGAAAAACACCAAAAAACCTATCAATCACCCTTCTAACTTCCCAAAAAGAAAAAAGAAAAAATAAAATAGAAAAAACACCGGGAAGTCTGCCGATCGCCATTTTACTTTCCCTTTCAGCAACAAGTAAAAAACATAAAGAGGGAATATAAACGTAAAAATAAATCTTTAAACAAAATCCATATAAAGGCAAGAAAAAAGCCAAGACTAAATCCTCTAATCAACTCTGTCCGCTTCTAAAAAAACTCACCAGATCTCTTTAAACGCGGAGGTGGTTGTCAGGCTTGTTTTGTCCCTAGGGACAAAAGCAGCTGGGAAGCGGAGACAGTCTGAACTCCGTGGGAGCACTCTTTTCACCCCCCCAAAAAATGGGGGTGCATAAGAGGCTCTACCACTATTCAGACAACCCTCTTCCCCCCCCCTTTGCCCGGGCGGGGGATTTTGAACCGCTGAACAGCTGATGTACGCTGTTCATAGCGATTCATTACACTTACCCAGGAGGACGGCTACAAAGTAGCCGCCATCGCCCGCACAAATCCACCGGAAGTCATCAAATTACACATTATTAACCAGTTAAGAACCATCAAAAGTAGGCAGTGGAAAGGTGAGCAAGAAGAAACTTGGGTAGGGATTGCAATTGAGTGTGGACTGTGGGTACTGTTATGTCCTGGGCCTGCTGAGTCATTCAGCAGGTGCAGGAGACTGCAGAGAGGCCCGGGCAGACACGTGAATGCCAGGGACCAGACAGGCTGTCTCCTGCCTTGTGCACATGCGCAAGGCAGGAGAAATGCCTTGTATTAATTGGCTGTTACTGTCCCTGCAAGGGGGTATAAGAACAATCCACGCCATTTTGTTTTGGTTCTGTTGCGAATGGAATAAAGACAAGATTGTTTGTTACTCCTGCTCGTCTCAATGCCTATTATTTGGAAACAGAACATTGGTAACGAAGGTGGGATCTGCTGCAAAGAAAAAAACAAATGAAGATAGGCTGACTCACCACGGAAGGCCTGAAGCGCTGGGAAGTTCGGCGTCCAGAGATTGCGACTCTGCCTGCCAGTACGAAAATGCTGGAGGAGAGCTTGGCAAAAGGGACCCCTTCTCAACCTTTGCAGCAGGAGGCGTTGATGAAGCTACAGGGCTGTAACAATGTCCATACTGGGCTGTCTGTCGGAGTTTGACACAGCTCATCCAGAACGCTGGAGCTCTTATGTGGCCCGGGTAGAGAATTACTTTCGGGTAAACCAAATCCGAGAAGACGGCCTCAAAGCTGCTACTTTGCTGTGTGTCTATGGGCAAGAGACTTTCGATATTGCAGGGAATCTGGTCGCCCCAACACCACTTGAATCAATTGCTTATGCTGAGCTGAAAAGGATGCTTAGAGAATATTTTGAACCGAAGCTTTCAGTGATCTCATGGTGACATGCATTCGAGCAGAGGGACCAGAGGCCTGGTGAGTCTGCTGCGGATTTTATTGCTGTGGTACAACAAGCAGCTAGGCCATGCAAATTCAAGGACCTGGAAGAGAGACTTCGGGATCATTTAGTTTGTGGACTGAGAAGTCGTGAGTTGCAGCAGAAGATCTTCGCAAAGGAAGACGTCTCATTCCAAGATGCGTTGAGAGAAATTTCAGCAGAAGAAGTGGCGGGCGGAGCTGTGAAGGCCTTGCGGCTCACCAAGAACCCTTCAACTTCAATCTCTGTCCATCAAGAGGTCGCTCAAGAAGAATCTGAACAGGATCCAGAGATAGAGGTGGACCGACTACAGCAGCCAGTGGAGAGAAGGCCTCAAGAGCGCAGAGACAAGACAACCTCACTCCCTCAGTGTTTGGGATGTGGAGGATGCCACAAGCGCTCCGATTGCCGGTTCCGCTCCGCCATTTGCCGGGCATGTGGTAGGCAAGGCCACATTGCCTCCATCTGTTTGAGTTGCCAGAAGGACCGGTCTTTGGAAGAATTGCTTCAGAAAGGTACCAGGGTCCCCAGCCAGAACAGGGTGGGTTTTTGCGCGTCCCATAGAAGCATTTTCAAAACCGGGGCCCATAGGCCACTCAGGAAGAAGCTTCACATTGACGTGAAGTTGCAAGGCGTTCCTTTATCAATGGAGTTGGACACAGGGTCTGCTTTATTGATCATTTCCCAAGACACTTTCAACAAGATTTGTTGGAGAAGCGGCCTACAAGTTAAACTCAGGCCTTCAAATTTAATTCTTACTGACTTCCAGAATTCCAGAGTCAGCGTGAAGGGGGAGGCCACGCTCAAGGTACAGCGTAGGAAGTTTGAAGGGTTGCTAGATGTGGTGGTAGTTGGGGTGATCGCACAAGTCTTATTGGACTCGATTGGTTCGAGGCTCTTGGAATCCAAGTGACTGGACTTCACAGTTTGCAAATGACAGGCCTTGCAGAAGTTTGCAAGGAGTTTGCTGATGTGTTCAGTTCAGAGCTTGGCTCATACAAGGGGCCTCCCATTGCTTTACGTCTAGACCCAGCCATCACACCCATTAGGGTTAAGCCCAGAAGCGTGCCCTTCGCGTTGAAGAATAAGATTAATGCAGAGCTGGACAAGCTGCTCCAGCAGGGCATCCTAGAGCCCGTAGACAGCAGTGGGAAACCCCAATAGTCACGCCACTGAAGGCAAATGGGGAAGTCCGAATTTGTGCGGACTATAAGTGTACACTTACAAAGCCTTGCAGCAGCACTCGTACGCGGTGCCCGTGGTGAGCCACATCCTGACTTCCCTCAAGGGAGGCCGCGTTTTTGCTAAACTTGACTTGGCTCAGGCTTATCAACAATTACCAGTTGATGAGGCAACGACTGAGGCCCAAACAATTGTAACACACCGGGGAGCGTTTAAAGTTAGAAGGCTGCAGTTTGGGGTTAATGTAGCCCCTGGCATCTTCCAGAGTGTGATGGAGCAAATGCTCCACAACATTCCAGGCATTTGCCCGTACTTTGATGATGTCCTCATCGCTGGGGAATCATCTGAAAATTTGGCTGAAAGGCTTAGAGCTGTCTTGCTGCGTTTCCGCCAAGTGGGGCTGAAACTAAAGCAAGACAAATGTACGATTGGAGTCACTTCCACAGAGTTTCTGGGGTTCCATATTGATGCTGAAGGCATCCATCCTGCTGAATCTAAGCTTAAAGCAATTCAGCAGGCCCCAAGTCCCAAGTCCAAAAGCGAACTTCAGGCTTTTCTGGGACTGTTAAACTTTTATCATTCATTCCTCCGTCACAAGGCTGCAGTGGCTGAGCCGTTACACCGGCCCTTGGATAAACAGGCTCCATGGCTGTGGACAAAAGTCCACAAACGGAGTTTTGCAGAGGTCAAGGTCTTGCTATCCTCAAATGCGGTTGTAGCGCATTTCAATGAGCATTTGCCTGTGTGCATAGCCTGTGATGCATCCCCTTATGGGATTGGGGCTGTGTTGAGTCACTTGAAGGCTGATGGGACACAAGTCCCTATAGTCTACTATTCTAGGACCCTATCATCTGCTGAACGTAATTATGCACAGATAGATAGGGAAGCCTTGGCCATAGTGGCTGGAATAAAGAAATTCCATGACTTTATTTATGGCTGCCATTTCACGGTCTTTACAGACCATAAGCCTCTGCTCGGGTTGTTCACAACCAATAAGCAAACCCCACACATCATCTCTCCTAGAATGCTGAGATAGTCAATTTTCCTGTCAGCATATGACTACACACTGGTTCACAAACCGGGCAAAGAAATGGGCCATGCTGATGGCCTCAGCAGATTACCTCTACAGCTAGTAGAGTCAGATCCTGCTCTAGCTCACCACATACTGTCCATTCAGGAATTACCTGAGTCTCCCCTCAATGCTAGGGACGTGGCTGCTGAAACAGCCACTGATCACACGCTTACATGCGTGCTGACATGGGTGCTGTCAGGATGGCCTGACACGTGTCCTGCCACAGAGTTCCAGAGTTTCTGGAAGAGGAAGTCCAAGCTATCCACCTTCAAGGGGTGTGTCCTATGGGGTAGCAGGGTAGTCATCCCAGCCTCATTGAGGACTAGAGTCTTGCTCTCTCTGCATGAGGGACATCTGGGAATAGTCCAGATGAAGGCGCTTGCATGCAGCCATCTTTGGTGGCCTGGGCTCGATAAAGAGATTGAGGCCCAGGTCCACGGGTGCACTGTGTGCCAACAGTCCAGGCCTGAAATGCTTCAGGCCCCTGTACATAGGTGGGAGGAGACATAAGCCCCTTGGTCGAGGGTTCATATCAACTTACGCTGGGCCCTTTCAGGGGCAATTCTTCCTTCTCCTCGTGGACAGCCATTCCAAGTGGCTAGAGGTTGTTCCAGTCTCCTCCACTACTACTGCTAGGACCATCCAGGTGTTGAGAGGGATCTTCGCCACTCATGGACTTCCAGATGTCCTTGTCTCCGACAACGGACCCCAATTCACTTCTTTTGAGTTTCAGGCTTTTCTACAGGCACAACATGATCCGTCATGCCACGTCTGCACCGTTTCATCCAGCTTCCAACGGCCAGGCTGAGTGGATGGTGTGCACCACCAAAGATGCTTTAAAGAGAATTACTCATGGAAACTGGCATCACAGGTTGGCTGACTTTCTCTTCTCACACTGCACCACACCGTGCACAGCCACTGGAAAGAGCCCAGCTGAACTCCGCTGGGGTCGTAGGCTCATTACTAAACTGGACAGGTTGCACCCAGACCGGGTGGCGTCACAGGCAGTAGGTGGGCAGGCGTAGAGTTACTTAGAAATCAGAACGCGCTCAAAAGAACAAGTGTTCAGTTACAGTCATGCATAATAGTAACTATCCTTGTGGGAGAGATAAAGGATTGATAAGGTATTATCTGTGTAATAGTAAAGTATTATGTTTTGAAATAAGAGGGGAGGGGTGTTATGTCCCGGGCCTGCTGAGTCATTCAGCAGGTGCAGGAGGCTGCAGAGAGGCCCGGGCAGACATATGAATGCCCGGGACCAGACAGGCTGTCTCCTGCCTTGTGCACATGCACAAGGCGGGAGAAATGCCTTGTATTGATTGGCTGTTACTGTCCCTGCAAGTGGGTATAAGAACAATCCGCGCCATTTTGTTTTGGTTCTGTTGTGAATGGAATAAAGACATGATTGTTTGTTACTCCTGCTCGTCTCAATGCCTATTATTTGGAAACAGAACAGATACAATCTGCCTTCAGAAAATAATCCCCTGTTGATTATCTCTATAAATGCCATTACTAAAGTGGACTGTTCTCCATAACCAGAGGTTGGAAACTTGTGGTGCTCCTTATTTATTTAGTGGTAAACATACCTAATACTCCTTTCTTCTCCTATTTTTCCCACAACAACCCTGTGAGGTAGGTTGGGCTGAAGGTGACTGGCCCAAAGTCATCCAGCCAGCGTTTGTGCCTGAGGCAGGATTAGAACTCACAGTCTCCTGGTGATTGGTCCAAAGCCATCATGCCTAAAGTGAGATTAGAACTCATCATCCATATTGCTGCATTACATCTTCTGGCAGCTACAAATCAACCTGGTCACTAGTGAGAGATGCTGGAAGCTTGAAATCACTAGGAAAACTCCACTCTTAATCTTGTCTTAAATCATGTGGCCTCAGTCATTGCCTCTGTTGAAAGAAAAGTCTTCATCAGGTTCCAGTCCAAGCCGGGAATAAATAAAATGGAGACTGCTTTAGAAAGAAGGTTGCAGTTTATTGAAGACGAGAGCCAGATAGAAATATGGCTCTGGGAAAGCTGACCGCATATAGCAGGGAGTGGTGTGTTTTTATAACTTCTGGGGCTTTTGTTTGGAGTTGTTCCTGTGGCGTGAACTTTGGCCTGAGTCTGAGTGTGCCTTTCTGGTATTCTGATGGTGGTGGGTTAATCCTATTATGTCCCAGGGGTCATATCCTGCTTCCCTGGGGCTGTGGCTTATGATTATGTCCTGTGTTAGATTTTTTTTGGTGTGAGGGATTATTGATTCTAGGGATCTTTGTCTTTCTAATCCAAGCTTCCTGGCTCCAATCTTTCTGACAAGATTATCACATTTGCATTTCTGCAGACCTGGTTTCTGTTTGGGTCAGAGAGACTTTGGGGGGGGGGGGTTGGTTTCTGCCTTTAAGATCCTTTGGGGAAATATAATATTCTTCCTTTTAATATTTCCCAAAATATTTCTTTCTCTGGGTTCTTCCCACACCTCCATTAAATGAATGGATTCAAATACAGTGTTGATGCATATTTTAAAACATAGTTTACTAAATAGAACGCAATTGGTTCTGTTCTCACCACACAGTAAGAGAGGGATTGACAATTTATCTTCTGCAGACAACAGTCTCAAATCAGATGCCTCCACTGATCCCCACCGTATTTTGTGTCCACCTGACCATTGTTTTGAAAGATCTTAGAGCAAAACCTTAACCACTGTATCATGCTATGAACCCAAGTAGATATGTAATGCACCTGTCCTTGTTACTAATTTCACCCCATCTCCCCACCATCAACTAGCAAAAACTATTCTGCTGAAAATGAATTTAGCTTAGGCACACCTGTGTTGAAGACATAAATGTCTTGCTGGAGTAGGAAATAAGCCATTTTTCCTCCAGCTCTTAGCTCAGAGTGGTCATAATGAAATTAGAATCCTGCCTACAAGGAATCTGAATTGAAAAGGCTATGCCTGTGTTGCGTCCTTTGCGAAATGGCAAGACACGAGAAGCAGTTGTAGTTCTCAGGAACTCTTTATTCTTAGTTCAGCTTTACAGTTAGAAGACACCGGCAACGCCCAAAACTCCTGGCCTCTTATATAGGCCATCCCCGGGTCAATCTGCAACTTTTGGCGCACCAGCACTTGCGCATGCGCACAAGTACTGGCGACAGCCTGTCTGGTCCCAGGCAACTTGCACCTGCCCGGGACCGCTTGCAATGCCCCGAACCTGCTTGCACAGGCTCAGGACATAACACCCCTTCCCCCAAGGCTAAAACTATTCCTCATACCATAATAACACATAACTCCTTTCTTTAGTGTAGTGCCATGCTCCCCAATACCAGGTATTCCCCGTTTTCCATCAGCCTCAGTGCTCTACTTTTCTGCTAGCTCTGTTTTGCCAAGAGAGTTACAAAATCCTCCAAATACTTAGGAGATTTCCTTGCTCTCTGTGACCTCCTAAGTTCTGGGTGCTTGCCAAGTACCCTTTGACTAAGGGGTGATGCGTGCCTGTCCCCCCTATTTTGCCTTGGGGGTTCCCAAGGGCTGTGCTCCACTGCCTGGCCTGCTTGCTTGCCCACCGGGCTCATCAGGCCAGGGCTTTTTTCTCTGTGTGACCTGGTTGTCCCGCCTAGCTGTAGGCTCTCTGGCCCTTCTAAGTGGCTATCACTGTCGGGCGTTCCTGTAGAACCTCCTAGGTCCGTCCAAGACCTGTCAGGAGGCTGTCTGTCCCCTGAATCCCGTTCAGTGTCCGGGCTTGTGTGGTTTTCAGTACTGTCCCAAAACTCAGTTGTCCCCTGAGTGAAGTCAGAGGTGTTGTAGTCGGGATTTGGTTCCTCAACCACCTCCCTGTGTGTTTGCCCCCTTCTGGGGACAGGGGTAGTGTTGGGCCAACTAGAAGGAGTGTGTGCCAGCTCTCTTGCAGGGTATGGATTGTTGGGATGCTCCCGGGTATTCTCCCTGACTGGAGTACTGAGTGATGCGGGTGAGTAGTGATTATGCCCCCGGGGTGACTCCCTGGCTGGAGTAGGCGTTGATGCCTGGTATCTAGTTGGGCTCCTTGAATTCCTGTTTGGAGCACTCGCGGAATCTTGAGATGGGCTGTTTGTAGCTTCCCCATTGATAATGGGCATCATTCCATGCCCCTCCCTTTGCCCAAAGGGTTCCCCCTCCCCCCCTGGAAAAGACCCAGGAGTCTCAGCGGGAAGGTCCCGTCGAGGGCAAAGTTGGTCAATGTGCCGACGCAGGACACGACCGTTGTCCAGGGACACCTCGTAAGACAGAGGACCCGTGACCCTGGACATAGAAGCGGGGACCCATGTATGACCAGGCCCATAATTACGAGTCCAAACCGGGGCACCCACAAGTAGTTGCCTAGGTGCCCTGGGGTGAGAGACAGAAGGAGGCAGTCTGTCCGGATGCAACCGGTCAAGCTTGGTAGTCAGTTTGCGCCCCCAACGAAGTTCAGCTGGGCTTCTCCCTGTAGAAGTGGACGGTGTGGTGCGATAAGAAAGGAGGAAGTCAGCCAACCTGTGATGCCAGTCTCCGTAGGTGAGTTTCTTCAAAGCGTCCTTGGTGATGCGAACCATGCGTTCAGCCATACCGTTGGTGGATGGGTGGAAAGGTGCAGAGGTGGCATGATGAATCAGGTTAGCCTGCAAGAAAGCTTGAAATTCGGAGGAAGTGAATTGTGGGCCGTTGTCAGACACAATGACGTCTGGGAGCCCGTGTGCAGCAAAAATCCCCCTCAGTACCTGAATGGTCTTTGCAGTGGTGGTGGATGAGACAGGTACAACCTCAAGCCATTTTGAATGGCTGTCAACGAGGACCAAGAAGAATTGACCCTGAAAGGGCCCAGCGTAGTCAATGTGCACCCTAGACCATGGAGACTGTGTTTCCTCCCATCTATGTACAGGAGCTTGGGGCATTTCAGGGCGCGAGCGTTGACAAAGGTGGCATGCGTGCACCTTAGCTTCAATGTCTTTGTCTAGGCCCGGCCACCACAAATGGCTGCGCGCAAGAGCCTTCATTCGTACAATGCCAGGATGACCCTCGTGGAGGGAACCTAAGACCCTAGTCCTCATTGAGGTGGGAATGACAACTCTGCTTCCCCAAAGCAGACAACCCTGAGAGGTGGACAACTCGTTCCTTTTAGACCAGAAACTCTGAAACTCAGGACCAGGACAGTGCTCAGGCCATCCAGACAAAACCCAAGAAAGGACACGTGAAAGTGCGTGATCTGTGCCTGATTCAGCAGCTACATACCTGACATTCAGAGGGGACTCGGGCAAGGCTTGGATAGAAAGAAGATTGATGGCTGGCGCAGGGTCAGCTTCTATTACTGGCAGGGGTAATCTACTGAGGCCATCAGCATGGCCCATTTCCTTCCCAGGCTTGTGAAGTAGGGAAAAATCATATGCAGACAAAAAGATAGACCACCTGAGCATCCTGGGGGAGATGATTTGGGGGGTTTGCTTACGTGTGGTAAACAGTCCCAGCAAAGGCTTATGGTCAGTGAAGACCGTGAAATGCCTACCATATAAAAAATCATGGAATTTTTTAATCCCAGCAACAACAGCTAAGGCCTCCCTGTCTATTTGAGCATAATTACGCTCAGCAGAAGACAATGTTCTGGAATAATATGCAACAGGAACCTGAGTTCCATCAGACCTGAGGTGGCTCAGTACAGCTCCTACCCCATAAGGGGAAGCATCACAAGCAATGCACACAGGAAGGGATTCATTGAAATGTGCAAGTACACTGTTAGAAGTGAGTAAGGCCTTGACCTCATTGAAACTTGCCTCATGTGTTTGTGACCACTGCCACACTGCCTGTTTATCTAATAGCCTGTGAAGAGGCTCAGCTACACTAGCCTTATGTGGAAGAAAGGAATTGTAGAAATTCAGAAGGCCCAGAAAGGCCTGTAGTTCGGCCTTGGACTTTGGCCTAGGGGCATGCATAATAGCTTTTAGTTTGGATTCAGCAGGGTGAATCCCAGCAGCATCAATTTTGAACCCCAGGAAATCAGTAGAAGGCACCCCAATTTTGCATTTGTCCTTTTTAAGTTTGAGGCCTGTTTTCCTGAACCTTGACAGGACAGCCCTCAGCCTTTCAGCTAAATTGTGTGTGGAGTCTCCTGCAATTAAGACATCATCAAAGTAGGGGCAAACCCCTGGTATACCCCGTAGTGTGTTTTCCATTACGCTTTGGAAAATCCCAGGAGCGACATTCACTCCAAATTGTAGCCTCTTTACCTTGAAGGCCCCTCTGTGGGTCACAATGGTCTGATCTATAGCAGCAGCATCATCAACAGGCAGCTGTTGATAAGCTTGAGCTAGGTCAAGCTTTGCAAAAACACGCCCCCCCTTGAGGGAGGCCAGAATATGATTGACCACAGGAACAGGATAGGCATGTTGCTGCAATGCCTTATTCAGGGTGCATTTGTAATCAGCACAGATGCGAATGTCCCCATTTGCCTTGAGAGGCGTGACAATGGGGGTCTCCCAGGGACTGGAGTCAACAGGTTCTAGAATTCCTTGTTGGATCAGTTTATCCAACTCAGTGTCAATTTTACTCTTTAAAGCAAAAGGGACCCTTCTTGCTTTAATTCTAATGGGAGTGACAGTGGGGTCTAGCTTTAATGACACAGGGGGTCCTTTGAATGTGCCCAGCTGGGGGCTGAAAACATCTGCAAATTCTTTGCAGACTTCCTGTAGGTCGAGTGTTTGTAGGCTGTTGAGCCCTGTGACGTGTATCCCCAAGGTCTCAAACCAATCGAGTCCTATGAGACTTGTTCGTTCACCCCCTACTACTAATAGGTCTAGTGGACCCTCAAAATCCTTATATTGCACGTTAAGGGTGGCCTCCCCCTTAACACACACTGTGGAGTTTTGAAAGTCTGTTAGCACAATGTCAGAAGGCCTCAACTTGGCCTGGATTCCGCTGCCGGAACAAATCTTCCTAAATGTATGCATAGAAATGATTGAAAGTGCAGACCCCGTGTCCAGTTCCATAGTTAATGGAACCCCTTGTAGCTTTACCTTAAGTGACAGCTTTTTCTTAATAGGCTTGTGTGTGCCTGTCCTATAGATGCTTCTTCGCGAAGTGCAAAACCCCACCCTATTCTGGCTGGGACCCCTGGTACCTTTCAGGCGCAATTCTTCCTGAGGTTGTACCTTCTGACGGCCCAGGCACACAGCTGCAATGTGTCCTTGTTTTCCGCACGCCCTGCAGATAGCGGAGCGGAACTTGCAGTCGGTTCTCTTGTGGCGACCTCCACAGCCGATGCACTTGGGGAGCGCTGAAAAGCTTCCTTTTTGTTTCCCTTCCTTTGTGTGTTGGAGACGGTCCACTTCCTCGTCAGGATCCTCCTCAGAGTTTCTTTGGACTTCTTCCCGGTGCACGGATGTAGCATCTGGACTGTTTCTGATCGGCCGCATGTTCTTGATGGCGCCGCCCGCTGCTTCTTCTGCGGTGACCTCTCTCAAGGCATCTTGGAAAGACAAGTGCTCCTTGGCAAAAAGTCTCTGTTGTAACTCTCTATGCCTTAGTCCGCATACAAATCTGTCCCTCAGTCGTTCTTCGAGGTCCTTGAACTTGCAATGTTTGGCGGCCTTCCTCAATGCGGCGATGTACTCCTTGGCCAATTCTCCGGGTCGTTGATCTCTCTGCTCGAAGGTGTGGCGCCACGCGATGACGGACATCTTGGGCTGGAAGTGCTCCTTCAGTAGCTTTTTTAGATCTGCGTAGCTGACAGAATCGAGAGGGACAGGTGCTGCAAGGTTCTCAGTGATTTCGAATGCGTCTTGACCGCAAATGCACAGCAGGGTGGCAGCCTTTAAACTATCCTCCCTTACTTGGTTCACCTTGAGGTAGTTTTCCACCCTGGCTACGTAGGACTCCCACCTCTCTGGATGTGAGACGTCGAATTCCGAAAGCCTTCCAATCTTTGCCATTTTTGTAGAAGGAAGGGTCTATCAGCCAGCCTACCCCCGAATGCACGCTGGATTGGTGGGTAGCTGCCGAGTCAACGCCGTTCCTGCCGCTCAGGACTCACTCGGGTAAGCTTACACCTTTTCTTCTTCGATGTAAGGCATCCCACCTTCGTCGCCAGTGTTGCGTCCTTCGCGAAATGGCAAGACACGAGAAGCAGTTGTAGTTCTCAGGAACTCTTTATTCTTAGTTCAGCTTTACAGTTAGAAGACACCGGCAACGCCCAAAACTCCTGGCCTCTTATATAGGCCATCCCCGGGTCAATCTGCAACTTTTGGCGCACCAGCACTTGCGCATGCGCACAAGTACTGGAGACAGCCTGTCTGGTCCCGGGCAACTTGCACCTGCCCGGGACCGCTTGCAATGCCCCGAGCCTGCTTGCACAGGCTCAGGACATAACACCCTGAATCAAAAGTTATTCAGAAAGGCTTCAGACCTATCATGAAGGCAGCACCTCACTCTTATTAAAACAGCCTGGTTTTTTCAGACTTCTACACAAACCTTGAAAAAGTGCCATTGCTTTAAGAGTTGTGTTAAATTCTGGGACTGAATTCCTTGAAGCAGCACCATCTGCTTACTTTACTGATTTATAGTTGGAGGCCACAAAAACACTTCCCTCCATCCTCATTCAAAGACAGGCTGTTTTAATAAAACACAGAGTTCTGCACTCACATAAGTTGCGGAACACTTCTGAATTAGTGGGGTCCTTGGTGTTCTCTGACCTTGATTGTTTTCTTGCAGACATTTCATTACCCAACTAGGTAATATCATCTGCAAGAAAACAGCCAAGCTCAGAGAGCACCAAGGACCACACAGTCCAACTGTGTTGAGCTACAAATACTCTATTTTATTGGTGCTTTTGAATCTTTTCCAACCCAGTCTTATTCAGAATCATCTTATCTTCCATTTTTCTCCTCTTCTAACCTTCCGCTTAGGAGTTTTTCTGTGGCAGCTCTCTATGTACCAGCTCCGCTTTTCCCTGAGAAAGAAGATTCACCAGATTCTGGAGAAATTTGCTGATCTTGGTACCAATCCTGAAGAGTGAAAAAGAGGAGGCAAAACTTCCAGCCCATCCTATCTCCATCATATATATGTGCACGCACACACACACACTTTTGCAAATTTAATAACTCTATGATAGTGTTTTCCAACCTTGACACCTTTAAGAAGTATGGACTCCAATTCCCAGGATTCCCCAGCCAGCTTGGCTGGCTGGGGAATCCTGGGAGTTGGAGTCCACATATCTTAAAAGGGCCAAGGTTGGAAAACATTGCTTTATGAAAATCTATCTTTATAGTAAGTACTCCAGGTTAAATGGGGTGGTGTGCAGATAAGGGGATCCAAAATAAGCATCTTAGCCATATTGGATTGGGAAAAAAGGTATCTCCAAATCTATAGTTAGGTAAAAATATCAGAGCATTTGCACGAGAGGAGAGGAGGGAAACCCAAGCAGAAGACAGCTCCATCCAAACCCTGATTTGCCTTTAAAGGCAGGTTGGAAAAGGTGCTTCTGCAGGTTGTGTGTCCTTTTGAACCCATCCTCCCTTCTCAGAGTTCCTTTACTATTATGGCAAGAAACTGGGGGGTATCTGCCAGGGGTCAATGGGTATATGTTGAAGAAGTTCAAATGATGCCTGCAACTATAGCTGCCATCTTTAATTTTACTCTTCTTTTGTGGCAGAAAGAAACATGGCTTTTTCCTTATGGAAATTATGGAACTTCGTCATCCATGAAACAAGATTTGTGTAGGGTTCCCCAGTGCCTTGGAGCCAGGTGGTGGTGGTGGGGAAGAGTTGGAGTTTATTTTTGTCCAAAATCCAAAATATTCAATATATCATTCAGTGCCCTTCCTTAGTACTCTAGCTTAGGTTTGCATTCACCCATCAGTTCAATATATATTTTATTTAGAAGATGCCAATATCAAAATTGTCCCTTGGCTACCAGACAGCCAAGGACCACTGTCTTGATACAGTATTGTTGAATTTCTTACTTGCTTAGCATTCTGTACTCCTGAGCATGTGAATCAACCATGCATTAGCTAGGAAAGTCTCTTAGAGTTTTCAATCTCTAAAACAATCCTCTTTTCTTTTTCTTTGCACCTTCTAGCTTGTTCAGAGGACTGCAGTAAGTATCAGACAAGCTTTGACCCTCACATCTTCAGTTTTTCATTACTTACACCAGTGTTTCCCAACCTTGCCCACTTGAAGCTGTGTGGACTTCAACTCCCAGAATTCCCCAGCCAGCCATGCTGTCCACACAAGCGGCCAAGGTTGGGAAACACTGATTTAGACTATGCATGCTTTGAGGATTGCTTTTTTGAAGTCCAACGCTGACATTATTTTTTTGCAGCAGTGATAGAAGGACCTATTCTGGACTGCTGGACATGTCTGCATATCACCACACAGTGTTTTGATGGAGAAGTCTGCAGAGGTGTGGATGGAGAAAGGGAAGGGTGAATTTTGCTTTATTTTGTGTCTCAACTCATTGCCTTTTAAAATTGTCTTCCCATCTCCAGATATGTTAACATCAGGGCTTTTTTTGTCATAGAACGCCCAGAATGGCATTCCGGCACCTTTTTTGGATGGAACCTTGTAGGATAGGCAAGGCGGGTTGTATGACGTGTGTGAGTTCCGGCACCTTTTTTTTTTTTTTTTTTTACAAAAAAAGCACTGGTTAACATATTATTAGCAATAAATGTTAGCAAGATTCTTTAATCTGGTATGCCTTGTGCATGAACAGATTACTATCCATTCATGCGTAATTAAGGAGAGACCACCACAGAAACAAAATAAGAAGCCCCTTTTGCCAAAAACTGGAAGTTAGTGCAATTTTTGACAAAACCATTGTAAAATGCAGTCACATGACTGTGGGATGGTGCAAATGCAGCTGTGTTGCTGAGCACCCAAAGTTTGGTCACATGACTTGGGGGGAGCTGTCAGAACTTGGAATCTGGGTTGTAAGTAGCACTAGCAATAGCACTTACTTATGTATCACTTCATAGTACTTTATAGCAGGGCTTTTCAACCAGTGGTACGGGTACCACCTGTGGTACATTGGCACCTGGCAGGTGGTACGTGACCATCCTAGAAAAATGGTAGCGGGGGAGGGGAATGAGCTGAACCGGTGGCAGCACCGCACAAGCCTGAGTGAGAGATAGCTGGAGCTGCAGGGCTGTCAGGGCTCAGTGGAAGCACCAGGATCAGTGCCACTTTCCATCTGATTGGCACTTCTTCGGGGCTGTCAGGGCTCAGTGGAAGCACCAGGATCAGCGCCAGGCTCCAGCTGGAGCTCGGCGCTGATCCTGGTGCTTCTGCTGAGCCCAGAAGAAGTGCCGATCAGCTGGAATGTTGCAGCATCTGCAGGGTCTTGTGATTTACATTCAGATGCTTGGCAACTGATTCATATTTATGACGGTCACAGTGTCCCAGGGTCATGTGAAGTGACCAAAACCTGCTGCAACCACCCAGCAGACGGGTGGAATAAAAACCAAACACCCCCCACCCCACCTCCGCTGCCAATCCCCAACAGAAATGCTCACAACAATGAAAACCTCGAACAGGAGAAAGAGCGCTGCTAGGTGGGCAGGCAGGTGTCTTGCTTGGCTGTGGCTTGGGAGGCACTTTTTTCAGTGCCATTGTAACTTCGAACAGTCATTAAGCAAACTGTTGTAAGTCGAGGACTACCTGTACTTTATCACTTTTTTCCTTTTTTTTTTTTGGGTCAAGTTTTTGACACCTTGCTAGGTGACTGGTGGTACTCGGATATTGCCATATCCTAAAAGTGGTACAATGGGTGAAAAGGTTGAAAAGCCCTGCTTTATAGCACTCTCTAAGCCAGGGGTGTCAAACTCACCATGTCACGTGACGTGTCGTGACCAGTGGTGGGATTCAGCCAGTTCGCACCACTTCGGCAGCTAATTTTTTGTTGCCCAGGCCCAGAATGGATTTCTGGAAGTGGCATCCACACAGAGAACTGGTTGTTCACATATTTGAATCCCACCACTGGTTGTGGCGTATCACGACTTTTTTCCCATTGCCGGAGCTGGGGTGGGTGTGGTTTTGGCATGATGCATCCAGCCCGTGGGCTGGCAGTTGGACACCCCTGCTCTAGGCAGTTTACGCTGTCGGCATATCTCCCACAACAATCTGGGACCTCATTTTACCGATCTCAGAAGGATGGAAGGCTAGCCCTAAGATTGGTCTATCATAACCTCAAACTGTCGCAAAGTGACCAATCATAGGTTGGGAACTATCTGTATTCCTCTCTTCTTGCTCCCATTTAAAGATGCACTTTTAGGCAATTGGACAAATATACTGATGGGGCAGAAAGATACCCTATTCCAGCATTAAATTGTATATGGGTTCACCCAAGACTCTAAAACAGGCATGTCAAACTGCTGGCCCATGGGCCGGATGCGTCAACCAGAAACCGCACCCACCCCATTACTGGCAATGGCAAAACCGTCCCGATACGTTGTGCGACGTCACGTGACATTGCGAGTTTGACATGTCTGCTCTAAAACAAAACACCGTTTTTGTGATGGAAAGTGCTTATGACTTGAAAATGAGCCCATCAAATTATGGTCTAATCAAGAAATCTTGGTTAAGCAACCCATATATTAACTTACTGTGAAGATTCCTTGCTTCCATGCTGAGCTTCTTGTTAACAAAAAACTAAAAAAGATTTCTCTCTTTTTCAGTGGAAGACAGACATCTGGCAGAATACAATGAAATTGTTCTTTATGTGTTCCTTGTTTGCGAGTCTGCGATAACAACTTCGATCATACTTGTGTGAGTAAACACCCCACCAAGTCCTATGAATTTCCCCAAATGATCAGGAATAAAATCATTAGATTAATTCTCCTTACTTTTGTTCCTAAAAAAAAAATCAAAGGATGTTAGTGAAATGGATTTTCTTGTAAATCTGGCAATTATGCTTACCTCTTAGACTTAAAGGATCTGGACACTCTCCCTATTCCATGCATCTCTGGAAGAGTTTCTGTACAAGCACAGAATTAAAATTTATAAAATGTAAACCTTGATCTTTAAAACAAAAGTATAAAAGCAAGAGTTCCAAAGCACATTTTCTCAATTTTGGCAGCATTAAGATGTATGGATTTCAGCTCCCCGAATTCCCTAGCTGGCTTGAATTTTGGGACTTGACGTCCACACATCTTAAAGTTACCAAGGCTGAAAAACATTGTAGGAAAAAAATGGGAATGCCTTCATAGATATGACTATTTTGTCCAGGGCTTTTTTTGTCATAGAACGCCCAGAATGGAGTTCCAGAACCTTTTTTGGATGGAACCTTGTAGGGTAGGCAAGGCAGGTTGTATGACATATGTGAGTTCCGGCACCTTTTTTTTTTTTTTTAGAAAAAAAGCACTGATTTTGTCACTTTCTCTGATGTGTATATGTCAGAATCCAATTATATTAATTATATTTCATCTCTAGTTATCAATTATAAAAAAACCCATTTCTGCCTTCTATGGATTCTGCCATACGGTGAAGGGAAGGGGGTGAACAAAGGGGCTTTATGGCCCTCACTTCCTTCGGTACACTTCAAAGCAGCTGATTGTGTGTATTTCCAAAAGAGCTAACCATAAGAATGGGGCTGTTACCTTTCATGTAGTTTTCTTTGAAGTCTCCATCCAGCTGGCAGAAAGGAAAAGGGGGTGGGATTGTAATGCCTGAAACTGTCGCTGGAAGAGGGGGGTGATTGGGTGGGACTACTGGGGAACCCCTTAAAACCTTGAATGGGAGAGCTTGGACCCCAAGTCCTGTCTAGAACGTCTGCAACCATTTTCTCTTAATAAAGGATGCCTGTTGGAAGAATTATTCCAAGAGTTCTGTCTTCTTAAGATGCAAAGTGGGGTGGGTCCTTACAGTATACTTATTTTATGCTTTTTGAAGACAACATTGATGGACAAGATCATCCTGTGGTATATGTAGGCAATATGAAAACACGGTAGAAAGAAGACAGAAATCTGAAAGGTTTGGACTGAACCTTTCTCCCTTTATTTTTTATTGGTCAAGAATTTATGTAATTTATTTTATTTGTTTATATGGAGGGTTCTCAACTTATGATAATTGAGATCAGAATTCCTGTTGCTAAGCAAGGTGGCTGTTGAGTGAGGCATGCCTGATTTTACAACCTTTTTTAACCACAGTTTTTAAGAGAATCACTGCAGTTGTTAAGTGAATCACACAGTTAAGTAAATCTGAGTTCCCCCATTGACTTTTCTTGTTGTAACCTGACTGGGAAGATCGCAAAAGGTGATCACATGATCCCAGGAGGCTGCAACCGTTGTAAATTCATGCCTATTGCCAAGCCCCCAAATTTTGATCACATGATCCTGTGATATAAGTGTGAGGATGGGTCATCTTAATGCTACTGTAGCTTCAAACAGTCACTAAATGAATGTTTGCAACTTGAGGAAACCTGTACAGCAGAATAGTATAATTTACCACCACCTTTGTTTCTTATTATATGTAGATTAGAACTCACTTCGGTTCCATCAGATCTAAGAATCCTTCCTCTCTGCTTAACCACATTTCCTCACTTCCAGGTACATGGTGTGTTTCAAGTACAGGAAGCGCATGCTGCTAAAATCTTTGGGCTATTAACTACATATATCGGCCAGAAGGCCATTTAAGTGACTTTTCTTCATTCAAAGTATTGTTGATCTTCAGTTGACAAGCCTAAATAAAAGAAATCCATTTGTACAGAGAAGAACATTTGTCATTTTTTTTTGAGCAGACTAGAACCGATCTTTTTAAACTATGGTGTAAGTTTGCAATCATAAGAGATTTGTGTTTATTATAGGGAAGCACGGGGAAGAGGATCAGAAGACAAAATACCAGTCTGTGAGCAAAGGTGCCGTGAAGGTTGTGATGGGATGGTCAGGCTTCACATTCTGAAGGTCTAAGGGCATCTCAGTCAGCAGATGCCACTTAGGAGTGAGGAAGGGGGTAGATCACAGCTAAACATAATGATACAGCTGACTTCTCCAGTACACGATAATCCTAGGAGAAAGGCAGAATTAGTGTTTCTCAAAAATCTTCATGCATGGTACTTGGGGTGTAGTTACTTGTAGTCACCGTTGGTATGGAAGAAAGAAGAGCAACAAAGATGATCAGGGGACTGGAGGCTAAAACGTACAAGAAACGGTTGCTGGAATTGGGTATGTCTAGTTTAATGAAGAAAAGGACGAGGGGTGACATGATAGCAGTGTTCCAATATCTCAGGGGCTGCCACAAAGAAGAGGGAGTCAAGCTATTCTCCAAAGCACCTGAAGGCAGGACAAGAAGCAATGGATGGAAACTAATCTAGGAGAGAAGCAACCTAGAACTAAGGAGAAACTTCCTGACAGTTAGAACAATTAATCAGTGGAACAACCTCCCTCCAGAAGCGGTGAATGCTCCAACACTGGAAGTTTTTAAGAAGAGACTGGGCAGCCATTAGTCTGAAATGGTATAGGGTTTCCTGCCTGAGCAGGGGGTTGGACTAGATGACCTCCAAGATCCCTTCCAACTATTGTATTATTATTATTATTATGGATCATCGCACAGTCAGCCAGATGTTCAGACTGGATTTGGCATTTTGTCTACCTATCGAGTCCTTACCCAGGACCTGGGATAGGCAGATGTGGATGTTTGATGGTATTACAGATATCGTCGCAGGATGGAAGCAGTTCCTAGTAAGGCCGCCTTTTGCAATTGACTAATAGCGAATTTGTCAATGCCAATGGTGTTCAAGTGGTGCTCCAGTTGTTTTGGGATTGCACCCAAGGAGCCTATTACTATTGGTACCACCCTTGCTTGCTTTTGCCACAGTCTTTCTATTTCTATTTGTAGGTCTTTGAATTTTGTTATCTTCTCCAGTTCTTTCTCGTCTATTCTGCTGTCTCCAGGCACTGCCACGTCCACTATCCAGACTTTTTTGTCTTTCTTATCGACAATTGTTAAGTCTGGGGTGTTATGTTGCAGGTGCTTGTCTGTTTGAATTCTGAAGTCCCAGAGCAGTTTAATTTTATCATTTTCTATGACTTTCTCTATTTTATGATCCCACCAGTTTTTGCTTACGGGCAAATGATTTTTTTTGCAGATCTTCCAATGCACCATTGTTGCTACTTTGTCATGCCACTGCTTGTAGTCAGTCTGTGCAATCTTCTTGCAACAGCTTACCAAGTGGTCCACTGTTTCTTCAGCTTCTTTGCGTAGGTGGCACTTACTGTCTGTTGCTGTCTTCTCAATTTTGACTTTATATGCATTTGTCCTTAAGGCTTGGTCTTGTGCAGCCAGAATTAGTCCCTCGGTCTCTTTCTTCAATTTTCCTGCTCTTAGCCATTGCCAGGTCTTGTTATTATCTGCTTTCCCAGCTATTTTTTTAATGTATTGGCCATGTAGTGCTTTGTCTTCCCATGCCTCTATTCTGTTCTTCATTTGGTCTTTCTTGTAGGCCAGTTTGGTCTCTCCAGTAGTCAGTAAGCCTTCCTGATATACTAATTTCAGTGCATCTTCATCATTGTTCTTCAGATATTCTTCCAAAGCCATTTTTTCTTCTTCAACCATCGGATGTACTTGTAGCATTCCACGCCCACCTATTTGCCTTGGTAGATAAAGTCTGTCAATGTCACTGCGTGGATGAAGGGCATGATTCATTGTCATTATTTTTCTGGTCTTCCTATCCATTGCTTTTAGTTCTGCTTGAGTCCAGTCCACTATTCCAGCTGTGTACCTAATGACTGGAATTGCCCAGTAATGTCCTTTGAACATCAAAAAGCATTATGAAGTAGTTTGTTCAGACCTGAAGAATTGCAGTCTTTTAATGTGGTCAGACAGATATACTAAGGTGCCTCAAAACCCTCCTTCCAACAATAACTGTGAAAAAAATTATATTGTACATACAGTATAAATTGTTATGTCCTGAGCTTGATTGACGGAGCAGGTGCAGGGAGCTGCAAGGCAGACCACGTGGCCTGCTGAGCCAGACAGGCTGTCTCCGAGTTACTGAGCATGCATTTGAGTGGGAAAATACGTTGCATTCATTGGCTGACAACGCCCCAGGGTGAATGTATAAAAAGGGCAGAGCCATTTTGTAGAGAGTTCAGTTTAAGCCTGAATAAAGAAGTACCTGTTTGTTACTCTGCCTCGTTCAATGCCTACCAACGCGCGAAACAGAACATTGGCGACGAAGGTGGGATCGTGCTGCCGAAGATGAAAGGGCTGACTCACCACGGAAACCCTGCAAGTGCTTAGAAGTGCAGCGTTCCAACTTCCTTCCACTTTGCCTGCCAGTATGAAGACGCTGGAGGAGAGTACAGCTAAGATCGCCCTGGAACCCCTTCGAAAGCCTGTGCAGCACGAGGCGTTGAAAGAGGCTGCCAAAATTCACCATGGCGAAGATTGGTCGTCTTTCTGAATTCGACGTCACGCATCCTGAACGCTGGAGCTCCTACGTTGCCAGGGTGGAAAATTATTTCAGAGTCAACCAGGTTCGGGAGGACGGACTGAAGGCCGCGACATTGCTGTGTGTTTGAGGTCAAGAGACTTTTGACATCGCTGAAAACTTGGTTGCTCCAGCACCCTTCGAGTCCATTGCTTACGTGGAGCTTAAAAAAATGCTCAAAGAACATTTTGAGCCAAAGCTGTCGGTCATCGCTTGGCGACATGCTTTTGAACAGCGGGACCAGCATCCAGGAGAGTCTGCCATGGATTTCATTGCTGCTCTGCGTCAAGTTGCAAGGCCTTGCGAATTTAAGGATTTGGAAGAACGGCTACGAGATTGGCTAGTTTGCGGTCTGAACTTCAGCAAAAGATTTTTGCCAAGGAAATTGTTCTCCTTCCAAGACGCGCTGAGGGAGATAACAGCCGAGGAAGCAGCAGGTGGAGCTGTTAAGGCCTTGCGGCTCTCTAAGAACCCTCCTCACTCAGACACAGTCCATCAAGAGGTCACTGAGAGGGTTGAAGAACCAGAATCGGACAACGAGGTCAATTGTTTGCAACAACCAATGGAAAGAAGGCCCCAAAGGCAAGCTGACAAAAGTTTGACAAGACAGTTCCCTTCTCTCGGTGTTTTGGGTGTGGAGGCCGCCACAAACGTACTGACTGTCATTTTTGTTCCGCCACTTGCCGAGCATGTGGCTGGCAAGGCCACATCGCCGCCATCTGTTTGGGTTGCAAGAAAGACATCAGAAGAGTTGCCTCGGAAAGGTACCAGGGTTCCCAGTCAGAACAGGGTGGGTTTTTGCGTGACTAGAAGGAGTGTATTTAGAACAGGTGCCCACCACCCATTGAAGAAAAAGCTCCAGCTTGAAGTCAAACTGCAGGGGGTCCCCTCTGACATGGAGTTGGACATGGGTTCAGCTCTGTCCATCATTTCCCAGAGAACCCTCAAACAGATTTGCTGCAGAAGTGGCCAAAGAGTTAAGCTCAGGCCATCAAACCTTATCTTGACTGACTTCCAGAATTCCCGAGTGCATGTTAAGGGGGAAGCCACTCTTGGGGTGCAGTTTAGGGATTTCGAGGGCCCTTTGGACATTGTCATGGTTGACGGTGACCGCACGAGTCTGATTGGACTCGATTGGTTTGAGGTGCTTGGAATTCAGGTGACTGGGTTATGTACTCTTCAATAGACAAGTCTTGCGGAGGTGTGCAAGGAGTTTGCTGATGTGTTCAGCCCTGAGCTGGGGGCATACAAGGGGCCTCCAATTGCCTTAAGGTTAGACCCCTCCATTGCACCGATCAGGATTAAGCCTCGTTGGATGCCTTTTGCTCTTAAACAAAAGATCAGTGCTGAGCTGGATAAATTGCTGCAGCAAGGCATTTTGGAACCTGTGGATAGTAGTCCATGGGAAACACCCATTGTCACACCACTTAAGGCCAATGGAGAAGTCCGCATTTGTGCTGAATATAAATGCATGCTAAACAAAGCGTTACAGCAGCACTCCTATCCGGTGCCTGTAGTGAGCCACATTTTGGCGTCTCTACAGGGAGGTCGCATCTTCGCCAAATCAGATTTGGCTCAGGCCTATCAGCAGCTGCCGGTGGACGATGCCATGGCAGAGGCCCAAACTATTGTGACTCACCGGGGAGCCTTCAAGGTTCGAAGGCTACAGTTCGGGGTAAACGTAGCCCCTGGCATCTTCCAAAGCGTGATGGAGCGAACACTCCGTAACATTCCGGGTGTATGCCCATATTTCAATGATGTCCTCATCACTGGGGAATCAGTCGAAAACCTGTCTGACAGGCTCCGGGCTGTTTTGTGGCGTTTCCGCGAAGTGGGGCTGAAGCTCAAACAGGAGAAATGCAAAATTGGAGTAACTTCCACAGAATTCCTGGGGTTGCGCATAGATGCTGAAGGCATCCATCCTGCTGAATCTAATCTCAAAGTGATTCAGCAGGCCCCACGTCCCAAGTCGAAGAGCGAGCTTCAAGCCTTCCTTGGACTTCTAAATTTTTACCATTCCTTTCTCCCCCACAAGACCGCAGTGGCAGAGCCGTTACACCGGCTCTTGGACAAACAGGCTCCATGGAAGTGGACAAAAGTCCACAAAAGGAGTTTTGCTGAGGTGAAAGCATTGTTGTCTTCTAATGCTGTTTTGGCTCATTTCAATGAGCAGTTGCCATTTAGCATAGCTTGCGAAGCATCCCCTTATGGCACAGGTCGGCAACCTGCGGCTCCGGAGCCGCATGTGGCTCTTTGAGCCTTCCCCTGTGGCTCCCAGCCTCCTCTGCCTTTGCAGAGAGAGACAGAGACAGAGAGAGGCAATTGCGCTTCTCTCTCTCTCTCTCTCTCTCTCTCTCTCTCTGTGTGTATAAAAGAGAATGCACTCACAGTATTCTCCGAGGAGCTGAAAAGCTTACTGGGCAGAGCTCCTCCCTTTGCTGCGTCTCTGCAGGAAGCAGGAAGCAGGAATGGCAGGAGAGAGCTAGCTAGCCCAGCTAGGCTGACTCAGGAATTCTGGGAGTTGAAGTCCATGAGTCATAAAAGAGACGAGGTTGCCTACTCCTGAGCTTGTTGGACAACAGCTTGAAGCTTGCCAGGTGAGCAGCAGATAGGAGGGGGGGGGAGAGAAAGAGAGAGAGAGAAAGAGAGAGAGAGAGGGAGGGGGAGAGAGAGAAAGAGAGAGAGAGAGAGAGGAAAGAGAGAGAGAAAGAAAGAGAGTGGGGGAAGAGGAGTGGCAGACCAAGGGCAGATAGAGAGGGAGGGAGGGAGAGAGACAGAGAGAGAGAGACCCTTTTGACATCTAAAATGAAGATAACACTGCATATATCCTTTTTTTACCTCTGTGTGTATGTAATTTTATTCTCTTAAAGCATTCTCCTGGTGATCATTGTTTTAATAGTATGGATATTCCCAAGAGTCATATTTTTACTTTTATTTTTAATGTGTGTGTGTGTGTGTGTGTGTATACATACACACACACACACACACACACACACACACACACACACACACCTATAATAAAGGTAAAAAAGGATATATGCAGTGTTATCTTCATTTTAGATATCAAAAGGGTTTTGCGGCTCCCGGTGTTTTGTTTTTGGTGGGAAACGGGTCCAAGTGGCTCTTTGAGTGTTTTGGGTTGCCTACCCCTGCCTTATGGGATTGGGGCTGTCTTAAGCCATCTCAGAACTGATGGACTCTGTCTACTGCTGAGCGCAATTACGCGCAAATAGATAGAGAGGCCTTGGCCATTGTGGCTGGCATCAAGAAGTTTCATGACTTTTTGTATGGCTGCCATTTCACGGTCTTCACGGACCACAAGCCGCTCCTGGGGTTGTTCACGATGAACAGATGCCCCAAATCATCTCTCCTAGAATGTTGAGATGGTCAATATTTCTTTCTGCTTATGACTACTGCCCGGTTCACAAACTGGGTAGGGAAATGGGCCACGCTGACAGCCTTAGTAGGTTGCCTCTACAGCTATTAGAGTCGTATCCTGCTCCAGCCAACCACATCCTGGCTATCCAGGATTTGCTGGAGTCTCCCCTCAATGCAGGGGATGGGGCTGCAGAAACAGCCACCGACAACACGTTAACACACGTGTTGAACTGGGTGCTGCCTGACACGTGTCCTGGCACTAATTTCCAGAGTTTCTGGAAAAGGAAGCATGAGTTATCCACCTTTAAGGGTTGTGTCCTGTGGGGCAGTAGGGTAGTGATCCCGACCTCACTGAGGACTAGGGTCTTGACTTCCTTGCATGAGGGACATCCGGGCATAGTCCAGATGAAGGTGCTCATGTGCAGCTACCTCTGGTGGCCTAGGCTCTATAAAGAGTTTGAGACCCAGGTCCAAGGGTGCCACATTTGCCAGCAGTCCCGGCCCGAAATGCCACAGGCTCCCGTTCATAGATGGGAGACCACACATGCTCCTTGGTCGAGGGTTCATATCAACTACGCTGGCCCCTTTCAGGGGCAGCTCTTCCTCATTGTGGTGGACAGTCACTCCAAATGGCTGGAGATCGTTCCAGTGTCCACTATGACGACTGCCAGGACCATCCAGGTTTTGAGGGGGATTTTCGCCTCTCACAGGCTCCCAGATGTCCTCGTCTCCAACAACGGACCTCAATTTACCTCCTCGGAGTTCCAGTCCTTTCTGAGGGCGAATATGATTAGCCATGCTACTTTGGCACCTTTTCATCTGGCCTCAAATGGCCAAGCGGAACACATGGTTCGCACTACAAAAGAAGCCTTGAAACGGCTCACCCATGGAAACTGGCATCACAGGTTGGCAGACTTCCTCCTCTGCCACCGCACTACACCATGCACGTCTACAGGCAAGAGCCCAGCTGAGCTCTGCTGGGGTCACCGTCTTATCACCAAGCTAGATAGATTACACCCAGATCGGGTTGCATCACAGGTGCCACAGCCGAAGGCACCAAGGCAATTGCAAGTGGGTGATCCAGTTTGGGCATGGAACTATGGACCTGGGCACCTTTGGGTGGTAGCAGTGGTCTGCAAAGTTACTGGGCCACTTTCTTACAAAGTGGCATTGGAAGATGGTCGTGTACTGCGCAGGCACATTGACCAGCTGCGTTGGAGGTTACATAGCCACACTTCCGCTCCTGGCTCTGCTCTTGGTGGGGAGGAGGACCACGATCGCGATCATGAATCTCAGTCTCTCAGCGAAAGCAGGACATTGCATTCACCAAATGGGGGTTTTGCCAATGAGGCAGTTCCTAACTCGGGCACTGCGTCCATGGGACATTGCGCTCAATCGGCTTTTCACACCACATCTACCTCAGGCCTTGCGCCAACGGGACAGTGCTCCCAGCCGGCTGTTTACGCCGATCCGGGGAATTCCACTCCATCAAGGAACTCTGGTTTGGGCCTTCCGGAATGGGCCAGCCAAAGTCAAATGGACAAAGGCTTGGGTCTACCGGAACAGGCCAGCCTTCACGATCCGGTTTCACCCGTATCGAACGGGTCTCAAAGTCCTGGTGTGCTGAGCCTGGCAAGCGAGCTTGCAGATCGGGTGCTTGCAGCAGCTCCGAGACGATCGGAGCGGGCAAAAGGCCCACCGAAGTTCTTAAAGGACTACATGAGGTTTCTGTCTTTGCAACCATAAAATGCTTTTGTATTTTATTGCAATTGAAAAGCTTGTGTATGTCTTTTTGGAACTGACTTATTTTGTGCTATGATGTGATGTATGGGGAATGTTGTATATGTTCCTTATAAGGGAGTTCATTTAATATTATTATTTTGATAAGTGGAAAGACCTATAATGTTGTGTATTGTTGATTGTTTAAATGAACATTGCAAGAATGCATGTAGTATTGTAAAACAGTAAGTATCTCCTTCGGAACCAGGAGGGGAGGGGTGTTATGTCCTGAGCTTGATTGACGGAGCAGATGCAGGGAGCTGCACTGAGACCTTGGCAGACCACGTGGCCTGCTGAGCCAGACAGGCTGTCTCTGAGTTACTGAGCATTCGTTTGAGCGGGAAAATATGTTGCATTCATTGGCTGACAACGCCCCAGGGTGAATGTATAAAAAGGGCGGAGCCATTTTGTAGAGAGTTCTGTTTAAGCCTGAATAAAGAAGTACCTGTTTGTTACTCTGCCTCGTTCAATGCCTACCAACGCGTGAAACAGAAGATAAATGTTCAAATGTTTAAAATCACTCTGAGCTCTTGCTCATCTGCCTGTAAGTACAGGTAGTCTTCAGCTTACCACCACAATTGAGACCAAAATTTCTGTTGTTAAGTGAGACATTTGTTAAGTGAGTTTTGCTTCATTTTACGACCTTTCTTGCCTCAGTTGTTAAATGAATCACTGCAGTTGATCAGTTAGTAACCCAGTTGTTAAATGAATCTGGCTTTCCCATTGACTTTGCTTGTCAGAAGGTCACAAAAGGTGATCACATGACCTTGGGATACAGCAACGGTCATAACTATGATTCGGTTGCCCAGCATCCAAATTTTGATAACAGGACCATGGAGATGCTCCAAAAGTCGTAACTGTGAAAAATGGTCATAAGTCACTTTTTTCAGTGTTGTCGTAACTTTGAAAGGTCACTAAATGAACTGTTGTAAGTCAAGGATAACCTGTACAGCATCATTGTGCCCTGTTAACAATTTTTTTATCGCATGTCCACATGAAACTGCTTTGATACTATAGTTCACTTTATAGTTGCTCCAAATTAAATGCTCCAGTTTTAAAATATAGTTTTACAATTAATACAATTAAAATATAAATCCTGCTGTGGACATGATCTGATAGTGTGCTTCACTGATGATGTGATAAATGTCCCAGCTCCTGTTAGTGTCAGGCAAAAGGAACTAGAACCACTCGGGAAGAGTCTTAGCAAGAGTTTTATTGCTAAGTCAACTATGTTACAAAAATCTTGCCAAACTGACTCCATTCCCTGGGAACACCAAGGATTCTGGGGACGGTCATGTCTGTGCCACTTCCTGCAGTGCAATGACTCCAAACTCAGCCCCTCTTAACACCACCCACCAGCCTACCTGGAAATTCCACCACAGTTATAAACTTTAGGCTACTGGAGTACCTCTACCCCCTGAAATGACCCCAAACTGAAATGACCTTGCCCTGGGCTGTCTGGAATAATCACACTTGGCTTCTACAGACGTATTTGCTCTTATTAGGCTGACTGGAACCTTCTGGAGCTTGGTGGATCTTACATAGGCTCTTGACATACCTGGTACTGTTTTGAAAGAGCCATAGACCTGTGTTTAAAAAACAAAACTAGAGAAGGTGATAACTGTGCTACTCAGAAAGTCAGTTTCAACCAGGAATAAGATCCAAAGTTTGCCAGATATACAGTACGTTGCTGGTTCCATCAAGAATTAGTAACCACAGGTTTTTGCTGCTTCTGCCATCAAGGGATTTCGAAGGAGGGGAACACCCCTTTGTATATGCCATTTTGCCTCTTCCCCAGCTACACCTGAATTCGGTCACTCCCAGTGGTGGGATTCAGCCGGTTTGCACCAGTTCAGTAGAACCGGTAGCTGAATTGTGTTGAGTTCAGAGAACCAGCTGAACCCATGCTGCTTCTGGAAGTCCGTTCTAGGCCTGGGAGGCCCAGGCCTGCATCCACGCAGAGAACCGGATGTTCAGGTATTTGAATCCCACCACTGGTCACTCCATATGATGGAATGTTGTCTGGAGTTCCGGGAGGTAGGGGCTCCTTTGCAGAGAGCAAAGAGACAGAGGAGCTGGGAATGTCTGGTGGGCAGGAAGAAGGCAAGGACTCTGTAAACTCCCTAGCAGTTTACAGAGTATATCTATAGTTATGCAGATAGTTGCTTTAGTCCGGCAAGATTCTGCCTGTAGGCAAACAACAATAAAACTACTCAGAAGTTCTTGGTTCTTTGGGTATGACACTCCACTTGCTCAATGCCACTAGAACACAGGTTTTGCTCTTTATTCATTGTTCTCTCCCACTTTGCCGCCCCCCCCCCCCACCTCTCCTTAGCATCTGTGACCTGTCAAGCTACTTTTGGACATGGGTTTAGTGCTTCCTCAGAAAAGTGCTAGACTCATGTTCAGAAGCAGCCCAACTAATGGGTAACAGGCACAGAGCATTTCTCAGCTGCAACTTGTTAGTTAGACAATTTTAGAGGTGATTATACCACCTACTTTATAAGCACCAATCTGTACTAGCCCAGCCTACTCCATTATACCTTAAGGAGAGCAATTGCTGGTTATTTTTGCTATCAGAGATGACATGGTGTAAGGGGAAACAAAGAAAAGGGAATCCACCAATTACTTTATTGAATTGGTTTCCACATTAAAATAAACACAACTCAGCCAATTAATTACTGAAGGAGAATAGGCCTTGTCAATGAGGGCAGGGCAATTTATGCTGCCATACTGTTTTGCTATCACATGCAGAGTAAAGGAAAGTACTTTAAAATGGCAGTCTGGTCATGTCCCAAAACAATTTAAGTGCTGCTCTCTTCTGGTCAAAGCATCACACAAACAGGCTATGAACCAAATCCTGTTTTTCAATCATTCTGTGAAATATTTCTCTTGTGCCTTTAAAACCATCACCTTCTCTAGGCACCTTACAATATTACAAAGCACTATACAACACACCTGTGCGCATACATAAAACACATGCAAATAGCAGCATAAGATAAAAACTTATGCATCCTTACAATAGTGGCATTAAAATAACATTTAAAATGTCATGGGTGAGTCAATTCTCAAGCATCCAGGTCATGGTTGTCCCAAAGGTGCTTTTTCAAAAGGCAACTGGACTTTCCTGGGTTTTTTCTTTGAAAATGTTTTACTTCTCAAAGAAAAAAAACTCCAAGAAAGCCCAGTTGTCTTTTGGAAAAGCACCTTTGGGACATGAATTTGGATGTTTGGCAATCAATGCGCATCTATGATGGTTGCCAGTGGTCACATGATCACTGTCGAGCCCCACGGGGCCAACATCTATGGGCAGCTGGGACGCTAGCTACTGTGCCGCTGACGCCCCGCAGACCATCACCGAACGCCCCATGGGGTCAACACATGCCGGCGGGGGGGGGGGGGGCGACTGCCCTGCTGCTGCTGTTCCCACTGAGCCTTCTCTCAGCTGACGGGCGCAGGCCAGATTGACACAGGCCTGATGGATGCCAGGTTTCGGTGCTGCACTGTGGAGCACTCCCGGCTGGGAGGACTCATAGCAGGCGACACCCACAGACCAGCGTCTTGCCGGTCCAACGGAAGAACCCCGGTGCAGCAACTCACACCTACGGACCAGCGCCTTGCTGGTCCAGACAGCCAGGCGGCCAGAGCATACGAGGGGAAGGAGAGAGAGCGACGGGAGATGGCAGCGGAGGGTAAGGGAGCTCACCTTGCTATGTTTCCTGAAATGCCGTAGCAGGACTGGAAGCCGCGCTGGCCGGAACAGGGGGGGTAACGCCCCTGCTGATTGGTTTTGTTCCCCACAGACCGGATGCTGGCTTGTGGGGTGGGGGGTGGGACTAGCGTGCAGAACCCTATGTAAAGCACTGGGAGCAACTCACTCCCAGTGCTAATTTTGTTGCTGTATGGATTAAAAGCCATCCGGTCATTGCTCGTTCCTGTTTGTCGGCTCTTTTTTGGGCACCGAAAAGGACGCGCTGACAGTAAGTTAGCACTCAATTTTTTCTGTTCACCTCATCTAGTTCCTGGGTCTAGAGGAATGGCAGAGGGAACACAGGGGACCGCACCGATGGAGGAGGCAGCTGAGCCAGTTGCGGATACAGCGCCAGCACCTGCAGCAGAGTCAGGGGATGCCCAGCTGTCGGTGAGGCCCAAGGAGAGGGCCCAATGGCCCATGGCATCGGTGGGTGAGTCCCAGCAGACGGGCCCTACAGTGTGTTCAGGGGACTGGTGGCTTAGTCCTGCTCTGCACCGCCTGGAGCCCGGCAGGATGCGTGACTCAGGAGCAGGGGAGGCCTTGACAGAATGGAGGGAGAGACGTTTGACTGGGGACGAGGAGGAGGAGTGGAGCTATTCCACGGCGCCTGGTCAACAAACGATGGACATTCTTTGGGACTAGTTCGGAGAGGCGGGTTATCTGGAGCCGCTACCACGGCCCAGGGGTACCTCTGGTCCCAGGGTCCCAGCAGAGTCATCCCGATTCCATCTGGCTAGCCCAATATTACGTGTGCCTCCCAGGAGTGGTTCTCTCCAAGTAGGGGCTCCTGCTGTGGGCGTCCCAGCTGCACAGTCTAGGCCGAGATGGGAGGAACAGGGAGCAGTGGATTCCTCGGCAGTACCCGCCAGGCAGCCGGTACAGTCGTCCGAGTCTCTGGAGTTCTGGGGGGTAGACCCCAATGGCCGTCGGTCTTCCCCTATGGATGATGGTCAGCATGGAGCACTGGCCATGGGTCCATGGGGCTCAGGGTTCATGTGGGGCCCGCCACCTATTGCAGTGTCATTTGATGGCAACCCAGACCGCCTGGCGATGTTTATGAGTCATGTCATAAGCCACCTGGACCGGTTTGCCCCTCTTTGTCCATCCAATTGGACGATGGTGGTGGCAGTGATGGCAAGTCTGCAGGATGAGGCGGCAGCCTGGGCAGCAGACATGTATAGCGACCACGCCCGGGAGTTGGCTGACGCCGAGTTATTCTTGGACGCGTTGCGGGCCAGGTTCGAAGATCCATCCCAGTTCCAGTGTGCAGAAGCAGAGGTATTGGGGTTAAAACAAAGGGGCCAGACTGTGAGGGAGTATGTGCGGGAGTTCCAATGGGCAGCCGGGAGATTGCATTCCTGGCCAGAACGCCTCTTGGTCCACCACTTCCATGCTGGTTTGGACAGGGACTTACATCAGGCATGTGTGGTTCGGGGATACCATGTAGGCTCCAGGAGTGGTTCTGGGTAGTGAATAAACTGGATGCGGGGTTGCAGGAGTTCCGGAAGACCGCAGAGGGGCCGTTGGCACCCCAGCGGCCGGTAGAGTGACAAAGGGACGATGGTCGTAGACCTCAGGCCCCTGTTTTGGGATCCTCCGGTCCTGCTCTTCGGTCCGGTTTCAGGTGCTTTCAGTGCAACCAACCAGGGCACCGAGCAGCAGAGTGTCCAGTCCCCGTGCCACAGGCCAGCCCGGTAACCCCCAGAAAACCTGGGCCTACCCCTAAGAAGACCACGGAATGGTCGCGGGCCGCCCGACAACCTGAGGGAGGCACTCCCCAACGGTCCTTGACAGGAGTGGAAGCAACGCCTACCAAGTGCCTACCAGTGGAGTATGACAGTACGGACTCTGCTGAGGACCCCATGGTAAGCCAGCCAATATGCCCCTTTGCCATCCCAGTTACCCTGACGAGCCTGCAGACAGGCCGTACCGGGGAGTATCAGGCTTTGATCGATTCTGGGTGTACCCGATGTCTCAGTAAGGATGTAGTGGCCAAGGTGGGCATCAGGGTCACCCGATTGGCTAACCCGATTTGTTTCGAGCAGGTGGACGGGTCCCTCCTAGGCGGGGCTCCAGCCACTCTCATACTGTAACAGAACCGGTGAGGATGGATATGGGAAAACACTGGGAAGTCCTCCGGTTTATTGTGGTCCCCTCCATGACCGAGGCAGTGATCCTGGGACTTGCTTGGCTAGATAAGTGGGGTCCAACCATATGGTGGGAGGGTGGTTGTCACCATCTATGCCTGGGGGTCGGTCTCTGGCCACCGGTCAGGCATCCCGAGGTTGCTGAGGGAGATAGGAGAGAGGTGAAAGTGGTCCAGGACAGCACGGAGCAGGATCCCAGCTTTCCAGCCATGTATGCTGTTCTTAGGGAAGTGTTTAGTGAGCAAGAGTGTGATAGCCTACCACCCCACCGATCGACTGATTGTGCTATCGACATATTGCTGGGGGCTAAATTACCTAAGCCCCACATGTATGCCATGACACCCCGGGAGTTGGAAGAACTGCACTGATACATCGACAAAAACCTAGCAAGAGGGTTTATCCAGCCAGCCCACTCTCGGATAGAGGCGCCGGTTCTCTTCAAGGAGAAGAAGGATGGGGGTCTCCGGTTATGTGTGGACGTCCGTGGCATCAATGGGGTCTGTGTCGAGCACATGTATCCCCTTCCTTTGATGAAGGACCTCTTGGCCCACCTAGCGCAGGGTAGGATTTTTATGAAACTGGGCCTCCATGAAGCATACTACCGAGTCAGGATCAAGAAGGGCGACGAATGGAAGACAGCGTTTAACTGCCCACTGGGAAGTTACCAGTTCCGGGTGATGCCCTTTGAGTTGCAGGGGGCCCCCACGGTATTCATGCAACTCATTAATGAGATTCTGCACAACCACCCATACCATGGGGTACTCATGTACCTCAATGACATCCTCATCTACACGGAGACCATGGAGGACCACGTCAGGCTGGTAAGCGAGGTGTTGAGAAAACTATTGCAGGCCCAGTTATATGTGAAACTGTCGAAATACGAGTTTCATCAATCCTGCCTTGACTACTTGGGGTATCGGATCTCGGCGACGGGAGTGGAAATGGACCCCAATAATGTCAAGAGCGTGTTGGAGTGGCAGGAACAAAAGACACGCCGCCAATTGCAGAGTTTTCTAGGGTTTGCTAACTTTTACAGACAGTTTATCCCTTCCTTCGCTATGGTGGCTTTACCCCTGATGGACCTGCTGCGCACCCGGCGTGCCGCGTGAAAACCACGTCCTGGACAGCCTTTGGTGTGGTCAATAGAGTGCCAGAAAGCCTTTCAGTCTCTAAAGGCATTATTCGCGAGGGAGCCCATCCTGCTTCACCCGGATCTGGAAAAGCTGTTTGTGGTACAAGCGGACGCTAGCGACGTGGCTGTGGGGGCGGTGTTGCTCCAACAGAACCATCACGGGGCACTGCACCCGTGTGCCTACACCTTCTGGAAGTTGACCGAGACGGAACGGGCATGGGCTATATGGGAGAAGGAGGCGTTCGCAGTACGGTGGGCATTATCAATGTGGCGGCATCTCCTGGAGGGGGCGAAGGTGCCATTCGAGGTCTGGACTGACCACAAGAACTTGGAGGTACTGCAGACCCCAAGACGGTTGTCCCCTAAACACGTTCAGTGGGTGCAGTATTTCCGTCGGTTTCAGTTCCAGCTCAAGTATGTACCAGGGGGGAGGAACTTCCTGGCAGATGCTTTATCACGACTGCCACAATACGACAGCAGGCGGGAGGAAGTGGTACAAGCGATCGTGCTCCCCTACTGCCAGGACACAGTAAGAGTGGTCTCCCATCCGGTGGCAAACAGTCTGGAGCACGAATTAAGGACAGCACTCCAGGACGATCCTGTTGTGATTCCATGCCAGCCTGTGCTCCCAAAAGCTGAGTCTGAGGAATCTGAGGAGGAGGTGGAGGAGGCATTTGAAGGGCTATCAGGGGCAGAGGGAGGCTCTGATGAATTACAGGACTCACGGTTTGATGCAGAGCCTGGGCCCTCCAGTCATGTTCCTGATGAAGCTCAGCTGTGTGAGAAGAATGAGTCAGACTCGGAGGACTCACACCTAATGGACATGCTAATTGATGCACGCACACATTGTCAATTAGCGAGAGTAAATCAGCAGCACTCAATACGGCAACTCCAGGGTAAAAGGAGAAGGCACTGAGAGGCAACGCCTTGGGACTGCTGTATAAAAAGAGGAGGTGTGGGCGGTGCTGGTTGCTGAAGGCAACCATTTGCAAAGTACTTCTTTGGATCCTGGTCTGTTCATCTTGCTTGTGACTACTCTTCTGTTTGCATCGTGTTTTCTGTGGACTATTTCCTTCATTTGTATTGAGTTTTGCTGTTTGTGTTTTGGACTATTTGGCAGGTTTGTCACCCATATTAAAAGGGGTTTGGTTTGTTTTAAAGTCTCCAGCCTATTTTATCAACAGGGGTTTGGTCCTTGTGCCTTTAACAAGGACAGCTATAGGCTGGGATAGAACAGATCCGTGGTTGCGGGATAATCCCGGTTTGCTGACGAGTCGGGATGGGTTGGCTTGGAATGGCAGTAAACTCTACATCCCACAGGCACTGTGGTCTCGGGTGTTCCAACGTTCCCACGATACGACAGGCGGGACACTTCAGATTCCTTAAAACCTTACATCTGGCAAGATGTCATTTCTGGTGGCCCCAGATGAGGATGGACATTGAGACATACGTCCGGGGGTGTCCTGTTTGTGCCACTGCAAAACCCCATATGGGGAAACCTCTGGGACTACTACAGCCAGTTGCCGATCCAACCAGACCATGGGATGACATCGCAATGGATTTTATTGTTCATCTGCCAGAAAGTCAGGGCTACATGGTGCTGTGGACTGTGGTGGACCTGTTTTCCAAGCAGACCCACTTCATCCCCTGTAAAGGTATGCCGTCGGCTCGAAGGCTAACCCAGCTGTTCCTGACACACGTCTATCGCCTACATGGGGTGCTGATCATCTCGGATCGGGGGGTTCAGTTCACGGCTCGCTTTTGGTGCGAGTTCGTTCATTTCATCGGGTCGTCCCAAGGGCTCAGTTCGGCATACCATCCTAGTACCAACGGGGCTGCAGAACGGGCAAATGCAGCGGTGGAGCAGTATCTACGGAGCTATGTGTCCCACCAACAGACAGACTGGGTGGATCTGGTGGTGTTCGCAGAGGTCGCTTACAACAATGTGGTGCATAGCAGCACCGGGTTTACCCTCTTTCAGGTGGTGCAGGGCAGGGACTTTGTCCCCATACCAGAGTACAGCCAAGAGAGTCTCGTACCGTGCCAACCCAGTGAGTGGATGGCACGGGTGAAGGGAGTGGGGGGGGGGTAGTCAAGGAAGCCTTAGCGAAAGCAAGGGACACTGCTAAGGTACAGGCTGACAAGAAACGAAGGGCCTAGAAACCGTTCCAGGTAGGCAATCTGGTCTATTTATCCACAAAGTATATACGGCTACGGGTTCCATGTAAGAAACTAGCACCAAAATACCTTGGCCCTTTTCGGGTCACCCAGGTAATCAACCCGGTGGCTGTCCGCCTACACTTACCTAGGTTTCTGGGTAAAATACACCCAGTATTCCATAGCAGCCTGTTAAAACCATTGGAGGGGTTATCCCGTACACACCTAGATAGGAAATCAGGACCCGTAGAAAATGACCGGTATGAAGTCAAGGAACTCCTGGATTCCTGCCTCAGACGGGGTGGCCTGTACTATCTAGTCCGCTGGAAGGGGTACCCCCTTTCAGAGGCATCATGGGTGAAGACTGACGTCCATGTCCCCTGTTTAATTAAGATGTTCCATCAGCAATACCCCAGGAAGCCGGGCAGGCTGTTGGTGGGGTTGGGCACAGGGCACGCTTGTCTTTCAGGTGGAGTCCTGGTAGAGGGGGCCACCTGTCGAGCCCCACAGGGTCAACATGTATGGGCGGCTGGGACGCTAGCTACTGTGCCGCCGACACCCTGCAGACCATCACCGAACGCCCCGCGGGGTCGTCACATGCCGGCGGGGGGGGCGACTGCCCTGCCGCTGCTGTTCCCACCGAGCCTTCTCTAAGCTGACGGGTGCAGGCCAGATTGACATGGGCCCAACGGACGCTGGGGTTTTGTCACCGCACTGTGGAGCACTCCTGTCCGGGAGGACTCGTAGCGGGTGACACCCACGGACCAACGTCTTGCCGGTCCAACAGAAGAACCCCGGTGCAGCAACTCACACCTACGGACCAGCGCCTTGCCGGCCCAGACAGCCAGGCAGCCAGAGCATACGAGAAGGAGAGCGACGGGAGATGGCAGTGGAGGGGAAGGGTGCTCACCTTGCTATGATTCCTGGAATGCTGTAGCAGGACTGGAAGCCGCACCAACCGGAACGGGGGGGGGGGGGTGATGCCCCTGCTGATTGGTTTTGTTCCCCACAGACTGGATGCTGGCTTGTGGGGTGGGGGTGGGACTAGCATGCAGAACCCTATGTAAAGCACCGGGAGCAACTCACTCCCAGTGCTAACTTTGTTGCTGTATGGATTAAAAGCCATCTGGTCGTCGCTCGTTCCTGTTTGCCGGCTCTTTACAGGTGACCTTCATGGCTGGTTTCCAACGAGCAAAGTCAATGGGGAAACCTGCAGGAAATTGCAAGTCACGGTCATGTGATGTTGCACTTAATAACCATGAGTGATTTGGTCAATGACTACAGCTGGAACCGATGTTGTAAGTCAGCATGTCCCTGTGATATTTCACTTTACAACTGCTTCACTTAATGACACAGTTGCTGTACAAATTGCAGTTGGTAAATGAAGACTACTTTTAATAGTCCTTTTCCCACCTTAAATTCCAACTTTACTTACCAAAGCACTGACTTAGTGACAAGCAATAGGCCTCCGTTGGCAGGCATCTTCCACAATTAAATACTTCATATTTCAATGTTGCTGCAACAGGGGGAGGATGAGCAAGGGTATGGGGGGGGGGGATAGAGAAAGAAAGTGGGAGAAATTAACTTTTAAAATCTCCACACAAGGAATGACTAACTCAAGGTAACCCGCCTGCTCCAACCCCAATTCATGCAATAGATGGGAGCAGCTCAAGACAATATATAGGCCCAGCCAATGCACAAAGAACATAAAATAAATTCAGCCCATACTCTGCCATTTACTTGAGAAAGGGCTGTGCTGAATTTATGTTATAAAAATAGCAGGAGTGTCTGCAGGATGGAGCCCAACAGTCAAGATGGCAGCTGCAATCATGGGATTGAAGCTCACCTGTTTTTTATGTGTGGCCATCTTCAAAGAAGAAACACTTTTCCCCTTTCTTTTAATATTTGACATACAGGCAATATGCCAAGATTGCTCATAATTTTCTCTTTTGTATGTTTTGCTTATTATCGTCTGTTAAGAGCCGTGGTGGTGCAATGGTTAGAATGCAGTACTGCAGGCTACTTCTGTTGACTGCTGGCTGTCAGAAAATTCTGTCAGTTCAACTCTGACTGGCTCAAAGTTGACTCTGGCTTCCATCCTTCCGAGGTCGGTAAAATGAGGACCCAGATTGTTGGGGCCAATAGGCTGACTCTGTAAAACCGCTTAGAGAGGGCTGTAAAGCACTGTGAAGCGGTATATAAGTCTAAGTGCTAATGCTATTTTTACATCTTTTTTTGTTCGTTTATGATTTGGTTTTGTTGTTTTAAGCAGTTTACAGAGTCAGCCTATTGCCCCCAACAATCTGGGTCCTCATTTTACTGATCTCGGAAGGGTGGAAGGCTGCATCAACCTTGAGCCAGTCAGAACTGAACTGCTGGCAGTTGGCAGAGTTAGCCTGCAATATTGCATTCTAATCACTGTGCCACCACAGATCTTCATTCCTTGGTCTGACCCATCTAATGGGGGCAAACACATAGATATTGCCTTGGGCCAATTCTCCACCTTGTTCAACTTTCCCCAACCTAGTATCCTGTTTTGCAATGATAACCAAAAATATTAGCCATGTAGCCTGGGATTTCTAGAAGTTCCACATTTAAGTGCATCCAGCTCATATGGATCAGCTCCCCCTCCTGTTACCCTCCAACAATTCTTTCATCCTTTTGCTGTTCTGTTGTGGTTTGTCACTGTTTGATCCACATGTGTGCAAGATAATTTCCTACACACTTCTGTTTTTTGCCTTGATCCCCCAGGGGCCACCCCTAACCTTCTCCCAGGGCCACATCCTCTCTTCTCATTAGTCAACTGTGGTGGTCTCCCATGGAAAATGAGACACGCATGCAGGTATCTCGGGATGAGAGCCCAGAGCTGACTCCAACACCCTCTTTTATTGTTACTAAGGTTTTTACATCACACAGCGTAATCAAAAGATGTATATAGGGGTGGTTACAATATATCAAATAACAGACACTCTCCAGATGCAAGGCTACGCAGGTGTTCTTATCAGACTCTGTCCAAAAGGCTGATGAATGTATCCTGTGTTTGGAGCAGTCCGTCTGCTATCTCAAGGCCCTTGTGGGAGATGCCCATGGACATATTTGTGCAATTAATCCCACATCTCCTCCTTTTCTGTTTTTTCAATGTTACTCACTTCCAGTTCCAGAAGGGATCTTGATTCACTGATTAAGGCGTCCTTCTTAGTGGAGGGCATAACATTTTTGCACATTTGCAGGAGGGAGGGAATACATTGAATGCAACAACATAGCAATACAAATAATATCAAAATGGTTACTATAATAGAAATCAAAGATTGTAGCCAGGATCCATCCGGTAGCCAGGACCAAAGGGCACCCCAAATATCCACGGTGCCTGATCCATCACTGCGTAAGGGATTATTTTGGAGCAAAGATTCCATTTTCCTGGCTGTAGCAGAAATATTAGGTTGAAAATCATGTATATACATACAACAATGAGAATGAATTAAGGCACATACACCGCCTTTTGCTGCTAAAATAATATCTAAAGCATACCGATTTTGCAAAACTACTTCCCTTATTTCCCCCATTTCTTGATTAATCATTTTAATGCTGTTGATTGTTTCATTAAACATATGAACAGTCCAATTGTTAAGCAAATGAAGGTCCCTATAGTTCATGGCAACTCCTAGATTGGGTAGAATTCCTCTGCTGATTTGAGTCTCTAAACTACCACCCAATGTTAGGGGTGGATCCGAGGAACCAGTATCACGTTTGTTCCGCAGGCGTCCATCAGGGAGATGAGGCAAGGCATATACAGCAGGGGTCAAAAGGCCTAGTGTACAGGTGCCTTTCCAATCCTTAGGCACCTGGCGATAGGCTCTACGGCCACATAATAGCCACATATCGGGTAACTCATAATAACCCTGGTGAGACTCATTAGCAAATGTTATTATGGATTCCATGTCAAGGCAAGCCATGTAGGTACTGATGTTTGTCCATTGATTGCTTCGATAAGTGTCATTTACCTTAGTAAGGTTGCTTTTGATGGATTTGCATTTCTTTGCTGAATTCCATATAATAACTTGTTGACAATTACTATAAGTTCCCAAATAAATGGCAGTACGGAATAGTCCTGTGCTATAAAAACAAAATCTGGCAGGTTCCATTATACGAGCACCCACAGCATATGTCATATTCAATGTCTCTGTAGTTATTTTCCACAGCTGCTTCCATCCTGTTTCATTGAACGGAATGGCATGGAAAATAAGGCCACCACGACTGTCACCAGGAATTTGCATGCAGATCCAACAGTTCGTGACGTTAAGTGTAAGAGCAGTGCGCCTGGCATCCCGTACAAAAGCATTAAAAGCCCACAGTCCCTGATCCTCATATGCCTGGCTGAGGTGGTGTACGTTGAGCCATATAAGGACGAACACAATGAGCTGGAGTCCAAATGATCTCGCCATGGTCGTCTATTGCAGCATAGCCTCGACCCCAGGTAATGAGGGAGGCAGGCCCTTTCCAGGTGGGATCAGGCAAATGTCAATAGTATACCTGGGGGCGTGAAGAATCTGTGGGAGAAGCACAAAAATGCCTGTTTGCGGCAGTTGAGCCAGGGGTGCCAGAAACATTCAAAAAGTTTAAGGTAAAAAGTACAAGATTAAGAGTGTTTTGTATCCCAGGCAAACCGGGGGTATTTTCCCCTTTCTTTTTTGCATGCATGTCTAGAGCCCTTTTTATGGTCTGATTGGCTCGTTCCACGATCGCTTGACCAATGGAGTTATATGGAATGCCAAATTTATGAACAATAGACCAGCGAGAGCAAAACTGCGCAAAGGAGGTGCTGGTATAAGCAGGAGCGTTGTCAGTTTTAATTTCTTTTGGATTGCCCAGGATAGAAAAGGTACGAATACAATGATTAATAACATGTTTAGCAGACTCACCCCTTTGGGGGGTGGCCATAATAAAACCTGAATAGGTGTCAATGGAAACATGCAAATATTTCCAGGGGGCAAATGGCAAATATTGCGTAACATCCATTTGCCAAAGTTGACAGCTCTGCGTCCCTCTTGGGTTGACCCCTTGAGGAACAGAGTGTGCTTGGAGGCTGCAGGTCGGACATTGTTGTATGATAGCTGCAGCCTCCGTAGCTGTTAAAGAAAATTGTTTCATTAAAGCCTTCTTATTTTGATGAAAATATGAATGGCTGTCCCATGGGGTTATGGGAGATAAAACAAGGACAGAAACGTCCTGGTGAGTGGAGGCGGCCGAAGTGGCAGCATCCGCCTTGGCATTGCCTTCGGAGATAATACCAGGGAAAGGTTGGTGACTTCTAATATGAGCAGGAAAAAAACAAGTAGAGTGGGAATGAAGAAGGGATTGGAGTGTGAGAAATAGACTGAGGAGAGAGTCATCCAGTGAGGGTGACACATATGAGTCAGATAAAGAGGTGAGAACTTTATATACATAAAGACTATCTAAAATAAGATTAAAAGGTTCAGAAGAAAAAGTTTGTAAGGCCAGAATTGTAGCGGCAAGTTCAGCACACTGAGCAGAAGTTTGAGGAGGAGTAATTTTTGTGTGCCATTGTTCACCCTCCTTCCATACACATGAACCATAAGTCTTGCTGCCATCAACATACAGGGTGACAGCGTTAGGAATGGGAGAGGAGGAAATGGGAGAATGCAGAGAAATTGAAACATTATTAAGGAGTTGGAAGCGAGGGTCAGAAGGAATATGACAGGAAACAGATCCTGCCCAGTCAGCAAGAGAAAGTTGCAATACATCTGAAGAGGCAAATAAAGGTTCCCATATAGTAAGAGACATGGGGACATATAAAAAAACAATATCAAATCCAATTAAACATTTTGCTCGAAAACGGCCCTTTGTAATTAAAAGAGCAAACATATATGGCAGTGGATTGATAGATTTGCGAGGGGTATTGGGGAGATGAATCCATTCAACAATGGAGACGTTTCCCTTTTGATGTTGGAGAAGGGCAGCTGTAGGAATAGAGGGAGTATTAAATATGGCCAAAGACAAAAGCTCATTGGGAATGGCTCGGTCCACCCATCGGGTGGAGAGGGCACTATTAATTAAGGCAAAAAACATGTTTTTGAGTGGGGTTAAGAACAACAACAGAGGAGGGGGAAGTGTGGCCTCGCAAAGCCAAAAACAAGGGTGCCAATTGGGCAGTGGTGAGCGCAAGAAATGGATACACAAAATTTATAGTGCCCAAGATTTGTTGTAAAGCAACTAAAGTGAGAGGAGAAGGAAGGTGGATGGCAGGGAGTACTGGAACAGAATGAGAGGCTAGGACTTTGTGTCCCAGATATAAAAAGGGAGATTGGGTCTGAACTTTTTCCGGGGCAACAATAAAGCCATAAGAAGCTAAAAGCTGAATGAGTTGGGGTAGGACAGTTTGTACTGTTCCAGGAGGACCCGGGGCAGCTAGGAGAATGTCATCCATATAGTGATAAAGCAAAAAATTAGGATAGGATTTGCGAAAAGGCAACAAGGCAGCGTCCACAAAAGCTTGAAATATGGTGGGGCTGTTAAGCATGCCTTGGGGAAGAACAGTCCATTGATAGCGAGGAGTAGGTCGGGACATGTTAGTTTGAGGCAAAGAAAAGGAAAAAAGTTGTTTGTCATCATGGTGCAGAGGAATGGTAAAAAAACAGTCTTTTAAATCAATAATTGCCAAATCATAGTCTTTGGGGATCATATTTGGGTTGGGCATTCCGCACTGTAGCGGACCCATGGGTTTAATTATTTTGTTAATGAAGCGTAAATCATGAATAATTCTCCAGTTGCCTGATTTTTTCTTGACTACAAATACTGGGGTGTTATAAGGACTGGTAGTTGGTTCCAAATGGCCAGCTTGTATTTGCTGATATACCAGTTTCTGCAATGCTTCTTGTTTTTCTAAAGTGAGTGGCCATTGGTCCACCCACACGGGGGTGTCAGAAAGGAGCGTAAGCTTCATGGGTGAAGGAGGCATTATTAGTCTTCCAGAGTTAACTTCGCATTAAATTGAGAGAGTAAGTCTCTGCCCCATAAATTTGTGTGAAGAGGGAGGATGACAGGTTTAAATTTAGCAGAAATGCCTTTTGTGATTCGTTGTGCAGTAAGCCAATTTTTACTGGAGCTTGCTTGTTGAAGTCCTCCCACTCCCCTGACTGCTGGTGAGGATTCCAGGGGCCATTTAGAGGGCCATTCAGCTGTTCTTATGACTGAGACATCCGCACCAGAGTCTACAAGACCAGAAAAAAGAATGCCATTGATTAAAAAAGGCATCACCAGTTTTTGGGGAGTAATTTGCTTTGTTAGTGCCAATAAATCAAAGGAAGAATTCCCAGAGTGAGATGCATATGCAGCCTCTGGAATGGGTGGTGCTGCACGTGGTAATAAGACCAAGCGTGCCACCGTATCCCCCCGGTTCATTGTGACAGGGAGATTGGTATAAAATTGGACTTTTAGGGTGTCTTTATACGTGGGATCTATCATACCTGGAAGCACAAACACTCCTTGTTCCCGAGCAACAGGTGTGGGAAGAATTATTCCCTCCGTTTCCGGAGGCAAGGATCCAGAATAAAGGGTTTCAGCAACCGTGAGTAGGTTAGGAAAAGTAACAGAAAGAGCAGAAGCCAATTTTAAATCTATGCCAGAAAAACATTGCGAAGCAGAAGAAGTAAGGTCTGAAAAGGATGCAGCCTTTGGAGAGGGGTTAGCTGCAGACCCCTTTGTTAGTTTCCCTGATTGGACTGAGAGGAGCGGCACTGATTGGCCCAATGAAAACCCTTTTTACATTTTGGGCACACAGTTTTGGGCTTGGCTCCGGGGATGGCAGTGGGTCGAGCTGCGCCGCCTCCTGGAGCTCTGCATTGTTTTTTAAAATGACCAGGTCTTCCACAATTGAAGCAAGTGCCTTGGGGTTGATTCCCCTCTTGGATTTCAGCTGCAAGAGTGTCCATTTGAAAAGCATTGGTTCCCACAATGCGGCAGGCTTTAAGAAAGTCTGCTAGTGTGGCCGTGGGGCTGGAAACAAGTGGTTTAAGAATGGACTGGCAGTCTGCATTTGCATGTTCATAAGCCAATTTTATGAGGATTTCATTTGCTGCATCTCTGTTTGAAATTTGACGCTCAATGGCAACTTGCAGGCGATTCACAAAGTCTGCATAGGATTCAGTTGCAGTTTGGCGAATGGCAGAAAAAGATTGAATCGGGGTGCCAGACTCATCAACACGAGCCATGGCAGAAAGAACACAAGTATTAATAATTGGAAATGCAAAGGGAGTAAAAGTTTGAGCCTGAGCATTAAGGGTAGCAAAATTACCTTCTCCAAAGAGTTGTTCTGCTGTCCATTGTGAACCTGGGTGATTAGCTCTGTTTTGTGCCTCTCTTTTATATTCAGATTCAAAAACTACGTATTGCGTTCCGTTAAGAAGCATGCGGAACAGATCTTTCCAATCTTGAGGCAACATTCGATATGCACTAGCAACTGAATGTATTAGTCCTCTAGTATAGGTACTGGTTATGCCATAATCTTTTGTAGCCTTTTTCAATTCTCTGATCATAGCCAGGGGAAGTGCTTCCCAATCGACCACTATGCCTGTTGCAGTCTGTTGGTAAGTAACAGGGAACAACTCTGTCTCGGATAGTTCAGAAACGCTTAAATCACCATTGTTTAAAGCCTTTTGAAAAGCACCACGGATGATTCCGGGCCGGGAGAGAGGCGGCAACGTGGCAGGAACAGGAGAGGCTGTTTGTTGTTTATCAGGATCCATAAAATTTGCAGGGGCCGAAGGAGGGTTAAAACCAGCTCCAGGGGGTAAGGGAGTGGCCAACATAACAGACGGATTTTTATACGGTGGAGGGTCTAATAAAGGCTGATGAGGCGAGTCAGCATGGGTTTGAATCAGGGTATAGGCAATTTTCCAAAGGCACAAAATCTCTGGGGGGGCTCTCGGAGACTGATGGAGAACGGTACCAATTTTCCTCCATGTATCTACTTTTAAAGATCCAGACTCCGGATAAGATGAGCAGTTAGCCCATACGTAAGCAAGCAATTTAACAGCCTCAGATCTAGAAAGGTGATGGGTTAATTTCTGTTCCTGATCAGTAAGATATTTTTTCCTGCCAAGTAGCCTCAGCTCTTCCACATGCTGCTTTTGAGCGTGAGACATTCCACCCCCCATACTTACGAAGAGGAGTCAGTTGCCAGCAACTTCGTCGGGTGCACCAAGCCTATTCCAGGCGATAAGTAAAGGGTCGGCAGGGACGTATCCTTCAGTGGATCACGTCGGGGTCACCAGATGTGGTGGTCTCCCATGGAAAATGAGACACGCACGCAGGTATCTCAGGATGAGAGCCCAGAGCTGACTCCAACACCCTCTTTTATTGTTACTAAGGTTTTTACATCACACAGCGTAATCAAAAGACGTATATAGGGGTGGTTACAATATATCAAATAACAGACACTCTCCAGATGCAAGGCTACGCAGGTGTTCTTATCAGACTCTGTCCAAAAGGCTGATGAATGTATCCTGTGTTTGGAGCAGTCCGTCTGCTATCTCAAGGCCCTTGTGGGAGATGCCCATGGACATATTTGTGCAATTAATCCCACAGTCAACCACACTAGCTTTTATATGGCAGTCTCTTGTTCCACCCACCCATTTAAAACCAAGCAACTTACCACATATGTTTTCATCACAACCTACAAGGAGATTCCAAAATGAATGCCCATGCCTCCAATAATATATTATCTGTAGATTTTTCTTCACATGCAAATTGTTCCCACATTCCCTTCAGTTGCAACACCAAATGTTACAGTTCTACATAACCAAATTATGAAGCTTTTATACCTTTTCAATCTGTGTAACTATAAAAAATAGCTTGCACAGGTAATCTTCAATTTACAATCATTTGTTTGCTGACTGTTCAAAGTTACAACAGCCCTGAAAAAAGTGACTTATGGCCATTTTTTATGCTTACGACCCATTGCAGCATCCCCCCATGGCCACGTGATCAAAATTCAGATGCTTGGCCATTGTCATGTATTTATGACCGTTGCAGTGTCCCTGGGTCACGTGATCACCTTTTGTGACTTCTGACAAGCAAAGTCAATGGGGACTCCAGATTCACTTAACTGTGTTACTAACTTAACAACTATAATGATTCAACTGTGGCAAGAAAAGTCACTTAACAACTGTCTTGCTTAACAACAGAAATTTTGGGCTCAATTGTGTTTGTAAGCCGAGGACTACCTGCATGTTTGAAAACTTTCATTAAAAACATTCCTAAGTGCCAGAAAGTGTCCAGGAAGTTCTTTTCAGTGAGAATATTCAGATGGACAACAGCCTCACAGAAGCTCTAAAAGGCACCATCCACTATAAACATTGCAAACTGATTTTTAAAAAATTAATTAGTATAATTAATTCACTGTAATGTCTAGAGACTTTTCCATATATTAATGTTATATTGTATGGATTTTTTTTTCTGCTTGAATGAAAGAATAATAATAATTTGTTGATTTTTTTTTATGCTGTCCAGCTCCCACCAATGCTGGGTGGTTTACAAATTAAAATAATAACAAATGTAGCCCCACTTATTAATTTCTATGCATCACCCATAATTTTAATAATGTAATTCATTTGGATACCACTGATTAATGTTAATTTTAATTTATCTTACTTTCATTTTTTAAATTGTTTTTAGCCATAAAGAAGAATCAGACAAATTCTGGAACAATAAAAAATATGTTTACCTACACTCTTTCTTTCATTAGTCCCGTTCTAGTCATTTTAGTTTCTAAAACTTGATTATATATATATTTTTAGCTGTTCCTCTTATGAAAGACTCTGCATAGATGCTCTGTAGACCATTTTATTGCTTTATACAGTACATATATGCATCCATATCTTCTATTATGGAATAACAAAAGAAAGGACAGGCAAGATTTCCAGATTAGAAAAAGAACTCCTGAAGCAGAAATTAGGAAAGACCCAAAACCTTGTATTTGGTACATCTTTAAGGCTTTCTTGAAATTCATGGTTGTCTTTGTCCAGAAGTCCACCAATTCTTCCAGAAGATCCTCATCTGCAGAAACACCAAGAATTTCTTTCTTTAGAGGGGAAAGACTGGAGAATAGATGATAGATATAGGTAGATGATAGATAGATAGATAGATAGATAGATAGATAGATAGATAGATAGATAGATAGACAGACAGATAGATAATTAGATAGACGGATAATTAGATAGACAGATATAGATAGATAGATAGATAGATAGATAGATAGATAGATAGAAAGATAGATAATCAGATAGATAGATAGATAGATAGATAGACAGACAGACAGATAGATAATTAGATAGACAGATAATTAGAGAGACAGATGATAGAGAGAGAGAGAGATGAGAGATGAGAGATGAGAGAGAGAGAGAGACAAACAGATAGAGATATGATAGATAGAGGGATGGATGGATAGATAGATAAATAGACGATAGATAGATAGATAGATAGATAGATAGATAGATAGATAGATAGATAGATAGATAGATAGATAGGCAGACATAGACATAGACAGATGGATAGATGATAGATGGATGGATGGATGGATGGAAGGATGGATGGATAGTTAGATGATAGATAGATAGATAGATAGATAGATAGATAGATAGATAGATAGATAGATAATGATAGACAGACAGATATATATGGATAGATAGATAGATGATAGAGAAATATGTGTAATTGCTGCTAGGATTATCACCTGTAAGTTGGGTTTGAAGCAGTTTTTCTGTTGTGACCTTCACCTCTTGGACCAAGGCATCAACCATGGATTTAACTGGGAAGAAGAGAATGAGAGACAGTTGCAATAGATTGTAAAAAAATGTTTTAGATTTTTAAATATTTTTTTAAAAGGTAAACTGGGCCATACTTTAGTGGTGGAGGGAACTTTGTGGGGAAACAATAAGGCTTAGGTAGAGTAAATTCAAAGGGCATGAAAGTAGCTAGAATTTTCAGGGGTGTTTCGTTTTTCTTTTAAAATCACAGCAAAGGTACATAAGTTTCTTAGACCAAAGTTATACACTTTCTCTGTGTGCGATGCAAGAAATCTAAATTTAATTTAACTGAGCTTTGCATTTAATTAAAATCACACTAAATTTAAATTAAATTAAAATTAATTAAACATTCAAATTAAATTATAATTAAATTTAAATTAATTCAACATTAAAATTTAATTAAAAGCTTCCAGACATCCAACCTCTTAAATACTGCTTCCTCCTTAGTTATTTATATCCTACCTTTATTATTTTTACAAATCACTCAAGCCAGTGAATGTATCCAATCCATTTCCCTTCTTCTATTTGTCCCACAACAACCCTGTGAGGCAAGTTAGGCTGAACAGAGTAACTGGTCCAAGGGCACCCAGGTCCAAGGCCTTTCATGGCTAAGGCAGGATTTGAACTCACAATTGTTTGCTTTCTAGCTCAGTGCCTTAACCACTAGACCAAACTGGCTGTCCCAAATTGCCCTTTAAAATCTCATCTTTTCAATGAAGCTTCTGGTGTGAATATTAGCCCACGTTAACTCCCAGTTTTGTCAATGTATGTTCCCTGTCCTCCTATATTCCCATTTCTATATCTCTCTCCTGTATCTATTTTTATGTATTAGATTTTTATCTCATCTTGATTACTTTATAAGTAACTCAAGGCAGTGAACATACAGAATACTTCTTCCTCCTCTTAATTTCCATGAGTCAGATTTGGGATTCTGAGCAAAACAGTCTGGCCTCATTCTTACAAAATTACCACACACATATTGGTGGCACCGGAATCATGTCTGTGACTGATGCCTTCAAGTAGGATAAGCAAAATTTTCTTCATGTTATTTTAGAACACCACAAAGAACGTCCTCCCACCACAGCTTTACCTCCTGTTTCCATGAATAATAGAGTCATTGATATAGGAGAAGAGCAGGCGGAGCTGGGGAGGCGGAGTTAAATGTGTCATCAGTTTACAGTCCTTGCATTGCCATAAGCGATCCAGGTCCAGCCCATTAATTCCGTTGACCCTTATCTCGCGCCAATTTAGTCCTGACTGTTAGTTGACTACATTCTCGTGTATAGGCTTGAATAAATTTTCTATGCTGCAACTTTACAAACGGTTCTGATTCTTTGTGCCTCACAACATGATTGGAAGGGACCTTGGAGGTCTTCTAGTCCAAGTCCCCTTCCACCTTGCCTTGACCCTAAGCCATGATTTGCCCAGGCCTACCTGCCTGTTTTCCCTCCCACAGAAAAATCAGCAGCCACAAAACAGGAAAGGACAATTTGTCTTAATGCTGCCAGTTCCATCTCTCATCACAGCAAGGGCTGGGTCCCATTAAGGGAGGAAAGGTTGCCTGTTAGGGTGCTTCAGGCCTGCTGAAGTCTCTGAGGACATGGCCATGATTCATTTATTCGTCCCATGGATTTCAGCACAATTGACTCAGTGGAGCTCCAATCTAGTAATTATTTGCAGGGTTGGGGAAAAAAATAGTTGTGTTGCACAGACACACCCATGTTGGAGACCAAGGAACTGGATGTGGCTGGTGCTTTTTCCATCAGGACTTTTGAGTGAGGAACGCTGTTGTGTATTCTTTGCTTCCTTGTTTCCATTCCATCTTTTTTTTTTTTTACTGTTGAGTCCTCGAGTCAATGGCGAAAGAAGAGCACACATTCTGATGGTTATAACAGCTTTTATTCTCTTCAGCTCTCTCCGACACAACTCAGAGGCTCGCAGGCCTCTCTGCCTCTAAATAGAATCCCCGGGCAAAAAGGTAACAAAGAATGGCGCGCTTTCGCGCCTTGCGCATGTGCGCAGGCTGGCGCCACTCAGTCTGGTCCCAGGCAGCTTGCAACAGCCCGGGACCATTGCAACGTCCCGAGCCTGCCTTTGCAGGCTTAGGACACAACACCCCTTCCCCCCGGATGAAACTTAATTAACCTATATAGATAGGTATACGCGACCTTCAAATGGACGTGGTGTGCTATCCCTTATGGAACCGCACAACTGTTGCAGCTACTTACTAGCCACTCTATAACATGGTACCATGCTATTATTTTGGAATTAAGTGCCCAAGACTCACAATTCCAAGTTCACCCAACAGCAGGCACCCTCTTCACCTCCCTTGCTTTGACAGCAATGTCACAAAATCTTCCAGGTATTTAGGAGATCTTTTAACCCTCTGTGACCTCCTCAGATCTTGAGAACTCCCTTGACCATCCTGTGCAGTGATTGTAGTGGAGTTGCCCCCTCTTTTAAGCCCTGGTGGTCCCCGTGACCTGGGTTCTGTTGCCTGGTCTGCTTGCTTGCCCACCGGGCTCGTGAGACCAGGACTTTGCTCCCTACTGTACCTGGTTGATCTGCCTAACTGTAGGCTATCGGGCCCCTCTATGTTCCCACCAGTATTTGGCAATTCTGTGGTACTCTCCAAGTCCACAATGGACCTATCAAGGGAACGCATCCCTTCACTCCCAAGCCCCGTAACTGGGTTGTCTAGGGTTTCTGTGGTGCCCCAGTACTCAGTTGCCCCCCATTCCATGCCGGAGGTACCAGAATCAGGATTTGCCTCTCTGACTACCTCCCTGTATGCAGACTTCCTTTTGGGAGCAGTTGCAGCATTGGGCCAGCTTGTTTGTTTGGATGCCAGTTCTCTTGTGTTAGTTGGGTTGTTTGGATGCTCCAGGTTATTCTCCCTGCTTGGAGTGCTGTAGTGGGGTTGTGAATAATGAGTATGCCCCCTGGGTGACTCCCTGGCTGGAGTAAGTACTGGTGCCTGTATTGTTCCCTGTTCCCCTGAATTCCTGTTAGGGACACTTGCGGAACCTTGGGAGAGGACTTCCTCCATCTCTCCGTTTGCCCCTGATTTCTGCCAACACTCTTCCCTTTGCCCACAGTGGTCCCCCTCCGCCCCCGGAGAAAACCCAGGAGTTGAAGAGGGAGAGTCCAGTCTCGTACGCAGCTGATCGATATGCCGCCAAAGGACACGCCCGTCGTCCAGGGAAACCTCGTAGGACAAGGGACCGGTGACCTTGCAGACTACAGCCGGGACCCACAGGTGACCGGGCCCATAGTTCCGGGTCCAAACCGGGGCACCCACTTGCAGACACCTTGGTGCCCTTGGTTGGGAGACCCGAGCAGCCACCCTGTCCAGATGCAGCCTGTCAAGTTTGGTGATCAGTCTGCGCCCCCAGCAAAGTTCAGCTGGGCTCTTCCCAGTGGCAGTAGAAGGTGTGGTGCGGTAAGCAAGAAGAAAATCTGCCAACCTGTGATGCCAGTCACCATAAGTCAGTTTCTTTAAAGCATCCTTGGTGATGCGAACCATCCGTTCAGCCATACCGTTGGTGGAAGGGTGGAATGGTGCCGAAGTCGCATGACGAATCATGTTGGCCTGTAGGAAAGCCTGAAACTCGGAAGAAGTGAATTGAGGACCATTGTCTGAAACCAGAACATCTGGAAGGCCATGAGCAGCAAAAATCCCTCTTAATACTTGAATGGTCTTGGCAGCAGTAGTGGAAGAGACAGGAACAACCTCAAGTCACTTTGAATGGCTGTCAACAAGGACCAAGAAGAATTGTCCCTGAAAGGGCCCAGTGTAATCCACATGCACCCTAGACCAAGGTGACTGTGTCTCCTCCCATCTATGCACAGGAGCCTGAGGCATTTCAGGGCGTGAACGCTGGCACAAGTGGCATCCATGCACTTGGGCCTCTATTTCCTTGTCTAATCCTGGCCACCATAAATGGCTGCGCGCAAGTGCTTTCATCCTGACAATGCCAGGATGACCCTCATGGAGAGAGGCCAAGACTCTAGGTCTCAATGAGGTAGGAATAACTACTCTGCTGCCCCACAACAGGCAACCCTGAAAAGTGGATAACTCATGCTTCTTGAGCCAGAAGCTTTGGAACTCAGTACCTGGACAACTCTCAGGCCATCCAGACAAAACCCATGAAAGCACACGAGTAAGCGTGAGATCTGTGGCTGATTCAGCAGCCACATCCCTGGCATTTAGGGGAGACTCAGGCAACACCTGAATGGAGAGAATATTGATGGCAGGAGCAGGGTCAGCCTCTACCAGTTGCAGAGGTAATCTACTTAGGCCATCAGCATGGCCCATTTCCTTGCCAGCTTTGTGAATCAATGAAAAATCATAGGCTGACAAAAAAATAGACCATCTCAGCATTCTAGGAGAGATAATATGGGGAGTTTGTTTGTTAGTGGTAAACAACCCCAACAGAGGCTTATGGTCAGTATAGACCGTGAAATGTCTGCCATATAAAAAATCATGGAATTTTTTAATTCCAGCTACAATGGCCAAGGCTTCTCTGTCTATCTGAGTGTAATTTCACTCAGCAGAGGATAAAGTTCTGGAGTAATATGCAACAGGAACCTGAGTCCCATCAGCTCTTAAGTGGCTAAGTACAGCCCCCACCCCATAAGGGGAAGCATCACAAGCGATGCAGACTGGTAGGTTTTCATTGAAATGTGCAAGCACATCATTTGATGTAAGCAAGGCCTTGACCTCATTGAAGCTTTTTTCATGTACTTGGGACCATTGCCAAACTGCCTGCTTGTCTAAAAGCCTATGAAGTGGTTCTGCTACATTAGCCTTGTTAGGTAGGAAAGCGTTGTAAAAATTCAAGAGGCCTAGGAATGCTTGTAACTCAGCTTTAGACTTAGGCCTAGGAGCCTGCTGTATGGCTTTTAATTTAGAATCAGCAGGGTAAATACCCCTGGCATCTATTCTGAATCCCAGGAAATCTGTAGAAGTAACTCCTATCTTGCATTTATCTTTTTTAGGTTTTAGGCCTGTTTTTCTGAAACGAAGCAAAACAGCCCTTAACCTCTCAGCTAAATTCTGAGTGGATTCTCCAGCAATAAGGACATCATCAAAATAGGGGCAAACCCCGGGGATACCTCTCAGGGTGTTCTCCATAACACTTTGGAAAATTCCAGGAGCTACATTTACTCCAAATTGTAGTCTCTTAACTTTGAATGCCCCTCTATGGGTCACAATAGTCTGTGCTTCAGCAGCAGCTTCATCAACAGGTAACTGTTGATATGCCTGTGCCAGATCTAACTTTGCAAAAACACGCCCTCCTTTGAGGGAAGCCAAAATATGGCTGACTACAGGTACAGGATACGCATGCTGTTGCAATGCCTTGTTTAATGTGCATTTGTAGTCTGCACAGATGCGAATGTCCCCATTAGCCTTGAGAGGTGTAACTATGGGGGTTTCCCATGGACTTGAATCTACGGGTTCCAAGATACCTTGCTGGATCAATTTATCCAGTTCAGCATCAATTTTCCCCTTAAGAGCAAAGGGTACTCTCCTTGCTTTCACCCTAATGGGAGTGACAGTAGGGTCAAGTTTCAAAGAAACTGGAGGCCCTTTGTAAGATCCTAGCTGTGGACTGAATACATCTGCAAACTCCTTGCAGACCTCTGCTAGGCCTAACGTTTGCAAATTGTGTAGCCCTGTAACTTGGATTCCCAAGGCCTCAAACCAATCGAGTCCAATAAGACTCGTTCGTTCACCCCCAACTACCAATACATCCAATGGACCTTCAAAATCCTTGTGCTGTACTGTAAGGGTGGCCTCCCCCTTTACATACACCTTGGAATTTTGAAAATGTGTTAAGATTATATTGGATGGCCTAAGTTTGGCCTGGAACCCACTGCTATTACAAATCTTCCTGAAAGTGTGAATAGAAATGATTGAAAGAGCAGACCCAGTGTCCAGTTCCATAACCAATGGAACTCCTTGTAACCTCACCTTAAGTGACAGTTTCTTCTTAAGTGGTTTGTGTGTGCCTGTTCTACAAATACTTTTGCGTGACGCACAGAAACCCACCCTGTTTTGGCTGGGGAACCTGGTACCTTTCAGATGCAATTCTTCTCGAGGTTGTGCCTTCTGATGGCCCAGACAAACAGATGCTATGTGGTCTTGCCTGCCACATGCTCTACAGATTGCAGAACGGAACCTGCAGTCGGCCCTCTTGTGGCGACCTCCACACCCGAAGCACTTGGACACAGCTGGAGCCTTTTCTTTGCCTTCCCTCTGCTTCCTTTCTTTGGATGGGTAGAGATGATCCACCTCATCTTCAGGATCTTCCTCCGAGCTCTCTTGGACTCCCTCATGATGCACGGAGACTGCTTCTGGGTTGTTCCTGATGGGCCTCATGTTCTTGACTGCCCCACCTGCTGCCTCCTCTGCAGTGACCTCTCTCAAGGCATCTTGGAAAGAAATATCTTCTTTTGCAAAGAGTCTCTGTTGCAAGTCTCTGTTCCTTAACCCGCATACAAAACGGTCTCTCAGCCTTTCTTCTAAATCTTTAAAATCACAGGGCTTAGCTGCTCTTCTCAAGGCTGCAATGTATTCTTTGGCTGATTCACCAACTCTTTGATCCCTCTGTTCAAACGTGTGCCTCCACGCAATGACAGACAACTTGGGCTGAAAATGTTCCTTCAATAACTTCTTTAAGTCTGTATAAGTGACAGACTCAAGAGGAGCAGGGGCTGACAAATTTTCTGCAATCTCAAATGCATTTTGACCACAGACACACAGCAAAGTAGCGGCCTTCAAGCCATCTTCTCTAACTTGATTCACTCTAAAGTAATTTTCTACTCTAGCGACATAAGACTCTCATCTTTCTGGGTGAGTAACGTCGAATTCAGACAATCTCCCTATCTTTGCCATCCTTGCTTCTTATTCTAGGAAGGGGTCTATCAGCCAGCTTACCTCCAGCGACGCTGTACTGGCAGGCCAGATGCTGAGTTTAACGCTGTCTTCCTTTTCTCCAGGACTCCTTGGGTAAGCCTTACAAGTTGTCAGAATCCAATTATATTTCATCTTAGTTATCAATTATAGAAAACCCCATTTCTGCCTTCTCTGGATTCTGTCATACGATGAAGGGAAGGGGGTGAACAAAGGGGCTTTATGGCCCTCACTTCTTTCGGTACACTTCAAAGGAACTGGGTGTGTGTATCACCAAAAGAACTAACCATAACAATGGGGCTATTACCTTTCATGTAATTTTCTCTGAAGAAAGGAACTGGATGTGTGTATCACCAAAAGGACTAACCATAACAAAGGGGGCTATTACCTTTCATGTAGTTTTCTCTGAAGTCTCCATCCAGCCGGCAGTAAGGAAAAGGGGGTGGGAGTGTAATGCCTGAGACTGTCGCTGGAAGTAGGGGGTGATTGAGTGGGGCTACTGGGGAACCCCTTAAAACCTTGAATGGGAGAGCTTGGACCCCAAGTCCTGTCTAGAACGCCTGCAACCATTTTCTCTTAATAAAGGATGCCTGTTGGAAGAATTATTCCAAGAGTTCTGTCTTCTTAAGATGCAAAGTGGGGTGGGTCCTTACATTAGACAGGACTTGAAAAATTAATCCACCTGGAAGGGAGACCCTTGCCGGGGGATTTTGCAAAAATTTACCATGTCAGACAATGGAGCAAGAAAGGGGGAAAACTCCCTGGAAAGAGAGCCGCTGCCCCAACTGGAACCTTGCCAGATGTTGGGATCCGAGAGGTCAGATTCCTCAGGAGAAGAAGTGGTGGAGACACGGGACCACAAGCCTCGCTGGTCAATGGGTGTTGGAAAGAAAAGTGAGTGGGGAAAGGAATCAAGAAAGGTGACCCTGAGACGGGGGGGCCAAGCAACCAGAATGGAAGCAGGAGATGGAGAAATCCCTGCACGCAAGTGAAGAGGGAGAAAGCTGGGCACCGTACTCAGACTGGATCCTAGAGAAAGCTATTGACCTGATGAAGAGAACTCTCAGCTCCCTAGGAGAGGAGAATCCTGAGCCCTACGGCCGCCCCAGCTCCTGGAGCCGCAAAGGGACAGACACCGAGGGGGAAGTGGAACCTGCAACCCCGGGGACATCTGCTGATCCAGTAGTCCCCACCCCCTACCGAACCACAGATGGCGATCTGGACGGAAGACACTACCACCAACAACGGAGACACCGATCCATTCCAAGACGTCCGCCGTTGGAGGTGAAATTCAAAGGGGAGCCAACACGCTTGGGGTTTTTCCTAACCCAAGTCCTCAGCTACATGGAGGAATACGGGCGGGACATCCCCAGCAACAAAGCCTGCATCCGGATTGTGCAATCTGCCCTGGACGGACCAGCTGCAGATTGGGTGGTGAATTTGCACGACTCCAATGCCCCAGAACTCAGCAACTTCAACCGTTTCATGTCCCCTCTGAGAAGATGATTTGAAGACCCCCTGGCTGATTGCAAAGCCCGTGAAAGGATAAAAACGATGAGGCAAGGCAAACGCCCAGTGGCTGAATATACACAAGAATTCCAGGCCATTGCCAGCAAACTGAACTGGCCAGAAGACATCCTCCTTAGCCATTTCAAAGACGGACTAAATTATGACCTCTATGACGCTTGCCTGCCCCGAGGGGACCCACACCAACTTGAGGAACGGTACATCTTGGCAGAGGAAGCAGAGATCGACATATTGAAGAGACACCGCCGAGGAAAACAATGGAGCCGCTCCCCGCCTGAGTTGACACACGAACCAGTGAAACCATTGGCTACAGCCAAGAAGCAAATGGGGTGTTTCAAGTGCGGAAGAGAAGGGCATCGAGCTGTAGAATGCTGCTCCAAAGCCTCCCAGCACAACCCAAACAGATCCCCAATCAGCAAATCCGGAAAGTCTTCAGCTAAGCCAAAAGAAACTGCCATGAGAATGATGGAAATTGCGGAACCCCCCACTTCTGCTCATCAGGGGGAAAGAACTCCAGCCTACACCGCAGGGCTGGTGGACGCCTCGGATGACAGCTCGGAGGGCGAACCCCTGGTAAGTGGACGCATCGCACCCATCCTCAAGACAGTGACTATATTAATTTCCCCCATGCCCGAAGCCGTGAAGGTGAAAGCCTTAATAGACTCTGGCTGCACTCGCTGCCTCATTAGCCCGACACTAGTGGGGAATCTGGGCATTCCGTAGAGGAGATTGGAACAACCAATCTCATTTGGCCAGTTAGATGGATCCATAGCGGGGGGGGGGTGTGTGCCAGCTACCCTAGCCACTCTACCAATACACCTCTCCCTGGGCAAACATGAGGAGGACATAACGTTTGTGGTGACCCCAGGCATGGAATGCCCAATGATCCTAGGGATGGAATGGTTAAAAAAATGGAACCCCTGGGTAAATTGGAGGACGACAGAAATCAAATTCCCAAAGGGGGACCCTATGGACTTAAAATCCCAAGGGAGGCTACCAGAATCAAGAATAGAAAAAGCATCCATGGGAGAGGAAAAGGGACTAACAGAAATACCAGAGGAATATAGAGACCTTGCTGATGTTTTCAGTGAGGAGAGGGCAGATGAGCTCCCCCCCCCCCCCCCTCACCGACCCACAGACTGTACCATTGAATTCAAGCCTGGGGCAAAACTCCCGAAGCCCAGATTATACTCCATGAGCCCAAAGGATAAGGAGGAAATGGAAAGATTCATTAAAAAAAAACCTAGAGAGAGGTTTCATTGAGCCAGCCAAGCCTAAAGTGGCTGCCCCGGTCCTCTTTAGAGAGAAGAAAGATGGCTCTTTACGCTTATGCATGGTTTATAGGGCCCTGAATACAATCAGTGAAAGCAACCTATACCCTCTGCCCCTCATGAAAGACATGCTGTCACACCTCTCGAAAGGGAAATTTTTTTCTAAACTAGACCTAAGGGAAGCTTACTATCGCGTGAGAATTAAGGAAGGGGACGAATGGAAGACCGCATTTAACTGCCCCATGGGGTGCTATCAATTCAAAATCTTGCCATTTGGATTACAAGGGGGCCCTGCAGTCTTTATGCAATTAATCAATGACGTTCTAATGGAGCACCTGTTTAAGGGGGTCCTTGTTTACTTGGACGACATTCTTATCTTCACTGAAACAAAAGAGGAACATGTCAACCTTGTCAGAGCGGTTTTAAAGAAACTGCGAGCCGCCCACCTATATGCCAAACTCTCAAAATGCGAATTCCACCAGGAAAGGATAGACTACCTAGGTTATCGCACATCCCCCCAGGGCATTGAAATGGACCCAGAGAAGGTCAGAGCAGTATTAGATTGGGCACCACCCCGCACAAGAAAGCAACTACAAAGTTTCCTGGGCTTTGCAAACTTTTACCGCCAATTCATCCCCTCATTTGCCCAGATAGCCTTGCCCCTCACTAACTTACTAAAAACAAAGGGAGCATCCTCAGTAAAACCTAGCCAGCCACTAACATGGACAATGGAGTGCCAAGCAGCGTTTGAGAGACTAAAGAGACTTTTTTCTGCCAAACCAGTACTAAGGCACCCAGACATGGACAAGCCCTTCGTAATACAGGCAGATGCAAGTGATGTGGCAGTGGGGGCTGTTCTATTACAAGAAAACGATGATGGAGTATTGCAACCCTGTGCATATACATCCAAGAAACTCACGGAAACAGAACAGCGCTGGCCCGTATGGGAGAAGGAGGCATACGGGATACGTTGGGCATTACTCATGTGGCGACAGTTCCTGGAAGGCAACAAAATCCCCTTCCAGGTGTGGACTGATCACAAAAATTTGGAAGCCCTGAAAGCGCCCAGGAAACTCAACCCCAAACAAGCCCGCTGGTCCCAGCATTTTCACCAGTTCCAATTTAAGCTCAAACATTTACCAGGGAGAAAGAACTTCCTGGCAGACGCGAGCCACAGACTCTAAACCAATGGTGGCAGAGTCACAACTGGCAGCACCAGTAACCACAAGAACCCAAGCTAAATTAAAACCACCACTGGACAGCCAAACTGGAATTGAATTCCGAAAAAGTTTGGAAACAGATGAATGGTTCCAGAAAAACAAAAATGTGTGCACAATGAGAGACGGGTTGCCTTGGGTAGGGGAAAAGTTATATATACCAACAACCCAAAGAGTCACTTTCATGCAGCTTTGCCATGACACAAAATCAGCAGGGCATTTTGGATTTGTAAAAACTTTACACTTAATTAAACGGCAATTTTGGTGGCCATCAATAAAAAAGGACATAGAAAGTTATGTAGCCAGCTGCCCAAAATGTGCGACTGCAAAGAGGTTGCAAGGGAAATCGCCAGGACTATTACAACCAGTGGCAAATCCCTCAGCCCCCTGGAGGAAAATAGCCATGGATTTTATAGTGGAATTGCCAGAAAGCAATGGGAATACTGTTGTCTGGACGGTCACGGACTTGTTTTCCAAACAGGTGTACTTTATCCCTTGCCAAAAGATTCCCACTGCAAAGGCCTTATCAAAACTTTTCGTCCAGCACATTTACAGATTGCACGGGGCACCCCAACGCATCATCTCTGATAGGGGAGTGCAATTTACGTCTGCATTTTGGAAGGAATTTTTATCCCTCTTAGGGACCACTCAGGGACTGACATCTAGCCATCACCCTCAGTCAGATGGACAAACAGAACGTTGTCATTCAGTACTTGAGCAATATTTGAGATGTTTTTTGAATTTCCAGCAAAATGATTGGACGGACTTACTCCCTTTTGCAGAAGTTGCCTACAATAATGCAGTCCACTCCAGCACAGGCTACACTCCTTTACAAATAGCCAACGGTCAAAGTTTCAACCCCATGCCAGAATTAACCCCAAACAAACCAACGATCCCATCACTGAAAGAATGGATGGAACAATTACAAGACACCTGGCCAATAATTAGAAAAGCACTAGATGAAGCTAGGCAGGCATACAAAGCACAAGGCGATAAAAAAAGGGTTGAGCCTACACCATTCATTATAGGAGAAATGGTGTACTTATCTACAAAATACCTAAAGTCCCTACAGACCTGTAAAAAACTTGGAACAAAATATATAGGGCCTTTTCCAATTAAAAGAATCATAAACCCAGTAACAGTAGAATTAGAATTACCCAAAAATCTCAGGCAAATACACCCAATTTTTCATTGCAGCTTGCTGAAAAGAGAGCGTCAGTCACCTCTACGGCCAAAAATCCCCCCACCACCACCTCCAATCATGGTGGAGGGCGAACAACACTTCGAAATAAAGGAAATCCTTGACTCTAGGAGATATCATGGAGCGACTCAGTACCTAGTTGCCTGGAAACACCTCCCTCCCTCACAAAACGAGTGGGTCCATAAACGTCATGTCAGAGCCCCGAAGCTATTAAAGAAGTTTCACACAGAGTATCCTAACAAGCCTGACTAACCTTTATACCTGTTTTGTTTTCTTTCAGGTGGATCTGTCTTATTTTTGAGGGGGCCGGATGTTAGAATCCAATTATATTTCATCTCTAGTTATCAATTATAGAAAACCCCATTTCTGCCTTCTCTGGATTCTGTGATACGATGAAGGGAAGGGGGTGAACAAAGGGGCTTTATGGCCCTCACTTCCTTCGGTACACTTCAAAGGAACTGGGTGTGTGTATCACCAAAAGAACTAACCATAACAATGGGGCTATTACCTTTCATGTAGTTTTCTCTGAAGAAAGGAACTGGATGTGTGTATCACCAAAAGGACTAACCATAACAAAGGGGGCTATTACCTTTCATGTAGTTTTCTCTGAAGTCTCCATCCAGCCGGCAGTAAGGAAAAGGGGGTGGGAGTGTAATGCCTAAGACTGTCGCTGGAAGTAGGGGGTGATTGGGTGGGGCTACTGGGGAACCCCTTAAAACCTTGAATGGGAGAGCTTGGACCCCAAGTCCTGTCTAGAACGCCTGCAACCATTTTCTCTTAATAAAGGATGCCTGTTGGAAGGATTATTCCAAGAGTTCTGTCTTCTTAAGATGCAAAGTGGGGTGTGTCCTTACATAAGTCTTCTTTCTTTATCTTGTAAGCGATCCCACCTTCGTCGCCAGTGTTGAGTCCTCGAGTCAATGGCGAAAGAAGAGCACACATTCTGATGGTTATAACAGCTTTTATTCTCTTCAGCTCTCTCCGACACAACTCAGAGGCTTGCAGGCCTCTCTGCCTCTATATAGAATCCCTGGGCAAAAAGGTAACAAAGAATGGTGTGCTTTCGCGCCTTGCGCATGCGCGCAGGCTGGCGCCACTCAGTCTGGTCCCGGGCAGCTTGCAACAGCCCGGGACCATTGCAACATCCCGAGTCTGCTTTTGCAGGCTCAAGACACAACATTTACCATGGATGTTTTATTGGATTTTGATGACTGTAAGCTGCCAAGAGTGTATCAATTGTGATGGGTAGCAATAAAATAATAAATAAATTAGCTAGAGCCTGAAACAGTCCCCAGCATGTGTTATTTTATTGGCCCATCTGTAGAGATATTTGTAATACATATCCTTCCCCTTTTACATTAGTATCCTGGAAGATCTGACAACGCTTATATATTCATCCTTTTTTAAAAAAATTGTCAATTATTTCAAATCAAGTCATAGCTAAATACTGTGTAGCTGCTGGAAAAATTAGACACCAATTGATGAACAGTCTCCCACAGCTGTAACATACCTTTCATATCAACCATTACAATTGTCTGTATTCTACATTTATTTAATTATTTTTAGCTGTTTTCAGTTATATTGTCGCTCTTGGGCCCTTAGTTGTAATAAAGATTCATTCAATGTGGTACAGCAATTTTTTAAAAAATCTGTAAGAGAGTTGACCCCTTTAAAATTAAGACAGGTGGTTGTATTTTTTTATTTATTAGATTTTTATCCCATCTTTATTACTTTATAAATAACTCAAGGTAGCAAACATACCTAATATTCCTTCTTGCTCCTGTTTTCCCCACAACAACCTTGTGAGATGGATTGGGCTGAGAGAGAAGGATTGGCCCAAAGTCACCCAGCTGTCTTTCATGCCTAAGGCAAAACTAGAACTCGCTGTCTCCCAGTTTCTAATATTGTTAATATTTCTGTACAAAGGAAGTCTGTTATATTTGTCAGATGTATTTTTTTTCCTTTTGGCACTTTTCATGTGTTTTATCATTCCCTTTCTCTTTCCTTTTATATTAATTTGTATTTTAATGTATGATGTTGAAACTTTATAAAGATATTATAAGAGAGAGAGAGATGACTCTGAAATACTGATATAATGGCAGATTATTTTTTAATGGGGGGAGGACTCTTGTAGTGATGTGGTCTAGGAGAAATCAGACCATTCATGAAGAAAAATAATATATTGAATAATGCATATTAATTTAATAATAATATTTAGAAAAAATTCTTCTAACTGTGTTTTCAGGGATGAGTCATTAGGTGCAGATTTAAAGTCCCACAGGCAGAAGACTCCCAAATTCAGCATCATAAATGAATGAAATCTTATTTTCTACTTCCTCCATTCCTGTTCCGGATCTTATTTTTAAAAGGGGTGGGATGGAACAAACTAAGAAACAGAAAACAAAAATGAAGATGTGATGAAAGAATTGGAAATTTGGGTTTCAATCCTGGCAGCGTTACTGTTTTTTAAGATAATACAATTACAGGTACAACTGAGCCCAAAAATTCTGTTGCTAAGTGAGACAGTTGTTAAGTGGGTTTTGTCCCCTTTTAAAACCATTCTTGCTCTTCCGGTGGTTCCAGCGACGACGAATGGCGGCGTTTTACAAAGCCGCCCGTTCCTGGTGCGTGTAAAAGCCGCGGGACTTTGACAATCAGCTGTCCCGCGGCTTGAATCTCCTCCCTGGGAAAAAGGGAGGAGGAGAGCTCTCAGGTAGAGGTAAGAGCTCCCCTGGATCTCTGTTATTTTGGGGATCGGAGGGTAGAGCTCCCTCGGAGCCAGAGCAACTCTGCGTTCCAGGGAGACTTCATTCCGAAGCTTTTGGGATGAAGCAAGTTGCCGCTTCCACATCTGCTTTTTTTCTCAGCTGCTTGTGAGTATTTGTAAGCAGACGGAGCAGACCAGGAGAGACTGTGCTCAAGTTTGATGGTGCCTTTAACTTCAGCAAGTTTCCTCTCCCTCTTCTTTTGTTCACTTTCCCTTTAGAAGAAAGGGAAAGTGAAAAGTAAAATGGTGATCGTCTTTCTTGCTTGATTTGCATTACAAAGTAAAACCTGGATACAGATTAACTCTTTAAATACAGAAGTAAGAATTTGGCTTTTATTCTTTCTCTATTTTTTTTTCCAAGAATACCTAAAAGAACTGTGCCCTTTTTTTCTTCTCTCTCTTTTTTTTTTAATAAGAATCTTTCTTCTTGGAACTTAAGAAAATGGCTTCAAAACGTTTGCCTCCCGCCTCTAAGGCTCCTATTTCTTCTCCAATGCCTCAGCCTGCATCTCAGAAACCAAAATCACCTCCACCTTCTCCTCCTCCTTCTGCAATTTCTCTTAATGGTTTACAAGATGCTTTAAAACAGCATGCCTTGGATATTAAGGAGGAGGTAAAAGATCTTATAATTGCAGAGAGGGCTAATACAGAAGAATTATTGGAGAAAAAGAACAAACAAGTAAGAGACTATATCCTTCTGGCCTTTCAGGGATTGGCCCTGCACATAGAGAGGATTGATGATCAGATGGAAAAGATTACTGAAAATGCATCAAGGATGGAATTTAGAATGCAGGAGGTAGAGAACAAGATAGAAATTACACAGGATGAACAAATCATTTCACAATATAGGGAAATGGAATATGCAATGCGTATCAGGGGCCTGAGGGAGAACCCTCAGGAGGACTTAAAGATGCTTATTGTGAAAGATATTGCTCCTAATATTGGCTGGCGGCCTGAAATAATTGAGAATGAGATAGAAAAAATTTTTAGAGTTAATTCACGGGTTGCTAGACAGAGAAATCTACCAAGAGATGTGGTTATTTATTTTTCTAGAAGATCTATCCGTAATGAAATTATACAGGCTTTTTACAAACAAAAGTTTCAAATTGCTGATCAAGATGTGATAATTTTAAAAGAGATACCTCCAAAAATCTTAAGAGCCAGAAAAGATTTTACTTTTTTGTCTGATGAGCTAAAACATCGTCAAATTCAGTTCAGATGGGAGATTCCAAGAGGAATAATAGTAAATTATGAAGGGATACGTCACAGATTAACTACTGTTTCCAAAGCAAGAGATTTTTATCAGTCTATCTTAAAAGCAAGATTGTCACCACCTCCACAAATAAGGATAACGGAAGAGTCTCTTATGGCAGGAGCCTCATCAATGATGGTTATGGAACAAGCTGCACAGAATTCTGACATAAAAGAGCAAAGGATGACACGAGCTGCCCATAAACGTAAAGAAAAAGAGCAGTTGCAGAAGAGTGGTGAAAGTTTGGTTGCTACAGAGCCTGTGGGAGGGGCAAGACCAAAAAGATCTTCGACAGCAGATCTGCAGGCCATGCTCCAGAGGCTCCAGGCCGGTGGAGATGGTCAGGTTCCTGACCTGGAATGTTAATGGCTTAAATGTGCCACAGAAACGAAGAAAGATTTTCCATTATTTGAAACAACATAATAATGATTTGATATGTTTGCAGGAGACTCATATAACTTTAAAGGATTCTAAATTCTTGATGAATTCCCGTCTGGGCACACATTTTACTGCTCCAGCCCCTGGGAAAAAAGGGGGAGTGGTAATTTATGTGAAGAAAACTTTTTCAGCTAAACTAATTGAGGCTGATTCTGAAGGAAGATATCTTTTTGTGGAAGTATTATTACAAGGCCGAAAGGTTCTTATTGTTGGACTATATGCTCCCAATCAACAACAGAAACAATTTTACAAGTTGCTGCATGGCAAGATATCTCAGTTGGATTATAAATCGGTAATTTTGATGGGTGACTGGAATGGGGTTTTAGACCCAACTATAGACAAAAGAAGTTCCTCTAAAACTTTTATTCAAACTAAACTACCTATGACTTTTTTTGATTTGAAGGAAGAACTGGAGCTTATTGATATTTGGCGAGAAAGGAACACAAGTGATAGAGACTTTACTTTTTATTCTGATAGACACCAGTCATTTTCAAGGATTGATTTTTTTTTGATTACTAGTGACTTCCTCCCTAGAGTGAGGAAGGTGAAAATTTTTCCCAGAACATTGTCAGATCATAGTCCTGTGTGGATGGAGTTATATTCGGAAGATGGGAATAGAAGATCTTGGAGATTGAATGAGAACTTATTTAATCAGGAGGAGTTCGTTCAAAAGTGTAAAGAACATTTAAAGGACTTTTTTACTATAAATATGAATAAGGGAACATCGATGTCTATGGTGTGGGACGCTAGTAAAGCATATATGAGGGGAATTCTGATTCAATTGGATAAAGTTTTTAGGGAAAAAGGGTCACAAAGACGTAGAGAAATAGAAGAAGAGATTAAATCCAAAGAACAAGAGTTGGTTCTTAACCCTACTGATAATAATTTAAAGGTATCCATAAAGATGCTTAAGGAACAATTTAACATGCTGATGGCAGATCAGGTGGCTACCAATCTGTCGTATATGAGACATAATACTTTTTGCAATGCGAATAAGCCTGGGAGGTGGTTGGCTTATCAGTTAAGAAAGAAACAGAAAGCTAGAATCATAGAGAAAGTAAAATATAAAGGTACTGAGGTTTTTCAGCAAGATTTGATTAGAAAAAGCTTTTTGGACTTTTACACAAAATTATATTCAAGTGATAATATAAGGGGTTTGGATATAGATAAATATTTACAATCAGTACATTTTCCTAGACTTTCAGAGGAACAACAAAATGGGATGAATAGTTTAATTACTGTGGAGGAAATTGGTTTAGCTATTAAGCAGCTAAAGGTTGGAAAGTCTCCTGGAACAGATGGACTGACTTCTAGGTATTATAAGATCCTATTTGAAGAAATGATAGAGCCATTAAAGGAACTTTTTAATAGTATCTTGTTGGGTATGCAAGTTCCTCATTCTTGGAAAAGAGCCTTTATATCACTGATTCCGAAGGAAGATCAGGATCTTACAGAGCCTAAGAATTATAGGCCAATTTCATTATTGAATGTTGATTATAAGATCTTTACAAAAATTTTGGCAAATAGACTAATGCAGGTTATGAAAGACTTGATTCATAGTGATCAAGCAGGATTTATAACAGGGAGATATATGAAACATAATGTTAGACAAATTATTAACTTAATTGAGTACTTGGATAAGAATAATCAGATTCCTGTGGCCTTTATCTTTTTGGATGCTGAAAAAGCTTTTGATCAATTGGACTGGCAATTTTTATTTTCTTTGGTAGAGAAAATGAATTTTGGGGATAATTTTTTACATGCACTTAAAGCTATATATCAGCAGCAATCTGCACAAATTGTTGTAAATGGGGGATTGACTGAGAATTTTAATATTCAAAAAGGGACAAGACAAGGATGTCCATTATCCCCATTGTTATTTGTTTTAACATTGGAAATTTTATTGATTCAGATTCGGGAATCAAAGTTAATTAAGGGTGTAAAGATAAGGAAGAATGAGTATAAACTGCGGGCATTTGCAGATGATTTGGTTTTAATTTTGGAACAACCAAATCAGGCGATTGATGGTTTATTAGAACTTATAACACAGTATGGGAATGTTTCTGGTTTTAAAGTTAATAATCATAAGACTAAGATATTATCTAAGAATATGTCAGTTAAAGACAGGGAAAGTTTGATTAAAGCCACAGGTTTTCAGATGGTAAAAAAGGTTAAATATTTGGGAGTATATCTAACTGCTTCAAATGGAAAATTGTATAAGAACAATTACGAACCACTATGGGCAAAAGTCCAAAAGGATTTAAGAGATTGGAAAAAATTGCAATTGTCATTGTTGGGGAGAATTTCAGCTGTAAAAATGAATGTTCTACCAAAGTTTCTTTTTTTGTTTCAGATGATACCTATTCTTAAAAAAGAGGCAAATTTGGAGGAATGGCAAAAGGGTATCAATAATTTTATATGGGCCGGGAAGAAACCAAGGGTTAAATTTAAGATATTACAGGATGCTCGAGAAAGAGGGGGACTTAAGGCACCTAATTTGAAATTATATTATGATGCAGCCGCCCTAACTTGGTTAAGTGATTGGCTTAATTTAACAAATATGGATATTCTTTTTTTGGAAGGTTGGGATTTAATATATGGTTGGCATGCATATTTAATTTTTAATAAGAAAGTTGATCGGACTTTTAAATCACATATTTTGAGGAATGCCTTACTTCGTGTTTGGAAGAAGTATTATTATAGATTAAATTATAAAATACCTATCTGGGGGATTCCCAGACATGCAATTGAGGGAACTTCTAAGGGGACAAATTTTGACAAAATCTCGTATAAAGAATTGTTAATTTGCTCTGGTTCGAATTGGCATTTGAAATCCTTAGATGTATTAAGGCAGCAAAATATTCTACAGTCATGGTTTCAATATTTACAAATAATGGATAGATGGACTGTAGATAAGAAAGAGGGGATAACACTAGAAGATAGACAATTGGTTATTCAGATTAAAAACCAAAGTCCGGCTCATATAAAAAGAATATACAATGTTTTATTAGAGTTAGATTCGGAAACAGAATTGGTTAAAGACTGTATGATTAAATGGGCTCAGAATATACAGGAGCCGATCTCATTGGATTTATGGGAGACAATTTGGATAAGAAATGTTAAATTTACACAAGCTCAAAATTTGAGAGAAAATTTTTATAAAATGTTTTATAGATGGCACTTAGATCCTAAAAAATTATCTTGTATGTATTCCAATATACAGCCCAAATGTTGGAGATGTGGCAACAATGATGCGACATACTTTCATATTTGGTGGAATTGTAAAAAAGTAAAGGCTTTTTGGATTATGATTTGGTGGAACATTCAAAAGATTTTTAGAAAAAAGATAAAGTTTACTCCTCAACTATTTTTACTTGGTATTTTTGTTGACTTAAATGAAAAAGAAACTACTTTGATGCTGAATTTAATAACTGCAGCAAGGTTATTAGTAGGTTTATATTGGAAGAAAGATTCCTTGCCTACTTTAGAAGAATGGATATTTAAAGTATCTAGTTTTGCAGAAATGGTGAAAATTTCTGCTTATTTAAAGGATCATACACAAGAAAGATATATTACTATATGGGGAAGGTGGATAGATTATATTCAGAAAAAGTATGGAATTAAAAAGTTTCATTTATTTTATGAATGAATATTAAATATTATAGAGAATTGTTTTATAGGTTATGGAGTTAAAGGTTAATTATGATATATTTTTTTTTTCTTCTTCTTTTTCTTTTTTTCTTTTTTCTTAATTATTATATATATATACATATTTATTAACCCTGTATTCTGCTCTGGGAAGTGAAGGGAGGGGGGTTGGGGGTGGGAGGGAGGGTAAGGGGGGGGGTTCTCTACTTTAAAATTTTATTGTATTTTTATAAATGATTGTATGTTTTAAAAAAAATAAAAAATTTTCAATTAAAAAAAAAAAAAACATTCTTGCCACAGTTGTTAAACGAATCACCGCAATGGTTAATTTTGTTACATGGTTGTTAAGTGAAACTGGCTTTCCCATTAACTTTGCTTGTCAGAAGGTTGCAAAAGGGGATCACATGACCCCGGGACACTGCAACTGTCATAAATATGAGTCAGTTGCCAAGCTTCTGAACCATGGGTATGCTGCAACGGTTGTAACTGTGAAAAATGGTCATAAGTCACTTGTAGCTTTGAACAGTCACTAAATGAACTGTTGTAAGTCGAGGGCTACCTGTACGTTGTGTAGGTTGGAAGATATTGTATATCAGTAGTGATGCTACTAGCCAATAGCCCCCGTGAGCGCCCTGTGCTACATTTCATAAAACAATTCACAACATGCTGAAAGAGAGTCGGTAGGCTGAACCATTTTCATAGCAGCAAATTGTATCAATGTACAGAAAGACATTTTAATCATTTCTAACACATGATTAAAATGTGTTGAAGCATAAATTTTATTTGTTTATTTAACACATTTGTATAGGTGCCCAACTTATTCCTAGGTGACTCTAGGTGGCTTACAAAATTTTAAAAATCCAACATATACCGGTAATAAAAATATATTTAAAAAACCCCACCCCACCCCACCTCCATAGCAGCAATAACAAAATCAAAACAGCCATTTCACCATCTCTAGTTGTAGTTCTCAGGACCACTGACCAAACCATGTTTGTAGGCCTTTCACAAAAGCAGCTGGGTGGGGGCCTACTGTACCTCAGGGTGAATGATGTTCCATAGAGAAGGGGCCTCCACTGAAAAGGCCCTTTTTTGTGGTCCCACCAGATGTATATTTCTAATTGATGGGACCTGTAACATACCCTGCCTTCCCATCGTTAGACACAAAAATAGTCACAAATTGAAATCCACTCTGAGTTACAAATAGAAAAGAAGTTTATTAGACTTCACAACAAAGTCTAAAAAAATAACGGTTTACAAAGCGTGGTGGATTCAGGAAGGCAATGAAATGTAGCCAAGCACTGAACCACACCCCAAATTCCAAATCACATATTATTATACATCCTATCGCGACACCCCATTCCCTCCCCCATGGCCCCATTGGCTTAGGCTTTGGAGGTTACAATCTATCAGAAGCGCCTAAACAGAATACATTATCTCCGTCCCTGTTTGCTTACATTATACTAATAAGATCCCTTCCCTACTATCCTGTTTACTCAGACCATATATGTACATGTTTATCAATTCTAGAGGAGAGATGTCTCCCATCTTCTACACCTGTTAGATCCAGTAGGGGTACCAGGCACCAGAAGGTACTTAAAAACAATTCCTAGATGGTGACTCACACTGGGCCCCATGGTAACTCCTGTTCTCCCCCCTGCCTCCACCTGAGGCTTGTATTTTTCCCATATACTTGAAGCATCTACTCAGGCAATTGATTATAAAATGATAATTATAAAATATAAAATATGATTACATGATAATACTAAAAGCATATATTTTTATTTTTAAATTTCCTCCACAAATCCACCCTTTTTCTTTTTACCCATTCTTTAAAAATAAAACATTAAAATTTTTGGATCTAATCCTGTACCATCTATCCCAAATCCATAACTTACTACTTCAGCATGGTTCTTAGTGATTTCCAACTCCATTGTATTAGTTCTGTATATTATGTTAAATTTGGTAATACCACTACATCCTGGATAACCCCCTCCAGTGTAATCACACACACAACTCCACCCCGAACATTTAATAGATCCCCCACAAGGTGACCATTGATTGGGGTTCCAATTTGCAAAGTTCAAATTAGTGGGACATATATATTTATGATTTTGTTTATATGCTGAGATCCAACTAGAGTCCCCACACTTTGTGGCGAGAGGAGATAAACTTAATATTGTACATGCATCAAACCGTATTAAAGCCTTTTCTGTCCCCTTTTCTAATATTTTTGTGGAATTAACATATATTAATCTTCCTTCACCTTCAGGTCTCTGTCTCACTCCTATTTTAGCTAGACCTACATATATACTAAAATTTAAATATGTTGGTATTGATGCATCATAACATTGTATCTTCAACATGGCATTTACAGTCACAGTACCAACACATCAGGTAAAAGATTAAGTTCTTGAATCTCTCAAGGCTGTTGGGATTCTGGGCACAATATGGATGTGAATTCATTCCTGGTCCAGCATGCAATTACAACTCCTATAAGACAAAGAAAGATAGCAAACCCTAATCCCACCCAGTCATATAGATCTGGTTTGGACATTCGATTACTGTCGCTTGAGCGTGATCTTTAAAGGTTCTGGATTTGGAACACAGGTCCACTGTTCTTTTGGTTCAGCTACTGATCCCTTCACTCGTGTGTAGTGGGTCCACCCTTTTTCTGCCATCTGGACTGTGGTTTCAGAGGTCAGCAACACTTGGAACGGTCCGTCCCACTTAGGTTGCAGTTTTTCCTCCTTCCACGTTCGGATCAGGATCCACTGTCCCACCTCAAACTTGTGGACAGGAAATTCCAAAGGGGGCGTTTGGATCAGCAAGCCTTGTTTCCTGAGATAAGACAAAGCAGAAAACAGCCCCAGTATCTAATTCTTTATAAACATGTCATTAGTTTTCATATTGTGGAATTTCCCACTTGAGGTACTTTAAAATCAACTTGAATGCATTGAAATAGCCTCACCATTAGATGTTATAGAGCATTTTATGTATTTGTCTACATATCATATAACCAACCACATATTAACCATAGAAAAGTATCAATTATCTCTCCCCTAGCCATTCCTTTTGTCCATATTTACAAACAAATTGCTTAGTAAAGAGCCAACAAAGGAGCGCTCACCAAACTCTGCTTGAGTTTGTTTGCATACAAATCTTTATTCAAAACAACATAGCTCATTTATAATACCAAAATTTTTCTCAACTCCTTCATTTTAAACAAGGGTTGAATTACAATTCCTTCAATTCTCTTAGATATTATGTTTTTATCAGTGTGTCCTGCACACAGACATAAAAACATAAAAAAATAAAACAACAACAAAAAACAACTCCACAAAATAGATAAATAAACAAGCTTAATAAGATATTCTGAGTTACTGAAATAGTTTTGTATCAAACTCTAGTATCAACTCTTTGGTTGATGGATGTATAGGTGTATTCAAGTTCTTCTCATATTTCATTTTTTTTAAAATAACCTTATTTCTTACTATAAGAATGGGTATTAAATTTCACATCCACCCCACCTTCCTCAAACCAGAATTCTGAGCAGAAAAAAAAGTTTAAAAGATCAAACCCCCCCCCCTTTTCTTTTCTGTCCCTCTCATTCTTAAAGCAACACAGCCAGCGAAAAACAAAGAGACAGGAAAAGAAGAGGAAATTACACAAAAATCTCACTACATGCATTTCCATTTCACTTTCACAGCAACAAAAAAAAATCTGCAGTTTACTGTTTCTTTCACAGTCTTGCATATCCACACATTCACTTCCATTCAAACTGCTTGTATAAACACTTTCACATACAGATATTTCATTTCATACTTTCTCTTGACAAATCAATAACTATTATTATAATTTCAAGGAGCTGTTCAAAAGCCAATGAGCTCCTTTCCCTCCCCTAGTAAAAACTATCCTCTTCTTCCCACACTGAGTAAACTTGCTGCTCTCTCTTGCGTTTAGGGCAATGTTTTTTAAAAGTGGCCCTTCCACATCCAAAGCACGTTCTCTCCCTATTCTAGTATCCACCTCGAAATCCTCCAAATCCCCTTCCTCTACTCCCATTAACATGCTCGTTCCTTTCATCCCTCCTATATTTTGTCTCAAAGGGACTCTGCTTATCCCCAAACTCTCTTCTAGGAGGTTTTTCCTGCTTCATCACTTGCTGTACTGTTGCTACCATCATCTTACTTTTCTGCCTTACTTTCTCTGTATCCCTCTGAACATACACTTTCCTCCTTCTCTGGCTGTTGTTGGGGCCAGGTTCCAATTCCTCCCACCAAACAAAGCAACACAAATTCACCATATCTTCTTTAGTCAAATTTAATCTATCAATTATCTTATTATAAGGCGACTTACCCCAATTACTTAGTAGGAGTCCTAAAGGACTCCCTGTATCTATGCTCAACCTAGGATTCTTTCTAATTTTTTTTTTCACACATTTCCTTTTGGGAACACTCTGAGAATTGCCCATACTGGTTTACCGTACTGTTATCTTATCCTTACCAACCTAATGAGACCACCTTTCACTTCACCAAGCTCCTGCTTCCCCTTTTTCTGCACCAATCCTCTCATGAGGGTATGGCAAATACCAAAGGGTCAGCTCCCACTCCGTCTTGCTACCCCCTGTGGTACTTGGGATGTCTAATGCACTCCTCTCACAGATCTCAGATTCAAACAGTCCTACCCAGTCCTCCCCCAACCACCTAGGTGGTTTTCATCTGGCCAACCCAGGTCTTACTCACCTAGGTCCGTGCACGAAGTTACCCAGTTTTTCCTGAGGCCGGCAATCTCTATTCCTGGTTCCCTCACCCTTCATTTCTATTTGCAACTTCTGTTTAGGTTCGTAGGGCTCTAGGGTTCGTTCAGCACCCACCGCTCCTGGAGTTCGAAGCTGGACTGTCGAACTCGACAGGGCATGCCTTCCACATTGTCCTCCAAGTTAGGGAGTCCCGAACGAAATCCCATTGAGTCCTGAGTTTTGGCACCAAAATTGTTAGACACAAAAATAGTCACAAATTGAAATCCACTCTGAGTTACAAATAGAAAGGAAGTTTATTAGACTTCACAACAAAGTCTAAAAAAATAACGGTTTACAAAGCGTGGTGGATTCAGGAAGGCAAAATGCAATGTAGCCAAGCACTGAACCACACCCCAAATTCCAAATCACATATTATTATACATCCTATCGCGACGCCCCATTCCCTCCCCCATGGCCCCATTGGCTTAGGCTTTGGAGGTTACAAATTATCAGAAGCGCCTAAACAGAATACATTATCTCCGCCCCTGTTTGCTTACATTATACTAATAAGATCCCTCCCCTACTATCCTGTTTACTCAGACCATATATGTACATGCTTATTAATTCTAGAGGAGAGATGCCTCCCATCTTCTACACCTGTTAGATCCAGTTAAAGTGGTACCTGGGAAAATACTGATGGTCCGACAAAGAATGTGTATAAAAGGCAGATGGCCCGACAAAGAATGTGTGTGAAAGGGAGGTTTGTTTTTGCTTACCAGACAGCTCTTAAATTTAGAATGGCCAGACATCCTGTTCTCAGCTCTGCACATGATATATTACTAACTGCCTATCACATGGTGTATCTAAACTGCTTAACACTTGATATATTACTGATTGCTAAAAGCATTCCGCTGTAAAAGAGGAACTATCGATTATAGATCTGTCTAGTAGTTTTCCTATGTTAGAATAAGGAACTATAGAATGTAACCATGTATGGAATGTGACCTGCTCAGGAAATAACCCCGTCTGAAGGGTTATAAAAATGGTCATCAATGCACAGCCTGTTGTTCAGACTCTTTAGCCACGATGGCTCTCTGAACCTGCGCAATAAACTTCCCTTTCCTTGAAAGAGCTGACTCAAGTCTTTCATTTTCTACAACATTTTCTGGTGCATTGGCCGGGAAAGTTCTTGAGTGAGGCGATGTTTCGCTGAGGACGGCTTGACCCTTCAGACCTGCTGGAAAGCCATCTCTGAACTACTCTCCAGGCGCCGTGGGGGTGTGTTTCCTCCAGGAGACAGCTGTGGCTTCTCAGCAGAGCCGACAGTACTGAAGGCCAGTCCAAGAACCCTTTGGGAAAGGAAAGGAAGTCTGAACCAGCTCCTGGCCAGGACGGGTGTAACTACAAGGCAGGCGAGTATGTGTTTAAAGTAATGGTACCTATCTCATTTGAAGATAGAAGAGGGGGCCTGATCACTCCCCTGGACTCGGGACGGCGATCCTAAAGAAGTCCGTGTTAGGTTGTGTGGGTGGTTAAGCCAGTGCATTCCCTACTAGTGACCGTTGGAACGTCCGGCGCTGTAGGTCATTGGCAGTGTATTAGGATGGGGGGGGCGTAGTAGCGTTCCCAGCACCCCGCTGGAATGCATGTTAAAAGGATTTGATAATTATTTTAATCGTACCCAGTATAGTGTCCCTTACCCTAAGGTAACTAAGGATAGGCTGAGGCATCTGTGTGAATATCAATGGCCCCTTATGGATGTGGGGTGGCCCCCAGAGGGAACTTTTAACCTCCAAATCATTGATGACTTAACTTCTCTGATAGCAGCAAATGAAGAAAACTATCCTAACCAATTTCAGTATATTGATCAGTGGGGTGATGCTGTTGCAGGACAGGCAGATGAGTTATTGCAATGTCAGGCTGAAATGGTTCGTTTGTGTGTGGCTAGACCTAAGGAAAAAACGCTTCAGGTTGAGACTAAAAGAGTTAGGGATGTGCAGATTTTAGAGACTAAGGTATCGGATGTAAAGAAAGAGATAAAGGTGGAAGTAGAGGAAGTAATCCTTAGACCCCCTCCCTATGTGCCGGCCTTTCCCCCATGCCCCCAGTGCTGGCTGCAGCAGCTGCTGTGCCTGGGGATGGGCTGACTGCTTCTGCTGTGCCTGGGGACATGCAACCAGTTGTGAGGCAGAAACAAAGGGGGAGTCTGTCAGCCCCCAAGGAGGAAGGGGATTTGGAAGGTCTCTCTGTAAAGGTGAGGGGAGAAGTAAGTAAAGAGGACGTGGCAGGATGTACAGCAATTGTTGAATACTTTGTTGACTCCCGAGGAAAGGGAGAAGTGGAAGGCTGCGGTTAGGCAGTGTTTGAAGGATAGGTTGCCGGCTGTGCGAGATATACAGCCAGAGATGGAAGCCAGGGCACCGGAAAAGGACCCTGAATGGAATACACAAAATCCAGCACATATGACATTGTTAAAGGAATATCAGAATCTAGTGGTGGAGGCTCTTCGCAAGGCTGGAAAGCCTCCTGTGAACATGTCAAAGCCTTCTTTAGTGATGCAGGAAGCAGATGAAAGTCCGGAAAGTTTCTTGCAAAGGTTGATTGAGGCTTATGAGCTTTATACACAGGTGGATCCAAGGAGTGCAGATAATGTGCGAATGTTGAATGAGAGGTTCATGGCGCAGAGTTATGAAGATATAAGAAAGAAGTTGCAGAGGTTGGAGGGAGCATTAGGAAAGAACACTACAGAATTGTTGGAAGTGGCCAGGAAAGTGTTTGTTAATAGGGATAAGGTGGAAAAACAGGAAAGAGATGCTAGAATGCATAAGAAGACTGAGTTGTTGGCTGTGGCATTGCAAGGAGGGATCATGCTGGGACCTAATCAGTGTGCTAATTGTAAATAGGAAGGTCATTGGCAAAGAGAATGTCCAAGAAGGCAGATGCGAGGAAGAGGTTGGAGAGGAAGAGAAGGCAGAGGCCGTGGAGGTGTTGGCAGTGGGCCCCCCATGCACTCCCCCTTCATGGGTAGAGGGCAGAGAGGGGCTCCAGGGAATGTAAGAGATGGTCTGAGGAATGTAAGAGATTGGAATAGAGAGAGGGAAGTTGAAGGAATTGGATTGGCAGGGACCGGATGGATGGATTGAGCAAGGACATAGGGCTTTAGGTTGGGAAAGGAAACAAGCTGTGCTGGCTATTGCTGAACCCCTTAATAGGTGGCAACTAAGGGGCTTTTTAGGTTTGGCAGGATTTTGCAGGATATGGATACCAAATTTTGCTCTATTAGCAGCACCTCTTTATTCAGCTACAAAGGGAGGTGATAGAGAACCTTTTGAATGGGAGGGAGAACAAAAGAATGCCTTTAGGGAAGTGAAACAAGCCCTCACATCAGCTCCAGCTTTAGCCTTGCCTAACTTAGAAAAGCCTTTCAATTTGTATGTTGATACCAGGAAGAATGTTGCCTTGGGGGTGTTGACTCAACAATTAGGACAGTGGCAGCGCCCGGTGGCTTACTTATCTAAGCAATTGGATGGGGTTGCCCAGGGCTGGCCACATTCCTTGAAGGTTCTTGCTGCTATAGCAGTCCTTTTACAGGATTGTAATAAATTGACCTTCTCATGTCCCATAAGTGTCCACACCCCTCATGCAGTTCATTCTATCTTGGATAATAAAGGGCATCTGTGGATCAGCAGTCAAAGGCTTTTTAAGTATCAGGCAATGATGATTGAAAACCCTCAAGTGAAATTAGTGGTGTCTAACCGGCTAAACCCTGCCACCCTATTGCCCACAGAAGTGGATTCAGAACATAACTGCTTGCAAGTTTTGGAAACTGTATACTCAAGCCGTCCGGATTTATCTGATATTCCTCTTCAGGATGCTGCCCTGAATTGGTATACAGACGGCTCGAGTTACATGCAGGATGGGAGAAGGATTTCTGGATATGCTATTGTGAATGATGAGGAAGTGGTGGAAAGTAGTCCGCTAGGAGCAAGCTGCAGTGCTCAAGTAGCAGAATTATGGGCATTAATTAGGGCATTGGAAAGAGCTGAAGGGGAAACTTTGAATGTTTGGACTGATAGTAAATATGCTTTTCTAACTCTGCATGCTCATGGTGCTGTGTATAAGGAGAGGGGATTCAGGGATTCGGCTGGCAAACATGGGTTACATGGACACTTGATAAAGCATCTTCTCGATGCAGTACAAAAGCCAGCAAAGGTTTCAGTTATGCATTGTAAAGGGCCATCAGGGGGGAGTGTGGACTCTGAAAATGGTGCAAGAACTAAATAAGCAAGTGGAAAAACTTAGGGATTATGTTGTTGAACAAACACCTCCTAAACTAATAACAAGATGTCATCCCTTTAAACCAGGGGATAGGGTGTGGGTGAAACATTGGAAACATGAACAACTGGAGGGGAGATGGAAAGGACCTTATGAAGTAATAATGGCCTCTCCTTTAGCAATAAAGATTGCAGAATCTAAATCCTGGATTCACTGGACCAGAGTTAAAGCAGCTGCAGAACCTCTGTGGACAGTGAACAGGGACCCCAAGGTTCCCACTAAACTCACTCTTAAACGTGTTTAGTATGTTTAATGAATATTTTATTGTTTGTATACCAGATATTATATTAGCACAAGTATATCCTGCACATATATCTACGGCTGTCTGGCTGAAATTCAACCCCTTGCTAAGCCACACCCGGAAGCTGGCTTTCTACGCATGGGAGAAGAAAGGATGAAAGGCTTCCTTCTGCTTTTATATAGTACTATTGTTGCATGTAATAATGTTTGTCTTTCTAATTTAGGCCAATGGAGCAAGCCAGAAGAAGCTCCACGCATTATTCAATCTTATGCTATAGGCACTGGCACTTGTGATGGTCACCCCCTATTGGTTTTTCACCAGAATGCTGGAATGGTATCTTGCCTCATCCTTGTCAATTTCCACAAGCATTTGACAGAATAGTTAAAGAAGCTTGTATGACAAGACAACCTGTCAACCCAGAAGCCTGTCAGTATGTTGGGTATATTCTTAGGAAAGGCATATGTGTAAAGGCCCCATATAAGAAGCCTCCTCCTCCTGTTACTCTGGAGTGTGGGCCTCCCTTATTCTGGGGATGGGAGCGGGTCACCCTAGTCTCGCAGTTAAAGACGGGATGGAAGGGGACTTGCATTGTACGTGTAATTCCAGTGGAGTTTGGAGTCACTATCCAAAGACCCCCGAGGAAACGCCCAGAGAGAAAACAAAGTAAAAGGTCCCATCAGAATAAGGATATGCCCCATCCATTGGAGTCAAGGATGCAATATAATTTGTGGGTCCAATTGGCTAAACTAACCAACACAACTGATTTTTGCCTTTCTGAAGCATATGACATGGAGAATCTGCTGTCCACATGTTTAATACCAGTATGTGTTCCTGTCACAGCAGCCAAGGAGTTCAGTCAACACGAGTTTAAAGAACATATAGGAAATGAAGGAGCTTCTAGATCAGAACAAATCTGAAATTAGAGGGGAAATGAAGGAGCTTTTAGATCAGAACAAAACTCAAATTAGAGGAGAAATGAAGAACCTTTTAGAGCAGAATAACACTATTTTGAGGCAAGATATAGTTACGGCTCTATCAGGATTGGCCTCTGTGGTTGAGAAGCTTGATTCTAGAGTGGAAGAGGTCGCAGACAAAGTTGATATCCTGGAAGATAAATTTGAAGGTATGGAAAAAAAGATGGAAATCTCACAAGATGATATTGCTATGTCTCAGTACAGGGAAATGGAATATGCCCTAAGAATCAGGGGTTTGAAAGAGGATATGAATCAAGATTTGATAGAGATTGTGGTTAATGACCTTGCCGTCGTTTTGAATAGGGAGAAAGATGGATTACGTAGAGAAGTGGAAAAAATTTACAGAGTTAACTCCTGGGTCGCAAAACAGAAGGACTTACCAAGAGATGTGGTGATTTATTTTGCAAAGAGATCTCTGCGCAATGAAATCATACAAGCTTTTTATAATAAGAGGTTCCAGATTGCTGCTCAAGATGTTATCATTTTAAAGGAGATCCCATCTAAAATTTTAAGAAATAGAAAAGACTTTGCTTTTTTAGCTAATGAACTTAAAACAAGAATGATGCCATTCAGATGGGAGATTCCGATGGGTATTGTTTTGAGCCATGCGGGGACGCGTTATAGACTTAACACAGTTACTAAAGCAAAGGAGTTTTATACTTCGGTTCTGGGAGCAGGCTCATCGTCATCCATGATGCAGAAAGTTCTGGATGCTAAAGAGGTGGAACAGCAGTCTGAAGGATTAGGTGTGATGGTTGCTGGAAAGTTACAGACGGAATGGTTGCGACAAACAGAGATCAAAGAGCAAAGAATGACCCGTGCAGCACATAGACGCAAGGAAAAGGAACAACAACAGAAAGAAGTTAAAGAATCTCTCCAAGAAAGTGCTTCGTTGCCGGTGGGAGGAGCAAGATCCAAGAGTTCTGCAACACATTCTTCAATGGCAGACCTTCAGGCAGTCTTCTCCAGGCTTTTGGTTAAGGGAGATGGTAAAGCTCCTGACTTGGAATGCTAACGGCCTCAATTCCCCGCAAAAGAGAAAGAAAATCTTTCACTACTTAAAGCAACATAATAATGATATTATTTGTTTGCAGGAAACACATATTTTACTTAAAGATCAAAAATATTTAGTCAATTCTCGTTTGGGATCTCATTTTGTATCTTCTGCTCCGGGGAAAAAAGGGGGTGTAGTCATTTATGTTAAGCAAAACTTATCAGCCTGCTTGGTAGAATCTGATCCTCAAGGGAGATATGTTATGATTGAAGTTGGTTTATATGGTAAGAAAATACTTATAGTGGGACTGTATGCACCAAACCAACAACAGGAACAATTTTATAGATTGTTGCATCAGAAATTAACTTTGTTGGATTATAGATCTGTGATATTAATGGGAGACTGGAATGGTGTGTTAGATATACAAAGAGACAAAAAAGGATCTTCCACTTTTTTTAAACAGGCTAAACTACCCAAAGCTTTTTTTGACTTGAAAGAGGACTGGGAGCTGCGAGACTACTGGCGTGAACGTAACCAGGAGGAGAGAGACTTTACTTTTTTTTCAGATAGACATCAATCCTTTTCAAGAATTGACTTTTTTTTTATTACAACTGATTTATATTTTAGGGTAAAGAATGTAAAAAATTTTCCTAGGACGTTGACGGATCACAGTCCAGTTTGGATGGAGTTGGTTGATGAAAAAGAGGAGAGGAGATCGTGGAGGGTGAATGAGAATTTATTTAGACAAGAAAAGAATATTCAAAAATTAAAGGAACATCTAAAGGACTATTTTGTTTTAAATATGCATAAAGGAACTTCAATGTCAATGGTATGGGATGCAGGTAAAGCCTTCATGCGTGGGATTTTGATACAAATGAATAGTGCTCAGAGACAAAAGCAGATTCAGAAACGTAAGGATTTGGAAGACGAGATTAAACTAAAAGAAAAATCTCTGATTCTAAATCCCACAGATGAAAAGGTTAAAGAATCTATGAAATTGCTCAAAACACAATTTAATATGTTGATGGCTGATCAAACCGCAACTAACTTATTGTATATGAAACAAAATACATTTTGTAATGCCAACAAACCAGGGAGATGGTTGGCTTACCAATTGAGAAAGAAACAGAGACAGAGAATTATAGATAAAATAAATTATAATGGTAAATTGGTGTATCAGAAGGAGTTGATTAAGAAATCTTTTTTAGATTATTATCAAAAACTATATAAGAGTACTAATGTACAAACTTTAGATATAAATAATTATTTAAGTGAAGCCAACTTCCCCAAATTAACAGAAGATCAGAAACAAGAAATTAATGGTTTAATTACTAGTGAGGAAATTGTGACAGTGATTAAGGAATTAAAATTAGGTAAAGCACCGGGTACGGATGGCCTGACATCTATTTATTATAAAACTTTGCTAGAAGAGATGATTCAACCTTTATGTGAGCTTTTTAATAATATATTACAGGGTTTAGAGACTCCTCCGTCATGGGGCAGAGCCTTTATATCTTTAATTCCAAAAGAAGATCAAGATCTTACTTTACCAAAGAATTATAGAACTATATCTCTTTTAAATGTAGATTATAAGATTTTTGCAAAAATCTTAGCCAATAGGCTGAGGGTTTTGCACCAGCTTATACATAAGGACCAAACGGGTTTTATAACTGGTAGGTATATGAAGAATAACGTTAGACAAATTATTAACTTACTAGAATATTTAGATAAGAATAACCAAGTTTCTACAGGACTGATATTTTTAGATGCTGAAAAAGCTTTTGACCAATTGAATTGGCAGTTTATGTTAAGATTAATTGAGGATATGAATTTTGGAGAAAAAAATTTACAAGCTCTTGGTGCTATATATCAAAAACAAACGGCACAACTTATAGTCAACGGGGGTTTGTCAGAGGTTTTTACAATAGAAAAAGGGACAAGACAGGGTGGCCATTGTCACCACTACTGTTTGTTTTAACTTTGGAAATTCTGCTGATTAAAATTCGAGAATCTCAGGAAATAAAAGGAATAGAAGTTAATAAAAAAGAATATAAACTAAGAGCTTTTGCAGATGACTTGGTGGTTACCTTGTCTCAACCTACTTATTCTGTGGTAGAGTTGTTACAATTGATTTACCAATATGGACGGGTTTCGGGATTTAAAATTAATAATAATAAGACTAAAATATTACCCAAAAATATGACTAATTTGGATAAGCAGACTTTGGTTAACTTGACAGACTTTGAAGTTGTTGATAAGATAAAATATTTGGGGGTCACTTTATCTGTTTCTAATGTAAAATTGTATAAAAATAATTATGAAAGGTTGTGGGTCAGGGTACAAAGAGATTTGAAAAATTGGGAGAAGTTGCAATTATCCCTTATGGGAAGAATTGCGGTGATTAAAATGAATGTCCTGCCAAAGTTTCTCTTTTTATTTCAAATGATACCTATCTTAAAGAATGAGGTTAATTTAAATGAATGGCAGAAAGGTATCAATAAATTTATTTGTGCAGGGAAAAAACCAAGAGTAAAGCTTAAAATTATGCAAGATATTCGTGAGAGAGGTGGACTCAAGGTACCGAATTTGAAATTGTATTATGATGCTGTGGCTTTAACATTACTTAGTGACTGGGTTAATTTAACAAATGTAGAAATACTCCACTTGGAGGGTTGGGATTTACTTTTTGGATGGCATGCCTATTTAATTTTTAATAAAAAAGTTGACCGGGTTTTTAAATCTCATATTATAAGGATTTCTTTACTTCGGGTTTGGAGGAAATATTATAAAAGTGATTTAAAATACCATTATGGGCTATACCTTGGCATGCGATAGAGGGGATAAGGAGAGGAGTTAAGATGGATAGTGTTTCTTATGCACAATTACTCAGATGGGATGGTAAAAATTGGCAGTTAAAATCTTTGGATGATTTAGCATATGAAAATATTAATTATTCATGGTTTCAATATAGACAAATAGTGGATAGATGGAAGATAGATCGTAATATGGGTTTGCTTAGAGAAGATGAAAATCTTTTTAAACAAGTAAAAGATCAAAGGCGAACTCATATTAAGAGAATCTATGGGGTGCTAGTAGAACTGGATTCAGAACCAGAACTAATTAAAGAATGTATGATTAAATGGGCACAAAATTTTGGTGAACCAGTTCTACTAGATACCTGGGAAACCATCTGGGTGAGGAATGTTAAATTTACACAAGCCCAGAACTTAAGGGAGAATTTTTACAAAATGTTTTATATATGGCACCTTGATCCACAAAAAATGTCTCGTATGTATCCTGACTTACAGCCTAAATGTTGGAGATGTGGTTGTTTGGATGCTACTTATTATCATATTTGGTGGTCGTGTAAAAATATAAAAGCTTTTTGGATTAAGATATGGTGGAATATTCAAAGAATTTTTAGAAGGAGGGTAAAATTTACCCCACAATTGTTTTTGTTGGGTATCGTTACTGATTGTGATGTTAAGGAGGTTATACTGATGTTAAATTTAATTACAGCCGCAAGGTTGTTAGTAGGGCAATACTGGAAGAAGGAATCTTTGCCTACCTTGCAAGAATGGTTTTTTAAAGTTTCTTATTTGGCGGAAATGGCAAAGATTTCGGCTTTTTTAAAGGATCAATCGCAAGAGAAGTTTTTTGCGGTATGGGAAAAATGGATAGATTTTATACAACATAAGTTGGATATAAAAAAATATTACTTAGTTTTTCAATAACATATATAAATCTTAATATTTTATAGATTGTATTTTTTTTCTTCTCTTTTCTTATATTTCTTATTTTTATTTTATCTTATTTTACTTCTTTTTTTATATATATACATCTTTTCTTCTTTCTTTTCTCTTTTATTCTTTTTCTTTTTAAGCATTTTTCTTTTTTAATATTTATGCTTTTCTTTTTTACATATATATTATTGTTAATTATCTTATAACTTTATGTAATGTATTTAGATATATTTATGGTTTATACTTTTTTAATTTCTTTTTAAGATTTTTAGAAATTTTAATTAAGCCTATATTCAGCTCTGGGAAGGTTGGGGGGGGGATGGAGTGGGAGGGTTGGGGGGGTTGGGTAGGGTTGTTTTTTGTTTTTTATTTTTTCTTTTCCCTATCTGTAAAAATTTTAAAAATTTTCAATTAAAAAAAAAAAAGAACATATAGGCTATGAAACAATGTATAACTGGGGTCACATTTCCAAGTTTCTACCCACTGATGCTTTAGCTTTACATACTCCTAACGTAGCCATTCCAGAAGACTTACAATGTGCACATATCACAGGGTGTGAGCAGAATACACCTTCACCTCATTGCCTGAAAGTGAGCCAAGAAAAGCTGAATTGCCCATCTTTCCAATCAGTGTCCTTTGGTTATGCAAACATATGGTTACCTAAAGGGTGGTTCTTCACATGTGGGAAAGACACTTTTAATTATATCCCTGCCAATTTAAGCACATCATATTGTTGTTTAAGTAGACTGACTACCTTTTTACCAGATAGATCACTTTTCACCACCCCTAACACCACACGGTACAAAAGGGCCGAGGTACTAACAGAGGATTGTGAGTCATCTCGCACTCTTCTGAATGCGGCAGAATACAATGCTTTGGCTGTCTCATTGGTGGGAGTTCCTGCACTTGCTCTAAGGGCACATGTCAACATAAATTCTGTGGCCTGCAACTTGGCTAAAACTATAAATGCCACTTCAATAGCCTTGTCTGCCATCAATCAGGAGATGATAGAATTACGTAAGGCCATTTTGCAAAATAGGGCAGCCATTGACTATCTTTTACTTCGCCAACATATGGGATGTGAGGCCTTTGAGGGGATGTGTTGTTTTAACCTCTCAGATCAATCCCCCGTCATAAATAAACAAATCAAAGTACTCCATAAAATGGCCTCAGAGCTGCAAATAGATTCCCTGGGAAATTGGTGGAGTAACTTATGGTCTTGGCTCCCAATAGGCCTTATTGGAAACATCATAAGAGCAGTAATCATTTTTATTGCTATTCTGATCAGTAGCTGTTGTCTTCTGCAATGTACCTTTTCAATGATGCACAACATAACACTACCTAAACGAGTGTCTCTGATTGCAGAGAGAAAAGCTACAGCTCAGGTTATGGCTATGTGGGAATTCCAGAGACAAGAATATAACAACATACATACATCAGACCCCAGTGTTACGGAATGAAACTTATCTGCAAGGATGAGATAAGTCTCATCAGGGGGGAATAAAGTGGTACCTGGGAAAATACTGATGGTCCGACAAAGAATGTGTATAAAAGGCAGATGGCCCGACAAAGAATGTGTGTGAAAGGGAGGTTTGTTTTTGCTTACCAGACAGCTCTTAAATTTAGAATGGCCAGACATCCTGTTCTCAGCTCTGCACATGATATATTACTAACTGCCTATCACATGGTGTATCTAAACTGCTTAACACTTGATATATTACTGATTGCTAAAAGCATTCTGCTGTGAAAGAGGAACTATCGATTATAGATCTGTCTAGTAGTTTTCCTATGTTAGAATAAGGAACTATAGAATGTAACCATGTATGGAATGTGACCTGCTCAGGAAATAACCCCGACTGAAGGGTTATAAAAATGGTCATCAATGCACAGCCTGTTGTTCAGACCCCTTAGCCACGATGGCTCTCTGAACCTGCGCAATAAACTTCCCTTTCCTTGAAAGAGCTGACTCAAGTCTTTCATTTTCTACAACAAAAGGAAGGAGATGGAGAAGGAAGGAGATTGAAGGGGAAGCAAGGAAGATTACAATTCAATTAAAATCCTAACCATTGGTACCGCCTGCCCATTTCCCCAGGCCGCGTCCACCCTCTCTAATCCTTCCCTACTTCCCTCCTCTTTCTCTCCTCCCCTCCTACTCTCTTCCCCTCCCCTTCTCCTCTAACCATCCTACTTCCTCCCTGCTCCTTCCTCCCCTCTCATCCCTCTCACACACATGAACGCAGCATAGGGGAAATGCCCAAGCATTTACCATGACTATATTATCATTACCCACCCACTCACCCACCCACCCACCCTCAACCCTCCCCCCCTCGCTTCCCAGAGCAGAGTACAGGGTTATTAATAAGAAAGGTAACAATAATAAAAAAGGAAAAGAAGAAAAAAGAAAAAAAAGAAAAAAACCCATCATACTTAACCTTTAACTCCCCTTAAATTAAGTCATATAAACAAATCTCTACGACAGTTACTATAAAATTTACTCATAAAGTAAATGAAACTTTATAGTCCCATATTTTTTCTGAATATAATCTATCCATCTTCTCCATACAATAATATATCTTTCTTGTGTATGATCCTTCAAATTAAGCAGAAATTTTTGCCATTTCTGCAAAGTTAGAAACTTTAAATATCCATTCTTCTAAAGTAGGCAACAAATCCTTCTTCCAATAGGAGCCTACTAGTAACCTTGCTGCAGTTAATAAATTCAACATTAAAGTAGCTTCTTTATCATTTAAATCCACAAAGATACCCAATAGGAATAATTGAGGGGTGAACTTTATCTTCCTTTTAAAAATCTTTTGAATGTTCCACCAAATCATAATCCAAAAACCCTTTACCTTTTTACAATTCCACCAAACATGAAAATATGTCGCATCCATATTACCACATCTCCAACATTTTGGTTGTAAATTGGGATACATACAAGATAATTTTTTAGGATCTATATGCCATCTGTAAAACATTTTATAAAAATTTTCCCTCAAATTTTGAGTTTGTGCAAATTTAACATTTCTAATCCAAATTGTCTCCCATAAGATGGAAGGAAGGAAGGAAGGAAGGAAGGAAGGAAGGAAGGAAGGAAGGAAGGAAGGAAGGAAGGAAGGAAGGAAGGAGATTGAAGGGGATTGAAGGAGATGGAGAAGGAAGGAGATTGAAGGGGAAGAAAGGAAGATTGAAGTGGAAAGGAAGGAGATGGAGAAGGAAGGAGATGGAAGGGGAAAGGAAGGAAGGAAGGAAGGAAGGAAGGAAGGAAGGAAGGAAGAAAGATTGAAAGGGAAAGGAAGGAGATTGAGAAGAAAGTATATTGAAGGGGAAATGAAGGAAGAAAGGAAGGAGCGAGAGATTGAAGGTGAAGGGATGGAGATGGAGATGGAAGGAAGGAAGGAAGATTGAAGGGGAAAGGAGGGAGATGGAGAAGGAAAAAGACTGAAGGAGAAATGAAGGAAGGAAGGAAGGAAGGAAGGAAGGAAGGAAGGAGAGAGAGATTGAAGGGGAAGGGATGGAGATGGAGATGGAAGGAAGGAAGATTGAACGGGAAAGGAAGGAGATGGAGAAGGAAGGAAATGGAAGGTTGAAGGGGAAAGAAAGGAGATGGAGAAGGAAGGAGATTGAAGGGGAAAGGAAGGAAAGAATGAAGAAGAGAGATTGAAGGGGAAGGGATGGAGATGGATATGGAAGGAAGGAAGGAAGGAAGGAAGATTGAAGGGGAAAGGAAGAAGATGGAGAAGGAAGGAGATGGAAGGGGAAAGGAAGGAAGGAAGGAAGGAAGGAAGGAAGGAAGGAAGGAAGGAAGGAAGGAAGGAAGGAGAAAAATTGAAGGGGAAGGGATTGAGATTGAGATGGAAGGAAGGAAGGAAGATTGAAGGGGAAAGGAAGGAAGGAATGAAGGAAGGAGATTGAAGGGGAAAGGAAGGAAGGAAGGAAGGAAGGAAGGAAGGAAGGAAGGAAGGAAGGAAGGAAGGAAGAGAGATTGAAGTAAAGTGGCACCTGGGAAAACACTAATGATCCGACAAAGAATGTGGGTAAAAGCAGATGGCCCACCAAAGAATGTGTGTGAAAGGGAGGTTTGTTTTGCTTACTAGACAGCTCTTAAATTTAGGATGGCCAGACATCCTGTTCCCAGCTCTGCACATGATATATTACTAACTGCCTATCACATGGTGTAACTAAACTGCTTAACACTTGATATATTGCTGATTACTAAAAACATTCCGTTGTAAAAGAGGAACTATCGATTATAGATCTGTCTAGTAGTTTTCCTATGTTAGAATAAGGACCTATAGAATGTAACCATGTGTGGGATGTAACCTACTCAGGAAATAACCCTGCCTGAAGGGTTATAAAAATGGTCACCAATGCACAGTCTGTTGTTTAGATTTCTTTAGCCACGATGGCTCTCTGAACCTGCGCAATAAACTTCCCTTTCCTTGAAAGAGCTGACTCAAGTCTTTCATTTTCTACAACATTTTCTGGTGCATTGGCCGGGAAAGTTCTTGAGTGAGGCGATGTTTCGCTGAGGACGGCTTGACCCTTCGGACCTGCTGGTAAGCCATCTCTGAACAATTCTCCAGGCGCCGTGGGGGTGTGTTTCCTCCAGGAGACAGCTGTGGCTTCTCAGCAGAGCCGACAGTACTGAAGGCCAGTCCAAGAACCCTTTGGGAAAGGAAAGGAAGTCTGAACCAACTCCTGGCCAGGACGGGTGTAACTACAAGGCAGGCGAGTATGTGTTTAAAGTAATGGTACCTATCTCATTTGAAGATAGAAGAGGGGGCCTGATCACTCCCCTGGACTAATGAAGTCCGTGTTAGGTTGTGTGGGTGGTTAAGCCAGTGCATTCCCTACTAGTGACCGTTGGAACGTCCGGCGCTGTAGGTCATTGGCAGTGTGTTAGGATGGGGGGGGCGTAGTAGCGTTCCCAGCACCCCGCTGGAATGCATGTTAAAAGGATTTGATAGTTATTTTAATCGTACCCAGTATAGGGTCCCTTACCCTAAAGTAACTAAGGAGAGGCTGAGGCATCTGTGTGAATATCAATGGCCTCTTATGGATGTGGGGTGACCCCCGGAGGGAACTTTTAACCTCCAAATCATTGATGACTTAACTTCTCTGATAGCAGCGAATGAAGAAAAATATCCTAACCAATTTCAGTATATTGATCAGTGGGGGGATGCGGTTGCAGGACAGGCAGAGGATTTGTTGGAATGTCAGGCTGAAATGGTTCGTTTGTGTGTGGCTAGATCTAAGGGAAAAAAGCTTCAGGTTGAGACTAAAAGAGTTAGGGATGTGCAGATTTTAGAGACTAAGGTATCAGATGTAAAGAAAGAGATAAAGGTGGAAGTAGAGGAAGTCATCCTTAGACCCCCTCAGGGCTGATTGCCCCTGCTGTGTCCGAAGAAAGGCAGCCAGCTGTGAGACGAAAACAGAAAGGGAAGCCGTCGGCCCCTACGGAGGAAAGGGAGCTACGGGAGACAGATTTCCCTTTGGAAGTTAGGGAGGAGCTGGGTGAGGAGGATGAAATAGAAAGCGATGCAGGAACGGCTGTGGCGTCTGGCGTTGTGACGCGAGCGGCTGCTGCAAAGGCTAAGGCTGTAAGACCTGAAGTGGTAGCTCCCTTGAGACAGGTGGACCAGGCAGTGCCAGATCAGCAGGGAGCCGTACAGATTAAGTCCATGTTCCAGTATGTTCCGTTCACTACGACGGATCTTTTGAACTGGAAGGAACATTTTGGCCCTATGACTACTAAGCCGGCTGAAATGGCAAGCTTGTTTCAGACCATTGTGCGGACCCATAATCCAACGTGGCAGGATGTGCAACAGTTGTTAGATACTTTGTTGACTCCTGAGGAAAAGGAGAAGTGGAGAACTGTGGTTAGGCAGTGTTTGAAGGATAGGTTGCCGGCTGTGCGGGATATACAGCCAGAGATGGAAGCCAGGGCACCAGAAAAGGACCCTGAATGGAATACACAAAATCCAGCACATATGACTTTGTTAAAGGAATATCAGAATCTAGTGGTGGAGGACTTCCGGTGGTTAAAGCGGTGGAGATGGCGGCTACTTTGTAGCCGTCCTCCTGAGAAGGTGTCAGATCCGCGGAGCACAGCGTTTATCAGCTGGCCCGCGGCTCGCAATCCCCTTCCCGGGCGAAGGGAAGGGGTAGAGATCGCATGAATAGAGGTAGAACCTCTTAACTCTCCCTGGATTTTTATTTTCAGGGGAGTAGAAAGAGGGTTCCCTCGGAGTTCATTGCCTTCTCCGCCTCTCAGCTGTCTTTGTTTCTTTGGAAACAAAGCGAGAAGCCGCTACCATCTCCGAATTTAAAGAAACCGTGAGTAATTTTAAACCGGACAGAACTGTTTAAAGGATTTTATTTATAGTTTAGCTGTATTTTATCTTTTACTAGTTTATTTAGTTTATTTAGTATATGTTGATTTTTTTTCTTATTTTTTTGAGCTTTCTCTTTTTTTCCGGGTGGAAAAGTGAGAGTGAAAGTAAAATGGCGTTTTGAAAGTATTTTTCTTTTAAAAGACGGATCGGCTGAATTGTTGTTTAATATTGTTTCTTCCTTATTTTTTTACCTTTTTATTCTTGGGGAGTTCCAGATTGATTTTATTTTATTTTATTTCATTTTATTTTTAAATCTTTTTGGATTATTTATTTTTATTGGTATTTTTAAGAAGAAAGGAAGACAAATTAAAATGGCTTCAAAACGACAACCAGCTACGGTAGCTTCTAAAGTAATTTCTTCTCCTGTTACTTCTACTGTGCAACAACAACTTAAAATAATACCCTCAGTGCAGCAATCTAAATCTACTCCACCCTCACCTCCTCCATCTGGGACATCAGTACAAGACATTAAAGAAATAATGGTAAGTGCTGTCTCACAGTTCAGGGAGGAAATGAAACAACTTTTGGATCAGAATAAATCTGAAACTAAGGAGGAAATGAAGAAAGAGATGAAGGAGCTCTTAGAACAGAATAATGCTATCTTGAGGGATGATATACTTCTAGCTCTATCTGGAATGGCCTCTGTGGTTGTGAAGCTGGACTCTAGAGTAGATGAAATTGAAGAAACAGTTGAACTTTTGGATTATAAATTTCAAGATATGGAGAAAAAAGTGGAGACCTCACAAGATGATATTCTTATGTTCCAGTATAGACAGATGGAATATGCTTTGAGAATAAGGGGTCTGAAAGAAGATAAAACTCAAGATTTGATGGAAATGGTGATTAATGACCTGGCTGTTATTTTGAATATTGATAAAGAAGACTTACGTGGGGATGTGGAAAGAATTTATAGAGTTAATTCTTGGATTGCAAAACAGAGGAATTTGCCTAGAGATGTGGTGATATATTTTGCTAAGAAGTCTTTGCGAAATCAGATTCTACAAACTTTTTATAATAAAAGATTTCAGATTGCTGCCCAAGACATCATCATCTTAAAGGAAATTCCACCTAAAATTTTAAGAAGCAGAAAGGATTTTGCTTTTTTAGTAAATGAACTTAAAGCGAGACAAATGCCATTCAGATGGGAGATTCCGATGGGCATTGTTTTGAGCCATGCGGGGACACGTTATAGACTTAATACAGTTGCTAAAGCTAAGGAATTTTACAAAGCGATCCTGGGAGCAGGCTCTCCTTTGCCCATGATGCATAAAATTTCGAGTGATAAAGAGATGGAACAGAAATCTGAAGGTACAGGGATGATGACTGCTGGACAGGTGGAATGGATGTCTCAACCAGAGGTTAAAGAACAGAGAATGACCCGTGCAGCACATAAACGTAAAGAAAAAGACCAAAAGAAAAAAGAAAAAGAAAAAGAAATTGAAGAATCTACTCAGCAAATTGCTTCAGTGCCGGTGGGAGGAGCAAGACCCAAAAGCTCTGCTACATATTCATCAGCAGCAGAATTTGAGCGGATCTTCTCCAGGCTGAAGGCCAAGGGAGATGGCAAAGCTCCTGTCCTGGAATGTTAATGGATTAAACATTCCTCAAAAGAGAAAAAAAATCTACCACTATTTGAAACAACATAATAATGATATTATTTGTTTGCAAGAAACTCATATTACAGTTAAAGATCAAAAATATTTAAATAATCCTCGCTTGGGATCTCATTTTGTATCTCCCGCTCCTGGGAAGAAAGGGGGTGTGGTAATCTATGTTAAACAGAATTTATCTGCTACCCTGTTAGAATCAGATCCTTATGGAAGATATGTTATGCTTGAACTTGGTTTATATGGTAAGAAAATTCTTATTGTGGGGTTGTATGCACCAAACCAGCAACAGGAGCAATTTTATAGGTTATTACATCAGAAAATAACTTTGTTGGACTATAGATCTGTGATTTTAATGGGAGATTGGAACGGTGTCTTAGATACACAAATGGACAAAAAAGGTTCTTCTACTTTTTTTAAACAGGCTAAATTACCTAAAGCCTTCTTTGATATGAAAGAAGATTGGGAATTGAGAGACTATTGGCGTGAACGTAATCAAGAAGAAAAGGATTTCACGTTTTTCTCAGATAGACACCAATCTTTCTCAAGAATTGACTTCTTTTTGATCACAACAGACTTATACAACAGGGTGAAGAATGTAAAAATTTTTCCTAGGACGTTGTCGGATCATAGCCCTGTCTGGATGGAACTGTTTGTAGAGAAGGAAGATAGGAGATCCTGGAGGGTGAATGAGAATTTATTTAAACAAGAAAAAAATGTTCATAAATTAAAGGAATGTTTAAAGGAATATTTTACTTTAAATATGAACAAGGGAACATCAATGTCAATGGTGTGGGATGCAAGTAAAGCTTTCATGCGTGGTATTTTGATAAAAATGAATAATTTGCATAGACAGAAACAGATTCAGAAACGGAAAGATTTGGAAGAGGAGATTAAATCAAAAGAGAAACTTTTAATTTCAAATCCCTTAGATGAAAAGGTTAAAGGAGCTTTAAAATTGTTAAAAACACAATTTAACATGTTAATGGCTGATCAAGTTGCAACTAATTTGCTATTTATGAAACAAAATACATTTTGTAATGCTAATAAACCAGGGAGATGGTTGGCTTATCAGTTAAGAAAAAAACAGAAACAGAGGAATATAGATAAAATAAATTATAATGGCAAATTGGTTTATCAGAAAGAATTGATTAAGAAATCCTTTTTAGAATATTATCAAAAATTATATAAGGGTACTAATATTCAAATCACAGATATAAATAATTATTTAGGCAAAGTTAATTTTCCTAAATTAACAGAAGATCAGGAAAAAAAGATTAATGGTTTAATTACCAAGGAAGAAATTGTTACAGTTATTAAACAATTGAAATTGGGCAAAGCGCCGGGTACGGATGGGTTGACATCTATTTATTATAAAACGTTAGTAGAAGAGATGATTCAACCGTTGTGTGAACTGTTTAATAATTTATTACAGGGGTTAGAGATCCCTCCATCCTGGCGTAATGCATTTATATCGTTGATTCCAAAAGATAGTCAAGATCTTACTTTGCCTAAAAATTATAGGCCTATATCTCTTTTAAATGTGGATTATAAAATTTTTGCAAAAATTTTAGCTAACAGGCTTATGGGGATCTTGCAGCAGTTTATACACAGGGATCAATCGGGTTTCATAACTGGAAGGTATATGAAGAATAATGTTAGACAAATTATTAATTTATTAGAGTATTTAGAAAAGAATAACCAAGTCTCTGCAGGCTTGATATTTTTGGATGCTGAAAAAGCCTTTGACCAAGTGAATTGGCAGTTTATGCTGTGTCTAATTAAAGAGATGAATTTTGGACAAAATATATTACAAGTATTATCCAATATATATCAAAAACAGACTGCTCAAATCATTGTAAATGGGGGCTTGTCAGAGGCTTTTGTAATAGAAAAAGGAACAAGACAGGGATGCCCGTTATCTCCGTTATTGTTTGTTTTAACATTGGAAATTTTGCTGATTAAAATTCGGGAGTCTCAAGAAATAAAAGGAATAGAAATTAATAAAAAAGAATATAAGTTAAGAGCCTTTGCAGATGACTTGGTTGTTACTTTGTCTCAACCTGTTTCTTCGGTGGGGAAATTATTACAATTGATTCAACAATATGGACGTGTTTCTGGTTTTAAAATTAATAATAATAAGACTAAAATATTAGCTAAGAATATGACCAATGGTGACAAACAGGCTTTAGTTAACTTAACAGATTTTGAAATTGTTGATAAGGTAAAATATCTGGGGGTTACATTATCTGCTTCTAATGTAAAATTGTATAAAAATAATTATGAAAAGCTGTGGATGGAGGTACAGAAGGATTTAAAAAATTGGAATAATTTACAGTTGTCCCTTATGGGCAGAATTGCAGTTATTAAAATGAATGTCCTGCCAAAGTTTATTTTTTTGTTTCAAATGTTACCTATTTTAAAGAATGAATGTAATTTAGATGAATGGCAAAAAGGTATTAATAAATTTGTTTGGGCAGGGAAAAAACCAAGGGTGAAACTTAAAATAATGCAAGACTTTCGTGAGAGAGGTGGACTCAAGGTGCCAAATATGAAATTGTATTATGATGCTGTAGTATTGACATTGATTAGCGACTGGGTGAATTTAACAAATACAGAAATACTCCATTTGGAAGGTTGGGACCTACTTTTTGGATGGCATGCCTATTTAATATTTAATAAAAAAGTGGATTGGGTTTTTAAGTCTCATATTATAAGAAACTCTTTGTTAAGAGTGTGGAGAAAGTATTATAAAAGTGACTTCAAAATACCATTATGGGCTATACCTCGGCATGCCATAGAAGGTATAAGGAAAGGGGTAAATATGGATAAGGTCTCTTACGTACAGTTATTAAGATGGGATGGTCAAGATTGGCAGTTAAAATCTTTGGAAGAATTAACACATGAAAATTTAACTTATTCATGGTTCCAATATAGACAAATAGTGGATAGATGGAAGACGGATTGTAAAATGGGTTGGCTTAGAGAAGATGGAATTTTTTTAAAACAAGTAAGAGATCAAAGGCCAACCCACATTAAGAGAGTTTATGGGGTTTTAGTGGAATTAGATTCAGAACCCGAATTAGTTAAAGATTGTATGATTAAATGGGCACAGAATATTGGTGAAACGATTTCAATGGATACTTGGGAATTTATTTGGATAAGAAATGTTAAATTCACACAAGCGCAAAATTTAAGAGAGAATTTTTATAAGATGTTTTATAGATGGCACCTTGATCCAAAGAAAATGTCCATTATGTACCCTAATCTACAGCCGAAATGCTGGAGATGTGGATATCTGGATGCTACCTATTATCATATTTGGTGGACGTGTAAGCATATAAAAGCTTTTTGGATTAAGATATGGTGGAATATTCAAAGAATTTTCAAAAGGAGGGTAAAATTTACTCCCCAATTATTTTTACTAGGTATCGTTGTCGACTGTGATGCTAAGGAGGTTATATTGATGTTAAATTTGATCACAGCCGCCAGGCTGTTAGTAGGACAATATTGGAAGAAGGAATCTTTGCCTACTTTACAAGAATGGTTTCATAAAGTTTCATACTTGGCAGAAATGGCAAAGATTTCGGCTTTCTTAAAGGAGCAATCTCAAGAAAAATTTTTTGTGGTATGGGAAAAATGGATAAATTTTATACAACATAATTTGGATATGGAAAAATACCATCTAGCCTTCTTATAATTTGTAATGATTGTCTTTTTTTCTTTCTTTCTTCTTTTTCTTTTTTATATATATATATTTCTCATGTATTATTACTTATATATATTTTTTTTTATATATGCTTTATTTTTCGTCTTTTTTTTTCTTTTTTCTTTCTTTCTCTCTCTTCTCTTTTTTTTCCATTTTTTTTTCTTTTTTTAGTATATATTATTCATTTTAAAGTTTATATTATGCATATTATTATTATACATATTATTATTGTGATTTTTATCATTATTATTAATTATTTTATAAACTGTAAATGTTGTTTTTAAAATTTTGTTAAATAATCCTGTATTCAGTTCTGGGAAGTCGGGGGGGGGTGGGGTGGCTGGGGAGGAGGGGGGGGGGGTTTTATTTGTAAAATTTTTGAAAAATTTCAATAAAAAAAAAAAAAAAAAAAAAAAGAATCTAGTGGTGGAGGCTCTTCGCAAGGCTGGAAAGCCTCCTGTGAATATGTCAAAACCCTCTTTAGTGATGCAGGAAGCAGATGAAAGTCCGGAAAGTTTCTTGCAGAGGTTGATTGAAGCTTATGAGCTTTATACACAGGTGGATCCAAGGAGTGCAGATAATGTGCGAATGTTGAATGAGAGGTTCATAGCACAGAGTTATGAAGATATAAGAAAGAAGTTGCAGAGGTTGGAGGGAGCATTAGGAAAGAACACTACAGAATTGTTGGAGGTGGCTAGGAAAGTGTTTGTTAATAGGGATAAGGTGGAAAAACAGGAAAGAGATGCTAGAATGCATAAGAAAACTGGGTTGTTGGCTGTGGCATTGCAAGGAGGGATCATGCTGGGACCTGATCAGTGTGCTAATTGTAAGGAGGAAGGGCATTGGCAAAGACAATGTCCAAAAAGGCAGATGCGAGGTAGAGGTTGGAGAGGAAGAGAAGGCAGAGGACGTGGAGGTGTTGGCAGTGGGCCCCTCATGCGCTCCCCCTTCATGGGTAGAGGGCAGAGAGGGGCTCCAGGGAATGTAAGAGATGGTCTGAGGAATGTGAGAGATGGTTTGAGGAATGTGAGAGATTGGAATAGAGACAGGGAGATTGAAGGAATTGGATTGGCAGGGACTAACTGGTCAGATGGACGAGGACCTGGCTTGGAGGAAGCCCCCCCTGAGCCATTGGTTACTTTAAATATAGGGGGCAAACAGACAACGTTTTTGGTGGATACTGGAGCAGGCAGATCAGTTGTGAATAATCAAGTTGCTGAAATAGGACCCCATAAAATTCAGATTCAAGGAGTGTCAGGGGAGATTCTAGGGCGTTCGATCTTACAGCCTGTCACGTGTGTGTTTGAGGGCTCAAAGATTCAACACGAGTTCTTATTTGTCCCCTAATGTCTGGTTTCCCTGCTAGGTAGGGACCTACTTAGCAAGCTAGGGGCCACTATTTCTTTTGATGAGGGACGACAAACGCTTCAGATTAAACACCAGCCGGAGGCAATGTGGAGATTGATGGTTAACAGGACTGTGGAAGAGGAGGTTGTGGATGAGACATGGAGGGAGTTTGGAGTGCCGGGGCTGTGGGCTGAGGATAACCCCCCTGGTTTCGCAGCTCACCACCCCCCTGTGATTGTGGAAATGAAACCTTTAGCAACGCCTGTGTGTATCAGGCAGAGATCTTGCTCCAAGGATGCTATAACTGCTATATATGAGAGCATCCAAAACTATTTAAAAGCAGGCATTTTGGTGCCCATCCAATCACCTTGGAACACCCCTATTTTGCCTATTAAAAAGCCCGATGGTTCCTTTCGACCAGCACAGGACCTAAGACTCATAAACTCCATAACTGTCACGATCCATCCTGTTGTGCCCAACCCCTACACGTTGTTGAGCTTAATTCCTCCAACTGCAAAGTGGTTTTCAGTTGTGGATTTGAAAGATGCTTTTTTCACGATTCCTATTCACAAGGCTAGCCAGCCGTTGTTTGCTTTTGAGTGGGAAAATCCAAATACTGGGCAAAAAGCACAGTATACCTGGACCAGGCTGCCACAGGGCTTTAAAAATTCACCTACCCTGTTTGGAACAGCCTTAGCAGAAGATTTACAGCATTTTGTGCCCCGACAGAGGGGTGACACGCTTCTGCAATATGTAGACGATGTGCTGGTGACAGGCAGGACTGAAGAGACATGCTGGAAGAACACAGAATCTCTTTTACACTTATTGTTGAAGTGCGGCTATAGGGCTTCCAAAAAGAAGGCACAATTAGTCAGACGGAAAGTGAAGTATTTGGGATATGAGATTGAGGAGGGACATAGGGCTTTAGGCTGGGAGAGGAAACAAGCTGTGCTAGCTATTGCTGAACCCCTTAATAGGCGGCAACTGAGGGGCTTTTTAGGTTTGGCAGGATTTTGCAGGATATGGATACCTAATTTTGCTCTATTGGCAGCACCTCTTTATTCAGCTACAAAAGGAGGTGATAAAGACCCTTTTGAATGGGAGGGAGAACAAAAGAATGCCTTTAGGGAAGTGAAACGAGCCCTCACATCAGCTCCAGCTTTAGCCTTGCCTAACTTAGAGAAGCCTTTCAATTTGTATGTTGATACCAGGAAGAATGTTGCCTTGGGGGTGTTGACTCAACAATTAGGACAGTGGCAGCGCCCAGTGGCTTACTTATCTAAGCAATTGGATGGGGTTGCCCAAGGCTGGCCACACTGCCTGAAGGTTCTTGCTGCTATAGCAGTCCTTTTACAGGACTGTAATAAATTGACCTTCTCATGTCCCATAAGTGTCCACGCCCCTCATGCAGTTCATTCTATCTTGGATAATAAAGGGCATTTGTGGATCAGCAGTCAAAGGCTTTTTAAGTATCAGGCGATGATGATTGAAAATCCTCAAGTGAAATTAGTGGTGTCTAACCGGCTAAACCCTGCCACCCTATTGCCCACAGAAGTGGATTCAGAACACAACTGCTTGCAAGTTTTGGAAGCTGTATATTCAAGCCGTCCGGATTTATCTGATATTCCTCTTCAGGATGCTGCCCTGAATTGGTATACAGATGGCTCGAGTTACATGCAGGATGGGAAGAGGGTTTCTGGTTATGCGATTGTGAATGATGAGGAAGTGGTGGAAAGTAGTCCGCTAGGAGCAAGCTGCAGTGCTCAAGTAGCAGAATTATGGGCATTAATTAGGGCATTGGAGAGAGCGGAAGGGGAAACTTTAAATGTCTGGACAGATAGTAAATATGCTTTTTTGACTCTGCATGCTCATGGTGCTGTGTATAAGGAAAGGGGATTCAGGGATTCTGCTGGCAAACATGTGTTGCATGGACATTTGATCAAGCAACTTCTCGATGCTGTGCAGAAACCAGCAAAAGTTTCTGTGATGCATTGCAAAGGACATCAGCAAGGGGTGGATCGGGTGGCTCAGGGGAATAGAAGAGCTGACTTGGAAGCTAAGAAGGTGGCAATGAAAACAGGGCCCATTCCTGATCTGTCAATATGTGTGGCAATAGACATAGGGGACTTGCGTCCTATCATTAAACCAACATACTCTCAGCAGGAGTGTGTGAAAGCAGTGAATGATCTCAAAGCTACTATTAGGGATGGGTGGTATCTTTTGCCTGATGGACGTATTTTTGTCCCACAATCTTCAGCATGGGCTTTACTTCAGGCAGCACATGAAACAACACACATGGAGAAAACTGGATTGGATGCTGCTATTGGGAGGGATTACTATGTACATGGGTCGGCTGGGATAGCTGCTCGAGTGGTTTCACAATGTGGCATCTGTGCTAAGGTCAATCCTCGACAAGGGCCCCTTCTACCACCTGGGACCATACCTGTTTCTTACTTTCCTATGGACTCTGTCATGGTTGACTTTACAGACATGCCAAGATGTGGACTGTACAAAGCTTTATTGGTATTTGTGGATAAATACACTGGCTGGCCAGAGACTTTCCCTACAAAGACTAAACAAGCCAGGGAAGTGGCAAGACTATTGTTAAAAGAACTAATACCTCGTTTTGGTTGCCCGTCTTTTATTTCCTCTGATAATGGTCCTGAGTTTGTTCATCAAGTTAATCAAGCAGTGGCTACTGCTGTGGGATCTAAATGGCGGTTTCATTGTGCTTTTCATCCTCAGTCCGGTTCGAATTCTGAACGAATGAATCGCACACTGAAAGAGAAAATTACTAAGATCTGTGCTGAAAGTCACCTGAAATGGCCTGATGCATTGCCTTTAGCTCTCTACGCTGTGAGATGTGCTCCACGTAGACAATACAACCTATCCCCATATGAGCTGATGTTTGGGCGTCCTCCTACGCTGCTGAGAAGAAGTTTGGCTGGATGGCCTGATTTGGGCCATCAGGGGGGAGTATGGACTCTGAAAATGGTGCAGGAACTGAATAAGCAAGTGGAAAAACTTAGGAATTATGTTGTTGAACAAACACCTCCTAAACTAATAACAAGATGGCATCCCTTTAAACCAGGGGATAGGGTGTGGGTGAAACATTGGAAACATGAACAACTGGAGGGGAGATGGAAAGGACCTTATGAAGTAATAATGGCCTCCCCTTTAGCAATAAAGATTGCAGAATCTAAATCTTGGATTCACTGGACCAGAGTTAAAGCAGCTGCAGAACCTCTGTGGACAGTGAACAGGGACCCCAAGGTTCCCACCAAACTCACTCTTAAACGTGTTTAGTATGTTTAATGAATATTTTATTGTTTGTAAACCAGATATTGTATTAGCACAAGTGTATCCTGCACATATATCTACGGCTGTCTGGCTGAAATTCAACCCCCTGCTAAGCCACACCCGGAAGCTGGCTTTCTACGCACGGGAGAAGAAAGGATGAAAGGCTTCCTTCTGCTTTTATATAGTACTATTGTTGCATGTAATAATGTTTGTCTTTCTAATTTAGGCCAATGGAGCAAGCCAGAAGAAGCTCCACGCATTATTCAATCTTATGCTATAGGCACGGGCACTTGTGAAGGTCACCCCCCTATTGGATTTTCCCGAGAATGCTGGAATGGTATCTGGCCTCATCCTTGTCAATTTCCCCAAGCATTTGACAGAATAGTTAAAGAAGCCTGTATGACAAGACAACCTGTCAATCCAGAAGCCTGTCAGTATGTTGGGTATATTCTTAGGAAAGGCATATGTGTAAAGGCCCCATATAAGAAGCCTCCTCCTCCTGTTACTCTGGAGTGTGGGCCTCCCTTATTCTGGGGATGGGAGCGGGTCACCCTAGTCTCGCAGTTGAAGACGGGATGGAAGGGGACTTGCATCGTACATGTAATCCCGGTGGAATTTGGAGTAACTATCCAAAGACCCCCGAGGAAGCGCCCAGAGAGAAAGTGAAGTAAAAGGTCCCAGCAGAATAAGGATATGCCCCATCCATTGGAGTCAAGGATGCAATATAATTTGTGGGTCCAATTGGCTAAACTAACCAACACAACTGATTTTTGCCTTTTTGAAGCATATGACATGGAAAATTTGCTGTCCACATGTTTAATACCAGTGTGTGTTCCTGTCGCAGCAGCTAAGGAATTCAGTCAACATGGGTTTAAAGAACACATAGGCTATGAAACAATGTACAACTGGGGACACATCTCCAAGTTTTTACCAACTGATGCTCTAGCTTTACATACTCCTAACGTAGCCATTCCAGAAGACTTACAATGTGCACATATCACAGGGTGCGAGCAGAATACACCTTCACCTCAGTGCCTGAAAGTAAGCCAAGAGAAGCTAAATTACACATCTTTCCAAACAGTGTCTTTTGGGTATGCAAACATATGGTTACCTAAAGGGTGGTTCTTCACTTGTGGGAAAGACACTTTCAATTATATTCCTGCCAACATAAGCACATCATATTGTTGTTTAAGCAGACTAACTACCTTTTTACCAGATAGATCACTTTTCACCTCCCCTAACACCACACGGTACAAAAGAGCCGAGGTACTAACAGAGGATTGTGAGTCATCTCGCACTCTTCTAAATGCGGCAGAATACAATGTGTTGGCAGTCTCATTAGTGGGAGTTCCTGCACTTGCTCTGAGGGCCCATGTCAATATAAATTCTGTGGCCTGCAACTTGGCTAAAACTATAAATGCCACTTCAATAGCCATGTCTGCTATCAATCAAGAAATGATAGAATTACGTAAGGCCATTTTGCAAAATAGAGCAGCCATAGACTATCTTTTACTTCGCCAACATATGGGATGTGAGGCCTTTGAGGGAATGTGTTGTTTTAATCTCTCAGATCAATCCCCCGTCATAAATAAACAAATTAAGGTACTCCATAAAATGGCCTCAGAGCTGCAAATAGATTCCCTGGGAAATTGGTGGAGTAACTTATGGTCGTGGCTCCCAATAGGCCTTATTGGAAACATCATAAGAGCAGTAATCATTTTTATTGCTATTCTGATCAGTAGCTGTTGTCTTCTGCAATGTACCTTTTCAATGATGCATAACATAACACTACCTAAACGAGTGTCCCTGCTTGCAGAGAGAAAAGCTACGGCTCAGGTTATGGCTATGTGGGAATTCCAGAGACAAGAATATAACAACATACATACATCAGACCCCAGTGTTACAGAATGAAACTTATCTGCATGGATGAGATAAGTCTCATCAGGGGGGAATAAAGTGGCACCTGGGAAAACACTAATGATCCGACAAAGAATGTGGGTAAAAGCAGATGGCCCACCAAAGAATGTGTGTGAAAGGGAGGTTTGTTTTGCTTACTAGACAGCTCTTAAATTTAGGATGGCCAGACATCCTGTTCCCAGCTCTGCACATGATATATTACTAACTGCCTATCACATGGTGTAACCAAACTGCTTAACACTTGATATATTGCTGATTACTAAAAACATTCCGTTGTAAAAGAGGAACTATCGATTATAGATCTGTCTAGTAGTTTTCCTATGTTAGAATAAGGACCTATAGAATGTAACCATGCGTGGGATGTAACCTACTCAGGAAATAACCCTGCCTGAAGGGTTATAAAAATGGTCACCAATGCACAGTCTGTTGTTCAGATTTCTTTAGCCACGATGGCTCTCTGAACCTGCGCAATAAACGTCCCTTTCCTTGAAAGAGCTGACTCAAGTCTTTCATTTTCTACAACAGAAGGGGAAGGACTGGAGATGGAGATGGAAGGAAGGAAGGAAGATTGAATGGGAAAGTAGGGAGATGGAGAAGGTAGGAGACTGATGGGGGAAGGAAGGAAGGAAGGAAGGAAGGAAGGAAGGAAGGAAGGAAGGAAGGAAGGAAGGAAGGAAGGAAGGAGAAAGAGATTGAAGGGGAAGGACTGGAGATGGAGATGGAAGGAAGGAAGATTGAATGGCAAAGGAGGGAGATGGAGAAGGTAGGAGACTGAAGGGGGAAGGAAGGAAGGAAGGAAGGAAGGAAGGAGAAAGAGATTGAAGGGGAAGGAATAGAGATGGAGATGGAAGGAAGGAGGGAAGGAAGTTGGAAGGGGAAAGGAAGGAGATGGAGAATGAAGGAGATTGAAGGGGAAGCAAGGAAGATTACAATTCAATTAAAATCCTAACCATTGGTACCGCCTGCCCATTCCCCCCAGGCCGTGTCCACCCTCTCTAATCCTTCCCTACTTCCCTCCTCTTTCTCTCCTCCCCTCCTACTCTCTTCCCCTCCCCTTCTCTAACCATCCTACTTCCTCCCTGCTCCTTCCTCCTCTCTCATCCCTCTCACACACATGAACGCAGCGTAGGGGAAATGCCCAAGCATTTACCATGACTATATTATCATTACCCACCCACCCACTCACCCACCCACCCACCCTCAACCCTCCCCCCCTCGCTTCCCAGAGCAGAGTACAGGGTTATTAATAAGAAAGGTAACAATAATAAAAAAAGGAAAAGAAGAAAGAAAAAAGAAAAAAAAGAAAAAAACCATCATACTTAACCTTTAACTCCCCTTAAATTAAGTCATATAAACAAATCTCTACGACAGTTACTATAAAATTTACTCATAAAGTAAATGAAACTTTATAGTCCCATATTTTTTCTGAATATAATCTATCCATCTTCTCCATACAATAATATATCTTTCTTGTGTATGATCCTTCAAATTAAGCAGAAATTTTTGCCATTTCTGCAAAGTTAGAAACTTTAAATATCCATTCTTCTAAAGTAGGCAACAAATCCTTCTTCCAATAGGAGCCTACTAGTAACCTTGCTGCAGTTAATAAATTCAACATTAAAGTAGCTTCTTTATCATTTAAATCCACAAAGATACCCAATAGGAATAATTGAGGGGTGAACTTTATCTTCCTTTTAAAAATCTTTTGAATGTTCCACCAAATCATAATCCAAAAACCCTTTACCTTTTTACAATTCCACCAAACATGAAAATATGTCGCATCCATATTACCACATCTCCAACATTTGGGTTGTAAATTGGGATACATACAAGATAATTTTTTAGGATCTAAATGCCATCTGTAAAACATTTTATAAAAATTTTCCCTCAAGTTTTGAGCTTGTGCAAATTTAACATTTCTAATCCAAATTGTCTCCCATAAGATGGAAGGAAGGAAGGAAGGAAGGAAGGAAGGAAGGAAGGAAGATTGAAGGGGATTGAAGGAGATGGAGAAGGAAGGAGATTGAAGGGGAAGAAAGGAAGATTGAAGTGGAAAGGAAGGAGATGGAGAAGGAAGGAGATGGAAGGGGGAAGGAAGGAAGGAAGGAAGGAAGGAAGGAAGGAAGGAAGGAAGGAAGGAAGGAAGGAAGGAAGGAAGGAAGGAAGGAAGGAAGGAAGGAAGGAAGATTGAAAGGGAAAGGAAGGAGATTGAGAAGAAAGTATATTGAAGGGGAAATGAAGGAAGAAAGGAAGGAAGGAGAGATTGAAGGTGAAGGGATGGAGATGGAGATAGAAGGAAGGAAGGAAGATTGAAGGGGAAAGTAAGGAGATGGAGAAGGATGGAGATGGAATGAAGGAACGAGAGAGAGATTGAAGGGGAAGGGATGGAGATGGAGATGGAAGGAAGGAAGGAAGATTGAACGGGAAAGGAAGGAGATGGAGAAGGAAGGAAATGGAAGGTTGAAGGGGAAAGGAAGGAGATGGAGAAGGAAGGAGATTGAAGGGGAAAGGAAGGAAAGAATGTAGGAGAGAGATTGAAGGGGAAGGGATGGAGATGGAGAAAGGAAGGAAGGAAGGAAGAAGGGGAAAGGAAGGAGATGGAGAAGGAAGGAGATTGAAGGGGAAATGAAGGAAGGAAGGAAGGAAGGAAGGAAGGGAAAGGAAGGAGATGGAGAAGGAAGGAGACTGAAGGGGGAAGGAAGGAAGGAAGGAAGGAAGGAAGGAAGGAAGGAAGGAAGGAAGGAAGGAGAGAGATTGAAGGGGAAGGGATGGAGATGGATATGGAAGAGAGGAAGGAAGATTGAAGGGTAAAGGAAGGAGATGGAGAGGGAAGGGGATTGAAGGGGAAGGAAGGAAGGAAGGAAGGAAGGAAGGAGAAAGAGATAGAAGTGGAAGGGATGGAGATGGAGATTGAAGGAAGGAAGGAAGGAAGATTGAAGGGGAAAAGAAGGAGATGGAGAAGGAAGGTGATGGAAGGTTCAAGGGGAAAGGAAGGAGATGGAGAAGGAAGGAGATTGAAGGGAAAGGAAGGAAGGAATGAAGAAGAGAGATTGAAGGGGAAGGGATGGAGATGGATATGGAAGGAAGGAAGGAAGGAAGATTGAAGGGGAAAGGAAGAAGATGGAGAAGAAGATTGAAGGGGAAAGAAGAAGGAAGGAAGGAAGGAAGGAAGGGAGATTGAAAGGGAAGGGATGGAGATGTAGATGGAAGGAAGGAAGGAAGGAAGATTGAATGGGAAAGGAGGGAGATGGAGAACGTACGAGACTGAAGGGGGAAGGAAGGACGGAAGGAAGGAAGGAAGGAAGGAAGGAAGGAGAAATAGTTTGAAGGGGAAGGGATGGAGATGGAGATAGAATGAAGGAAGGAAGGAAGATTGAAGGGGAAAGTAAGGAGATGGAGAAGGATGGAGATGGAAGGAAGGAAGGAGAAAGAGAGATTGAAGGGGAAGGGATGGAGATGGAGATGGAAGGAAGGAAGGAAGATTGAACGGGAAAGGAAGGAGATGGAGGAGGAAGGAGATTGAAGGGGGAAGGTAGGAAGGATGGAGAACGAGATTGAAGTGGAAGGGATGGAGATGGAGACGGAAGGAAGGAAGGAAGGAGATTGAAGGGGAAATGAAGGAAGGAAGGAGAAAGAGAGATTGAAGGGGAAGTGATAGAGATGAATATGGACGGAAGGAAGGAAGATTGGAGGGAAAGGAAGGAGATGGAGAAGGAAGAAGATGGAAGGAAGGTAGGAAGATTGAAGGGGAAAGGAAGAGATATGAGAAGGAAGGAGATGGAAGGTTGAAAGGGAAAGGAAGGAGATGGAGAAAGAAAGAGATTGAAGGGGAAAGGAAGGAAGATTGAAGGGGAAAGGAAGGAGATTGAAGGGGAAGGATGGAGATGGAAGGAAGGAAGGAAGGAAGATTGAAGGGGAAAGGAAGGAGATTGAAGGGGAAGGGATGGAGATGAGATGGAAGGAAGGAAGGAAGGAAGGAAGAAGGAAGGAAGGAAGGAAGGAAGGAAGGAAGGAAGGAAGAAGATCGAGAAGGAAGGAGATTGAAGGGGAAATGAAGGAAGGAAGGAAGGAAGGAAGGGAGATTGAAGGGGAAGGGATGGAGATGGAGATGGAAGGATGGAAGGAAGGAAGATTGAATGGGAAAGGAGGGAGATGGAGAACGTACGAGACTGAAGGGGGAAGGAAGGAAGGAAGGAAGGAAGGAAGGAAGGAAGGAAGGAAGGAGAAATAGATTGAAGGGGAAGGGATGGAGATGGAGATAGAATGAAGGAAGGAAGGAGTTGAAGGGGAAAGGAAGGAGATGGAGAAGGAAGGAGATGGAAAGTTGAAAGGGAAAGGAAGGAGATGGAGAAAGAAAGAGATTGAGGGAGAAGGAGGAAGATGGAAGGGGAAAGGAAGAGATTGAAGGGGAAAGGAAGGATGGAATGAAAGAGAGTGATTGAAGGGGATGGGAGGGAGATGGAGTGGAATGATAGGAGATGTGAAAGGGGAAAGGATAGGATAGGAATGTAGGAGAGAGATTGAAGGGGATAGGGAGGAGTGGGTGTGGGATGGAGAAGATGATGGGGAATTGGTAGTTGATGGAGAAGGAAGGATAGATTGTGGGGAAAGGATGGTAGG